>JAKEYF010000030.1:0-481040 GCA_021527775.1 Lactarius sanguifluus | reverse complement strand
TGTGTGGCCATGACTTCATTTTCTGAATCAGAAAACGGATCATTCATATGTCTGTAGTCCGCATGTATGCCTCACGTTTTGTGCGGTGGTTCTGGTGAGTCTAGGCTTTTCCTCTTTTGGCCTGCATGTAATGGGCTATTGCCTACTAGACCTTCCCATGGCTGTACATCCATATTTGGTACGTCGCCTGGCTGCACATCCATATTCGGTACGCCACCTAACGCATCCATCGCTCTGCCTATGGACAGAGCACCTCTACCAAGCTCCCCTTCGTGCTGTGCACTACGCGCGATAACGACCATTTTGGGTGTTTCGGGATGTTCAGGAGGACAGAGGAATCGATAATTTTGGGAGGTAAGTACCTTCCGCGTTTCTGCACTGTAATATTTGACAGCCATTGGCCCATCTTCATACCTGACGTATGCTCTTCTTTTAGATTTAGGGAGCATTTTCCTCTGCTTGGCCGTGCCTTGCAGAAGTACCCAAACAGGTGCCCTGAATTCCCTAAGGTGCATCACATCTGGTTTCCTTTGAAACCATAACTGATATGGCGTGACATCAATAACTCTTGAATAGGAGCGATTTCGAATATATGCCGCATGCTCTATGGCATGCTCCCATAGGAATTCAGGTAAATTTCCCCCCTTTAGCATCGCACAAGCGAGTTCAACAAAAGTTTGGTTTGCCTGCTCGGCAATGCCATTTTGAGCAGGTGAGTACGGCACGGTTACTTGATTTGTGATTCCGCGCTCACTACACCACATCTGTAGAGCATTGTTGATATATTCCTTCCCCCTATCTGTGCGAGTTGCGTGGGGAGGATGATCATTGGCTCTCAGATATGTCAAATAATCCTTCACCACCTTCGCTGCCTGATCCTTCCCCTTTAGGAAGGTTACTGTTATATATCAGGTAGCGTTGTCGATGAAGAGTGCAAAGTACTGATGTCCATTTATGGACGTGACGTTGTATTTTCCCCAGAGGTCCATGTGAGTTAGCTCTCCAGGGGAGGTTCGTTGCACTGACTTTCCTTTATAGGGTTGTTCCGCTTGTTTAGCCTCGGTACACACAATGCAGTCAGGTTTCTGAGTCGAAGTATTGATGCGGAATCCTTTGACTAAGTCATTCTCTAGCAACTTTGATAAGCTGCCATAACTAACATGTCTGAAGTGTTTATGCCAGATTTCCCAACTTGGCAGCGGATCTGCGGCTGCAAATGATTCGTTCGCATGTTCGTGGTCCCCATCTTTCTGTACTTTAACCTGCAATTTATACAAGTTGTTTCTGGCTATTCGGCCCTTGGCCACACACTCTCCCTCTTTGGAGGACAATATCAATGTGCCACGTCCACTTTCATAAGTTCTGCCAGCATTGTCCCACCTGCTGAGAGAGAATAAATTGTTTTTGTTGCTTGGAATGTGCAGAACATGCTCCAGTTGCAAAACATATTTGTGGCCATCGCAGTCCGATTCCAATTCAACAGCGCCTTTCCCATCTATGGGAACGATGGAATTTCCAACACCGGCGACTGATGCACCAACACATCATTTGTATGTTACAAATGATGATCGTTCATTTGCGACATGGGAGGTGGTTGCACTATCGGCCAACCAGTCATAATGAGAAGTGGAGTCATCATTTCCGGTCACGTAGCTATTGTTGACACCTTTGTACTTGCGATACTCATCGAGCTCCACCCAACCACTATCATTGTCTTCATCCTCCAGATCATCAGCAGTGCAAACAAGTTGCTTAACTGGAACAGCACTTGGAGTATGTTTTGAGGGTACGCTGGCGGTGACATGAACTTCCTTGATCTTTGAGGTACTCGCCTTTGGCTTATCATCGCTGCCTGCGTCCTTCAACTCCTTTTGATGTTGCCAACAATTATCCAGGGTATGCATGTACTTCCCGCAATGGATGCACTTAGGCTTCCCCAGGAAATAACAGTTGGCAGTTTTGTGCCCGTCCCTATCACAATGTCTGCAGTGCTTATGCTTGCCGCGCTTCGAGGATCCACGTTTGGAGTCCCTGGATTGCATATTGCTGATGCACTTGGCAAGCGGACACTTCTTTTGCATGGTTTGATTAATGCTTTCTGACTTCTGAGAACAAATGTCGCAGCGGACACATTCCTCTTTCACTATGCCTATAAAAGTCTGGGAAGTTACAGATCTCTTCGGGTCGTCACTGGCATCCTCGAACAGTCCACTGTAGTACGGCTCTGAGAATGAATCCCAAGACGGAGGTAGAGCGAAAGCAAGTAAGGTTTTAAAGAAATTGTCATTGTATGGATGCTTCCGTCTGCGTGTCAGCTGGCTGAAATGCTCCCACTCCCCTTTCATCTTGTTGAGACGCTTAGGTAGGGATGTCAACGAGTTAGACTCGTCTATACTCGTTTAGCTGTATCTCCTGAACCAGTGATTGTACAGGTCTGAAATTTGGAATGCGAGCAGATATACAATATGCCTGCTTGTATGCCAAATTTCAGCTGTATGATCACTGGTTCAGGAGATACAGCTAAACGAGTATAGACAAGTCTAACTCGTTGACATCCCTATGCTTAGGGATGTCGGTACACTCACTGTTAGCATACATGAAAAGATTCTTGAGAATAGCATAAACTGTGTGAGAGCCTTTAGCTTTGTGCACAGCAGCAAGATTCTCCCAGATCTTGTGCGCTGTCTTACATCGGTGAATGTTCTTCACCTGCTGTGACATGAGGTTGCTCATAATCAAAACCTGCGCATATTCGTTGTTAGCGTCCCATATCTTTTTCACCACCTTGTCCTTCTTCAGATGCTTTATTTTGCCACTGACATATTTGGTAATTTTACAGTATTGGAAAACTTTTCCAATCTGTTCACACCAATCTGACCAGTTTTGGTCATTAAGTGGGTCAATTACCCTGGCACATGACGAATCTGCAGCTTTAGGAATAGTAAGTATCTCGTCATCTGAAGAGGATGAGGATGAGGATGAAGATGATGAGGAAGTCGACGGAGAACGTTTGCGCTTTGGCATCAGGGGCTAAGTGTTTCTGGTGTGGAATAGAATAGATTTTGGGGAGTAAAGTAGTTTCCTGGCTTCTGAGTTTCAGGCTACAGAACCAGGGCCCATAACCTGTAGAAATATATTTATGATGGGATCACACAGAGTGGCGGCAAGCCAGGGGATGAGCGTCCTAGATAAGATGTGCTGCCCCTATCAGACATTGTTTGTACATTATTTACAACATATCCATAATCTACTCGCACGTGAGTTCACGTCGGGGATCTCTGAGGTCGGAGTATTCCGGCTGGTACCGACTGGGAATCTCTACAAAAGACACCCCATTGCCTACTACTCCAACACCCTCAACATGGCAGAAAGAAATTACGACATCTACAATCTGGAACTCCTGGCCATAGTCAAAGCCCTTTGAAACTGGAGACAATACCTCACTGGGTCTCCACACAAAATCAAAGTATTCTCAGATCACATGAACCTCCAGTACTGGAGATCACCACAAAAGATCAGTAGAAGGGTAGCAAGGGAAGTACTTGAACTCTCAGAATACCCCATTGAAATTCACCACATCAAGGGAACAGCCAATAGGGGCTTTCAAAGTTGCCCTTATTCGTCTCATTACCTAACCATTATGATGCCATTTTGCAAACCATTAAGTCAGAAATGATATCAAAAATGGGACAAATAATTTGATTTTTTAAGGATGGGTGGGGGCTCCTACTTTACATAAGACAATTATTTGTATTTCATTAAGGGGGGCTGCTAAAGAATCTGAGTTTTATTTTATATTACAAAGAAAGCAAATGTGATTACATTTTATGAGCTCCGAATTGGAGTTAAATTTGGTCTAGTGGGGATTGAAAAAAATTTACCCCAGCAAATTGTTGCCAGGGGCTCTGAGGCACAAAATTAATGAATTATAGTCTCATTATCAACTTTTTTTTGGGGGGGGGGGGTTTTCAAAGTTGGACATTATTGGTCCATTTTTATTTTATTAATTTTCACATTATCACAATATTTACACCAAAATCGGACTTAATGGATGTTTTAATGGGTCTGATCAGGGACTGAAATAAGGGAACTTTGAAAGACCCTAATGGAAGAGCCAACACATTATCTTGACGACCAGACTATGACCAAGGGGAAAGAGACAACAAACATGTAACAGTCCTCCCAGATAGTGTTTAAAAGTCCGACTCGGTCCGGTTTTTTGCCCTAATTTGGAAAAACCGGACTGAACCAGTTCTCATTTTTATATATTTTGCCCCAAGTCAGGCTGGACTGACAAAAGTTGGTTGTGTCCAGTTGCCGAATTTTCAAAGACCGGCTCGACTTGGTCTGAACCGGCTCTTCCTGGGTCAGCCACAACTGGCCAATGGTCGACTTAGACTGCACACAACTGCAGTCATAACAATTCTATATTTCGAATACTATAATTGTCTACTAGTACTACATATACAAGGTGGCTACAGGGGAGTGAGAGTGATTGTAAACACTTGCGCACGCTTCGGCGCGGCGCAGAACTCTACGTCATCGTTGGCATCCGTGTCGTCGTCAGTGTCCGTATCGTCATTGGTGTCCGTGTTGTCAGTGTCCGTGTTGTTGTTGGCGTCCATATCGTCATTGGCGTCCATGTTGTTCGTGTTGTCGTTGGCATCCAGGTCGCCACCACCATCGTGGTGACAGCAGCGGTTGTTGGGTGACCGCCATCGCCCTCGTTGCCATGACCACGCCATGGCGGCCGATGCCATCATTGTTGCACCGTCGTGGTTGCAGCTTGAGTTGTTGTCGGCATGGTTGATGACGGTGGTTGAGTAGCCGTTGGTGTACTTGGTGTGGCTGACCACCATCGCCCTTGTCGTCATGGCCGCGCCGTGGTGGCTGATACTGTTGTTGTCGTGCCATGGCGATTGCATGTTCAGCGTGGTGGTGGGAGCAGTGGTGGTTGGTGTTGGCTGTCCGCCAACTGCTGCCGTCGTCCTCGTCGTCATAGCTAGTGTCCGATCGGCCCGATCCTGTTGTAATCGCGCTGTCATGTTGATGACATCTGTCGTTTTGTGGGGCCCTAGACAGTGGTGGTCAAAGTGGAGGTTGTCCGAGTCCGAGTTGTCGTGGATAGGGTTCACATGTGCTAGTGACATGTAACAACGTGATGCATCAGAGACTGCGGTGTGTAAGCTGGTGTGTAAGGTTCGGCTATGACAACCGACCTGGGAAAGACCGGTTGAGCCCGACCCGAGTCGGTTTTGTGCGGTTCACCCAGGCACCAAATGCCAGTGAACCGCAACCGATCAAATTCCCAAATTTGGAGAACTGCAACTGCAAGTCTGGTTTTGATCGGTTTCAGTCCGGTCCAGTTGTGGTTTTTGAAGAACAGTACACATGTAGGACATACTCACAGTGACAAAGTAGACTGTGGTGAGATATGAGGGTGGTACTGGAAGCAGCAACAGAGTAGATCAAGCAAGTGAAGCAGATGGAAGTCTGGCACACAACAGATGAGAACTGGTGTGTTATTACAAGAGAGGAGACATACCTGGCACACAACAGATGAGAACTGGTGTGGTGCCAGAGCGTACAGAGTACTCTACTTATACTATACAGAGGCGTGACACAAGTAACATAGGGTCACATAATACAAGGAGCGTTGTTCTACAGAGGGACACAAAGGATGATGAACAGTACACATGTAGGACATACTCACAGTGACAAAGTAGACTGTGGTGAGATATGAGGGTGGTACTGGAAGCAGCAACAGAGTAGATCAAGCAAGTGAAGCAGATGGAAGTCTGGCACACAACAGATGAGAACTGGTGTTATTACAAGAGAGGAGACATACCTGGCACACAACAGATGAGAACTGGTGTGGTGCCAGAGCGTACAGGGTACTCTACTTATACTATACAGAGGTGTGACACTAGTACAACACAGGTAACGTAGAGTCACAGAATACAAGGAGCGTTGTTCTACAGAGGGACACAAAGGAGTGTGCAGAAGGAGAACAAGGGTGCAAAGAACAATGAAAGGCTAGACTATGATATCATAGTGACATCACAATAAAGATAGAACAAAGGGAATGAGTACAAGGACGAAATACAATAGGAGTCCAGAGGAGTCCATGATGTCATTGTACAGTGATGTCATAGATAAGAAAGTCCGAGATTGTAAAGATCATAGTAATCTAATCTACATAAGTCCAATATATCTTATCTAAAGCAGTCCATTATCTGCGTGTCCATTGAGCCGCTAAGTGCGCACAGGTCACTTATCAACATCTCCCCGTGATCAGCAATCTAGGATTTTAGCACAAGCCCATGTCAACATTGTGTTGTTGGAGCAGGGTGCGCGCGAGTGACTTGGTAAAGCCATCTGCGACCATTTCCAGAGTAGGGGTTCTAATAAGAGTGATGGTCCTCTTTTCGATGTACTCCCTAATGACATGATGCCTAATGGCAATGTGCTTCGATCGCCTCCCAGTGACAGGGTTCAAGGCCAAATCAATGGCACCCTTGTTGTCACCATGTAATGGGATGGGGTCGTTGACCTCGTACCTGAGTTCCGCAAGGAAGCTCTGATACCAAGCGGCTTGGTTGGCCGCATCGGTCATGGCCATGTATTCCGCCTCTGTAGTGTTTTGGGCCACTGTCTTTTGCTTTCGCGAAGACCAGCTTATTGCACCATTGGCTAATAGGAACACATAACCCGAAGTGGAGTGTCTATCATCAACCTGGTCACCCAGGGAAGAATCAGAGTAGCCATGAAGGCCATCTCCACTGGCGCCATCGTAAACTATACGCATGCCCACAGTGCCTACTATGTAAGCCAGAACATATTGCACAAGTCGCAGATGTTGGGGGGAAGGATTCGCTGCGTACTGTGCCAAACGTGACACAGCGAAGGAAATGTCTGGTCTAGTACCAATCTGAACGTACAGCAGACTACCAATGAGTGACTGGTAGTGCGTAATGTCAGAGGCAGTAGCCTGACCCGTATATTTATGAAGGTGCTCGTCAGCACCAGCGGGCAAGGGTGTGGAGTGTGGAGTGGCATCAGACATGCCAAAATGCTCAAGGACATCCTTGACATAGCCAGACTGGTCTATTTCGATGCGTCTGAGGGAGCGGTCGCGCACAATGCGCATACCAAGATATGACTCTATCTCCCCGAGATCTGTCATCTCATAGCGCTCAGAAAGATCTGACTTAAGACGCTTAATCTTCTCCAAAGAGGCACCCAGTATAGTGATGTCGTCAACGTAAACGATAACGAAGAGTGGTCCATCCCCCTCTCGTTGAGGCAACACATATACGCCGGCATCAGCAAACGTCCGCTTAAAGCCGAGTGCAAGTAGCACTCCATGGAATTGCAAGTTCCATGCACGGGAGGCTTGTTTGAGACCATATATCGCCTTGACTAGGCGACACACCTTCGTCTCTGAACCAGTGGTGATGAAGCCTTGTGGTTGCTCCATGTAAATCTCCTCGTCAAGCACGCCATTGAGGAACGCAGACTTGACATCCATCTGATGGATGTGCCAGTCCTCCAGCGCGGCCAACGCCAGAAGTAATCTCAGCGACTTGAATCGTGCGACGGGAGAGAAGGTTTCATCAAAATCTATGCCAGGGATTTGCGTAAACCCCTTAGCCACCAAGCGAGCTCTGTAGCGGCCATCTGCCTTGAGCTTAAAGACCCATTTGGATTTTACTGCCTTGCGATTAGGCGGGAGATCCATTAACTCCCATGTGCCATTTTTGGCGAGCGCATCCATTTCATATTTGCACGCCGTTGTCCACTCATCGGCATCCACAGACCGCATGGCCTCTGCATAGGATGCAGGATCTCTACCTATGTAAGCTGCAGCCAACAGTTCCGCGTATCCCAGCCGTCTACCGCGCATGGCCGTGTTATCCGCCGTGAAGTAGCGGGGGTTGGGCACTGGTGCACAGGCAGAACGTCTAGGCGCACTGTCCATTTCACGCAACAGCTGACTACGCTGTGCGCGATCCTCAAAGCCTCCAGGCATATCTGGAGAGGGAGGAGGGACATGGCGTATAATGCGCGTTGCGCCTTGACGCGGCGGTGGTGAAGTGGGAGTGGGCTGCTTACGCTTAGGTGTAACAGGGAGAGATGGTGGTGCAGGTGGTGGTGGCGTGTGGGGGCGCTCTGGTTTGGGGTCTAGAAGGTTTTCAACATCCTCCTCCTCACTACTGTTAGAGTGTGCAGGGGAGGGTGCTCGCTGTGGTGGTAACGCCGACATGCTAGGTACGGCAATCACTGATACAGGTGGTGGCGGTGAGGCCACTTGCGTAGGTGTTGGGTGTGTCTCAGCACCCTGTAGGGACGGGAAGCTGCTCTCGTCAAATGTCACATCCCTGGACAAGCGGACAGAGCAGGTTTGGTGGTCCCAGAGCTTATAGCCCTTAGATTCGGGCTCAAACCCAATAAGCGTGACCTCAATGGCCTTTGCATCCAATTTGCGACGCTTATCAGCGGGTATGTGCATGTACCCCTTGCATCCAAAGACGCGTAGATGAGAGACATCTGGTACTTTGCCAGAGTACCAGAGCTCATAAGGTGTGCGCCACTTGAGCGTACGGGTGGGAGAGCGGTTATAGATGTGTACCGCAGTGCTCATAGCATGCTCCCAAAAGCCTTTAGACATGCCAGCTGTGTGAAGCATGGCCATTGCCTTATCTGTAATGGTGCGGTTAAACCGCTCGGCTTTCCCGTTCGACTGTGGTGAACCTGGCATCGTAAGGTGATGCTCTATTCCTCTCTGCTTAAGAATGTCCTGTACTTGGCTTGCCATGTACTCGCCTCTGCGGTCAGAGTGGAGTGCGTGCAGTTTATGGGACGTCTGGGTTTCACCCCAGGCCAAATACATCTGCAGCGCTCTCACAAACTGATCCTTTGACTTAATGAAGTACACCACTGCATGCTTGGAGTGGTCGTCTATGAAGGTGGCGGTGTATGCAGAGCCTTGTAGGGACTGAGTTTGCATTGGACCGGCTAGGTCACTGTGTACAATCTCAAAGATACGGGTTGTCCTTTTGGTGGAGGACGCAGAGAAAGGTTGACGAGTGGATTTACCCAACTCGCACCCACGACACACAGCAGTATGCGTGGTAGAGCTGTCAATGTCCATGCCAGTAGTGGCAGAGGGACCGTACGACTTAAGAGCAGCAGGGGAGAGGTGTCCCATGCGCTGATGCCAGATATCAAGAGTGGTGGCAGCACTTTTGATGTGAGCATTTAGGCCAATGCTTGAAGCATCCAACCAGTAGAAGTTGTCCTCCAAGTAGCCAACAGCTACACAGCTTTTCCTGACAGATATTTTAAATGAGCCACTGTCAAAGGCCACTTCCGCACCCTTTTGTGCTAGAGCACGCGTCGACAAGAAGCGTGTTTTCACCTGAGGTAGGTGTAGCACATTACTAAGGGTGATAGGAATGCCCTGGCTCGTAGTGAAGACGACGGAGCCTACACCAATTTGGTCGATTGTGGACTTATCACCCAGGCGCACAGCGCCTTTGCATGGGGTGTAGTCCTTGAAGTCAGACCGATGTGGTGTGATGTGGTGTGTGGCACCACTGTCCATCATCCAACGCACACGCGAGGCAGCATACAGGGCAACACCAACTGAATTGTCCGCCCAGTTAATGGCGGGCTCGTCATCGACCTCCTTAATGGAGGCGGTGGTAGGTACTAGTACATGAGAGTTGGCAGCCTTGTTGCCTGTGTCCTTTGCCTTCCCCGCAGCCTCATCCTTTTTCCTCTGCCTACAGTCAGGTTTGATGTGCCCCTTTTTGTTACAGTAGTGGCACGTCAACTGGGAATGGTCCTTCTTCTTACGGCCACTGCTTGACTTAATGGGGGCGGCCTTGTTGAGAGAGGACCCAGAGGGGCCAGTGTGGCGCGCCTCCTCCGAAACTATGCGCGCAATTATTTCAGCGTGCTTAAGCTTGGTGGGGGCGCCACTGGCAAGGATGGTAGATGCCAATACCTCATAGGAGGGTGGCAGGGCGTGGAGAAGTATGAGACAGAATTGGGTGCCTGTGACACCCATCTGTGCGTTGGAAAGGCCGACCCGCAGCTCATTGAGTTTGGCCAACTGAGAGGCCATGGGCGCTGTAAGGGCGTCGCAGCCCTTGAGCGCGAAATCACCTACTGTCGACCATTTCGGACTCGTCGGCGTGGCACGTGACCCGACTACCTATCACGGATGATCTCCAACCGCCACCAACTCGTGGCCATCGATCTTTTCCTCGTCGCCTCGTTTCCCCCATTCTTCCGTCTCCCCACCATCTCGTCTCACCCTCGTCGCTCTTTCCTATGGCCATATATGATTACATTTCCGTTTCCGACCCTCACCCTCGATCATCCACTACTCCTCAAACGACCTCTCGTCCGCGACGTCGTCAAGGGTCCCGCCTCGGAATAGCTAGTTCACCATTCCTCGTCCAGCTCGCCGCCATTCGCTGTCATCCTCAAAACCCTGAAACACGGTCCATACTCACACCCATGGCCGTTGATCGGTCTAGAGCGGCGTTCTTTGTCTCGGACAAAGGCGCGCCCGACGTTCATTTATTTTCTTGCCCTACTCTTACCCTCGTTCTCTCGACTTAGTGCGCCTCGTCGACGCCACCCGCGTCGCCTCTCCGACCTCTCACCCTCGATCTGTTAGACCTCTTCCGACTCCTCGTCTCCATTTTCCTGCTTTACTTACTCCCCCGTTTCACCTCGACGCTTGCCCGAGTACGGTAAGCACCGCCGACGACGCCACTAGCGCCAGGGACTGTAAAACTTCACCTTAGCCTTACGACCGTCCGTCCGTCCGTCTCTCGTAGTCTCTCGCTATCCCTTGGTCTCCTTTACTTTACTTTTCCCCACTTCTACCTACTCTCCCTCACAACGTTCGACTTAGCGTTTGCGACGACGATTTCCCTTACTTACAGGTACACGAGGTATATAAGGACTCGGAATCGCGCTCAGTAATATCATCTCTCTTTCCCTGCGTCTTATTCGATCCTCTTCTCTTCCCTCTCGCGTGATTAAGTACCGGTTCGGCGGGGCAGGTCTAAAACGAAGACACCCGTTCGACTACTACGACTCATCGATTTCTTTACCCCCGTTCTAGTTACCCTCCGCGTCGTCGTAACGCGTGAACCAAGCCTTGCTCGACGTTCTCCCTCGTTCACTGGAACTCGTCGCTTCCGTGCTAAGCCCTATCGTAAGAATTCGCTCGCGTTCCCCCCTTTCTACAGCATCGGCATCGCTCGGTATTATCGTCGCCCACGATTTGGGCTCTAGTTTCTACCAAAACTCGGCGGCAACTTCCCTCCTTCCCTTTCCTCTCTCTAGTCCCTTACTCGGGCCTTACCTTACTCACTCGCGCGCTTTCGAGCACGTACAGCGCGGAGTCGTCGAGGCGGGCTTGAGTTAACTGAATCCACAAGTTAAATATGGTGGTGCTGCCCGAAGCACCAGCATAGACATCCTTCAGCTTTTCCCACTTCGAGGCGAAGGTGGGGTAGGCATATGGATCGGAGACGAGGGAGTAGACGTCTGGTTTAAGGTATAGGCGGAGGTACACTTTAGACCGACACTGGATAGAATCCCACTCATCAAGAGTGATTCCAGAGGGAGGGGCACGAAAGGTGAACACATCCTCAGCCTCGTGAAGAGTGAGGATGGCCTCAAGTGTCCCAGACCACTCGTTCCAATTTGAGCCGTCGAACTGCTCAAGGCGAATGCAAGAAGGCATGCCAAAGGTTGCTCCATACGCAGTGGATAGGCGCATGGATGGTGTGGACCCAGAAGTGATGGGGGGAAGGCCAGAGCCTCCCGCCGTGGCGCCTGCAGCCGCACCAGTGGTGGCAGCACCGGTGGGTGAGGCAGCGCGAGAAGAATGTGCAGAAGACATGGGGATGATTTATCTATCGCCGAGGAGCAGTCAGCGATAGTGCTTCATAACAGTTGCAAGATGTGAAGGGGGGTAGCTACTCCTGTCTGTGATTCTGTAAGGCCAGAACGCTAACGTGTCCTGCCTCCACTAACATGCCAGTGTTACAAGGGCTACGCCCAGGGTGGAAGCCTCTTCACGTACTAGGAGCCGGCTGCCAGCCAGGATGTGTCTAAGACACGGCTCACTAGAGTGCACCAGAGGGGATAGTGGAATGGTTCTTTCAGAGCCCAAGGCTGTCTACCTCAGCCTTCTCGGCCTGTTGGTTGCCTCATCGCCCGAAGGCTTTACTGCATCCTTTCCCATTGCCGCTACAAGGCAGGTATCTGGTTGCAGAACACCATAAGGTGAACACCCCCCAGAGTCTGAACCAGGTTTTACACTCCCATGGTGAGGAGATCCTGCGCCCAGTGTGGAGCACCAGAGACAGCTGGCGCTAAGCTCCACAATACACAGCCCAGTGGGCCATGCACACCTGGATATGGATTAAGGGGCTACCAGATCCAATCTCCTTGCGCATAGCGCAGGGGCTAGGAATACAGTAGGGATGAAAGTAGGACTACTGGGCAGTGTATAGTAGTGGAGGGGCCTCACCAACTGGCACCTGACGCCTCAGGGCACAGTGGCTTGGGCAAGGAGGGTGAGTCCCCAGACAGACCTCAGCCTGGTGTGTGATCCTAGGAACACAGTGACCAGCCAAGTGGAGTGGCTTGGGCACCAGGGCCCATAACCTGAAGAACAGTACACATGTAGGACATACTCACAGTGACAAAGTAGACTGTGGTGAGATATGAGGGTGGTACTGGAAGCAGCAACAGAGTAGATCAAGCAAGTGAAGCAGATGGAAGTCTGGCACACAACAGATGAGAACTGGTGTTATTACAAGAGAGGAGACATACCTGGCACACAACAGATGAGAACTGGTGTGGTGCCAGAGCGTACAGGGTACTCTACTTATACTATACAGAGGTGTGACACTAGTACAACACAGGTAACGTAGAGTCACAGAATACAAGGAGCGTTGTTCTACAGAGGGACACAAAGGAGTGTGCAGAAGGAGAACAAGGGTGCAAAGAACAATGAAAGGCTAGACTATGATATCATAGTGACATCACAATAAAGATAGAACAAAGGGAATGAGTACAAGGACGAAATACAATAGGAGTCCAGAGGAGTCCATGATGTCATTGTACAGTGATGTCATAGATAAGAAAGTCCGAGATTGTAAAGATCATAGTAATCTAATCTACATAAGTCCAATATATCTTATCTAAAGCAGTCCGTTATCTGCATGTCCATTGAGCCGCTAAGTGCGCACAGGTCACTTATCAACAAAGGAGTGTGTAAATGGAGAACAAGGCGCAAAGAACAAAGAAGGGCTAGACTATGATATCATAGTGACATCACAATAAAGATAGAACAAAAGGAATGAGTACAAGGACGAAATACAATAGGAGTCCAGAGGAGTCCATGATGTCATTGTACAGTGATGTCATAGATAAGAAAGTCCGAGATTGTAAAGATCATAATAATCTAATCTACATAAGTCCAATATATCTTATCTAAAGCAGTCCGTTATCTGCGTGTCCATTGAGCCGCTAAGGGCACGCGGGTCACTTATCAACAGTTTTTTGCAGTTTACATGACTGGACTTTTAAACACTACTCCCAGATGATGTATTTGTAAGGGCAACATCCATCAACACAATGGACGACCCACTACGATGAACATAGGGTTTGAAAGTCCAGTTGGGTCCGGTTTTTTTGACCATATTTGGTCCAACTGCAACTGCAACTGGTTGCCAAAAAATGAAATTTGTTGCAACCTCAACTGCAACTGCAAAAAACTGCAAAAAAACCAGTTCAACCAGTTGCCTGGACCCAACTGAATGTTATTTAATCTATTTGAAACTGGTCTAAACTGAGTCAAAACCACTTATAATTAGTGTTAATAGGTACTTATAATAAATTTCTAAGTGCAACTGCCTTATAATGAAAAAATAATTAGGTAAAACAGCCAAAAAAAGCAGAAGTTATGAGTAAAATGATTGTTTTGATCATAACTTGCTCAGTTTTTGGCTGATTTGGGTGATCTTAGGCTTGTTTTGATCAGAATTTCAGCCCAATCACTTGCTTACTAAGCAACCGGTTGCAACCGGTTGCAACTGGTTGCACAACTGCAAAAGACTGCAGTTGCTGATGCATAAAACTCTGCAACTGCAACTGAAAGTTGCAGTTGCTACCAGTTGAAGTCAGGTTGGGTTGCAGTCTTTTTCAGTTCCTGCAACTGAACTTTCAAAGACTAGATGAACAGCAATAATCCCAGTCACAGAAATGGAACCAGCACTGCCCATGTACACCCAAAATGAAGAAACACTATGAGCCTGGGTAGACCCTCACAAGCTTAAGAAAATAGAAGGCACATGGTACAAGGATGACCAATGGGCAGTCATGAGCAGACTGCATCACAAGATGGAACTCATCCAACTCCACCATGACCCCCCAGTACATGGACACCCAGGGATCAGCCAAATGGCACAACTTGTGGAACACCACTACTGGTGGCCTGGACTGCGGAAGGATGTAATGGACTACATCAAAGGCTGTGCAGATTGCCAATGAATCAAAGTCAACAACCAACTGCAGTGAGCGGCACTCCAACCAATCTACCCGAAACCAGAAGCTATGCCATTTGAGACCATTGCCCTTGATTTCATCACTAAACTTCCAGTCACACAGGGGTGTGATACAATCCTCACGATAATGGACCATGACTGCACCAAAATGGCCCTGTTCATCCCATGCCGAGAGGAGATAAATGCTGAGGAAACAGCAGCCCTGTATGTAAAACGCATATTCATGAGATTTGGATTACCCTCCAAAATCATCAGTGACAGAGACCCCTGATTCACATCCAAATTCACACAAGAACTATGCAAAATTCTAGGCATCCAACAGAACATCTCTGTCACGATCACATGACATTTCCCACACATTTTAGTTTTGGTTTTAGTTTCAGTTTCAGCTTCTTGTTCCAGACTTGACCCAGGCCCTGCAGAATAGTTATATCTAGAGATCAGCTTATCTGATCTTTCTGTGGTATGGTTCCATGTTTCATCCCTGACTTCTCTTGTGTTCTAGATCCTTCTGGACTTGGTTTAGATGTGCTGGCACTTATTGCCAGCAAGACTGACTCACTGGCACCCAGAAAATAGTATAGAAAATCATAGACAGTACAGTATAAGTAGATGGGTAGTGTAGCCTGTATTCTCCATCTGAGTCTCCTAATAATATAGCCCACAAAGCTAGTTGTTGGAGTGAAACACTGAAAGGTCCTCTAGTCAAGTCCGACTCAGTGATTAGTAAGCACCAGGAACTTCGCCAGACTGGCTTACTCTTGCACCCTAGTGGAATGATCTGGGTGATCATAACAATCTCCACTGCATATCACCCCTGTACAGATGGCCAATTGGAATGCACCAACCAGTGGCTAGAACAATACCTCTGCTTCTGGGTCAATGAGTGGCAAGATAACTGGATTTACTATCTCCCTATGGCAGAATTCACTCACAACAACTGGCCACACGAGGCAACAAAGCAATCCCCATTCAACCTCCTGATGGGCTATAACCCAAGAGCCAATTGGACAGACAGACCATCCCCTATTCCGCAGGTAGCACACTCAGGGTCAAACAGTTCAAAGAAGCCAGGAAACATGCCCAAGAACTAATGATCAAAGTGCAGCAAGGATGGGCATGGAACAAAGATATGCCCAAGTTCCAAATAGGGGATCAAGTATGGCTAGAAGGACACCACCTACATACAAACCAACCAATGGCAAAACTCATGCCCAGGTGCCATGGCCCTTTTAGGATAGTCCAGGTGATGTCCACAGTCAATTACTGACTTGAACTTCCCACACAGTGGAGTATCCACCCAGTATTCCACGTAGATCTTCTGATGCCCTATTGCGAAACACCCATGCATGGACCAAACTATCAGTGCCCACCACTGGATCTAGTAGATGGCAAAGAAGAATATGAGGTTGAGAAGATTCTAGACTCGCGGTGATTTGGCTGCAGTTGCAAATTGCAATACCTGGTCAAATGGAGAGGCTACCCTGACTCAGACAACCAATGGGTGTCCAAAGACGACGTGTTCACAGAAGAAGCAGTTCAGGAGTTCAAACATTCAAACCCTGACTGGGAGACACATATAAGGAGAGCATTAATCCAAGAGATGTCTACATCCTCCCTCTCCTCTCTCCCTCCAACTCATGTCTCACACCCCAGTCACAATCCTCTACCTCATCAACAATGTGACTCCAGAGCGACGAGTACAATCCACGCCATCATCACCCCTGTCAGTTTCCCTCTCCCTTCAACCAGGAAGAGACCATCTGCCTACCCCTGGGACATCCCCTCTTCCTTCACCATCCCCCACTCTTCTGGACAATACCCTTGCCACCAAGTACGTCCCAACATGTCCTCCAACCCCAGAAGCAGAAGCGTACCTCAGAACTGGGGACAGCAAACTCCCAGGAGACCCATATGACCTGGTGGAACACCTCTCGCTGAATCAGCATTTATGTTATGCCACCCATCTCACCACAACACACTTGGAAACCCCCCCACTATGCGGAACCATGGGGGAGGTACTCACCACTCTGGAGGCTATTTGACCCTCACTTCATGTCCATCCAGAACAGGAACAAAGCCCAGTTCCCAGACGCAGCCTGGAGATGCCTCCACCCACAGGGTTCCACCACAACAGGGGAGCCCATTACATTCCATTCCCCATTCGAGATGCTCATGAACATCTTTGGCCAGCCCATTTTACTCAACTCATCCTCGCCAATGACCTGTTCATCCTTGCCTATCAGCAAGGGTCTGACTCTCAGTATGGGAAGCCTGTTCATGCCACTTCCCAGTCCCTATCAGACCTGCCAGTGTACTCTGACAACAACCTGATTTTCCTAGACAGAGACAGTGGGTATTGGTTGTTGGTGGACCAAGCCCTCCTCAAAATCCAGGATCTCATGTTGCTGGCTGAGGTTCATCAATTCTGCTGCATGTGCACAGGGTACACGGCCAAGGAGAGGGAGGTGCTGCAGAAGGTACAGGAGCTGGAATGTATAGGTGTTGAGCACAAGATGTGCGTCATCCACCTACAGAGGGCTGACACGATCGAGCGTATCAAAAGCCAGCACGATTAGTGTTTTAAAGTCTGGTCCGGTCCGGTTTTTTTACCTATTTTGGATAGGACTGGGACTGCAACTGGTCCATAGTTTCTTAGCACAGCAAAAAAAACTGGACCAGACTGCGTAAGACCGGTCTACATTGGTTGGGTTGCAGTGTGTAGACCAGTCTATAACAAGTTGAAACAATTTTATTTCTTCTAAATAGCTACAACTAATTACATGTACATTGTCTAATCTATCTCAGTTGCAGCGCGGACCTCCTTGCCATCTTTGAACTGCACCACATGTGCCGCGCGGGGTTCCACGCACGCCTCGCAGAGCTGCCCTTCCTCACCGATGTACAGCTCAGAGACGCATCTGCCATGCGCTGCCATGACCCGATATCATATGCCGCTGTATTGCTGCAGCGCAGCGTCGGAGTTGTTGGCAGTTGTTGCTGGTGGCGTGTTGCTGTCGCAGCGTGACCACGCGGCATCTGAGTCGTAGTGTGCCAGTGCTGTGTTGCTGTGGCACAGCGTCAGTGTTGTAGTGGCTCGGCACTGAGTTGTTGTCATAGCATGACCATACAGCATCGTAGCGTGTTGCTGCGCCGTGGCATTGGTGTTGTAGCGCCGAGTTGGTGTCATAGCGTGACCATATGGTGTTGGCGTTGTAGCATACCAGCACCATGTTGCTGCGGCGCAGCATCGGTGTGGTAGCATGGCGCCGTGTGGCTGTCACAGCACCAGGGTGCTGTGTTGGTGTGGTAGCATGCTGGCGCTATGTCGGCGTGTCGCTGTCAAAGCACCATGGCGCTGTCATAGTGCAACGGCACCATCTCGCTGTCGTAGCGTCACAGCATGGCATCCTTGCACGCCAAATGGGCCTGCACATGCCACAGTGGAACCTATAACCTGGAAAAGAAAAATATATAGTTAGTTAGTAAAAGGATAAGGAAAAAACTTAACTTGTTGGAGGCACTACAACGCAGTCGACGACGGGTTGAGGTTGATGTGTCAGCTGGACACGTTGCACCAGCGTCTGGTCCAGCAATGTGCGTCCCACAAAAACCCGTGAACCCAGGCCATGACAAGGTTCAGACTGGCAGTGGCACAACTTCCACACAAGGCTGGGCAACTAAAAGTCCTGTCAAGGACTGGTTGCAACTGGTTGCAACTGGTCTTTTGGCAGTCTTTTAATGAATCAAATCATTGATGGACTGCAACTGGACCATGCTGGAACTACATGCAACTGCAACTGGAAGTCCAGTTGCCACCAGTTGGGTCCAGTTGGGTCCATGGTCTTTTTTCAGTCCATAGGACAGGACTTCAAAACACTAAGCACGATGTGTTGGGCCAAGGTCGCATGCTGGTGCAGAAGATGACGCAAGACCTCTATGATGAACAGCATACACAGAGGGCATACTCACAGTGACAAAGGAGACTGTGGTGAG
This sequence comes from Lactarius sanguifluus, assembly GCA_021527775.1. Lineage (NCBI taxonomy): Eukaryota > Fungi > Basidiomycota > Agaricomycetes > Russulales > Russulaceae > Lactarius > Lactarius sanguifluus. The sequence goes on along the minus strand of JAKEYF010000030.1, from coordinate 462,438 downwards.
ATATGCAAGTAGGCTTGAAGCAGCAACAGAGATGATCTAGCAAGTGAAGCAGATGGAAGTCTGGCACACAACAGATGAGAACTGGTGTGGTGCCAGAGTGTACAGGGTACTCTACTTATACTATACAGAGGTGTGACACTAGTACAACACAAGTAACATAGGGTCACAGAATACAAGGAGCATTGTTCTACAGAGGGACACAAAGGAGTGTGTAAATGGAGAACTAGTGTTTGAAGGTTCAGTCCTATGGACCAAAAAATAACCGTGGACCAGACTGGACCGTAACTGATATCAACCGGACCGTCAGTTGCGGTTATCACCGGATTCAGAATTTATCAGTTGCCAGTTCAACTGTTACGAATCCTGACCGCCGACGTTACCGGACACGGGCCGGAGGATCCGCCAAGCCAGGCGGAGACTCCCGATGGCCTAGACGCCGCTAGCGGGATCTTACGGAGCGCTAGGGAGATCTTCAGGCGTGGCCTGGACTCATGACGGTATGATCACATGACCGGAGTCTAGACTGACCTAGAACGATGACGATCGATGGCGCCATATGCATGTGACCTTCTAGTAGGTTCCATGACCGTGCACGGACCCAGATCCCAGATAGAGCGGACTTAGCTGAGTACGAACCTTATGTACCTGCATGTATATATACCAGGCTTGTCTTCGTACTCGAGTCCTCAGACTTGATTTACTTAGCAATACCAGCTTTGTATCTTGGGAACCCTGCTCTGCCTTGTCTTAAGCCTTCCCCTTTACTTGTGCATCACCGTTCTCGCCTCGCCTCTTCGAGCGAGTGCCTTCGACCGATATCAGTCTCCATTATCGCCGTTGTCCGATAATGCCGAACACGTCTTCTGCTAGACCTGCTGCAGGTACTTTGAACCATGGACGTCGCCCCGCTGGTGGCGTTACATTAAATCAAGTCTCCGATCCTGCCTCAGGTCCGCTCAAGACTACTGTGACCCCTGTGCCTGTTATGGCTAGGGACCCTCTGCATGGGAAGATTCCCTGCGTGTATGACGGCAACTATGCCGGCGGTCAGTTCCTATCCGACTTCACCGCCTTTTGGATTGCCAACGACGGGCACCCTACTATGCTTCGGGTGCTACCACGAATCGCCTATTTCCTCACGTACTGCCAAGGGGATAAGGTTGACAAGTGGAAGCAGAACTGGACCGATCGTATTGGTCGCGTCTGGAACCAGAAGAAGCCTGCCTCGGAGGGGGACCTCGAGTACCTCTGGGCCTTGTTTCTGAAGGACTTTGGGCATGTGTTTGCCCGGAATAGAAAGTCCACCCCACGACCCCCGTCTGCCAAGACAGGGATGAGGACGTCTGAGGCTGTGAAGCCAAAGACCGATGCGCCGCATCAGCGACGCGATCGCGCGGAAAAGGGTGGTTCCCTCTCCGCGGAGGCTCGGGACCGCATCTACCAGATGGCGGCCTCGACACAACCACTCCCGACCCCTCCTGCACGTCCGCCAGCACCCCCGTCAGCACCGGTGCCCCCAGTTGCATCGGTACCCGTGCCGGCTCCACCGCCCGCAGGGCCGACCCCCTCCTGGCCCGGTCCCATCACGTTCTCTAACCCCGTGATGCCGGACTCTGCCTGGACGGGCCCGATCACGTTCGCACGTGTGATACAGATGAAGCGTGGGAGATGCTTCAACTGTAATAAGAAGGGACACGTCATGCGCACGTGCCATGCAGCAGGACAAGCTGCTATAAAAACCACCTCGACGCAGGGTTCGAGGAAAAAGAAATCCCCTGCTCTTGACCCCACTCCCCCACTATCCTCGGGTGCTGGGACATCCACAACACGCCCCGCCTCTGCTAACGCTAAGGCCGGGCCCTCGACGATCACGGGCAAGCACGGCGATCCTTTATTCACGCCCGCCAACCTTGCCACGTTAGAATCAGACACCCTCCCTCCCCTTGACTGGCTGAAGCCGTTCTTCACTGAGGCTCAGCTAGACGACTACCGGGACGGCGAGACGACCCCAGTTGCCTTCCAGCGCACCCTGCATGGGATACTCAAAGCGCGTGTGGAACGGAAACTTCGTCGTCGGTCCCCAGTTGAATCGGGCGATTCAAGGCCTGAAGGGGGGCTAATGTTACGAATCCCGACCGCCGACGTTACCGGACGCGGGCCGGAGGATCCGCCGAGCCGGGCGGAGACTCCCGATGGCCTAGACGCCGCTAGCGGGATCTTACGGAGCGCTAGGGAGATCTTCAGGCATGGCCTGGACTCATGACGGTATGATCACGTGACCGGAGTCTAGACTGACCTAGAACGATGACGATCGATGGTGCCATATGCATGTGACCTTCTAGTAGGTTCCATGACCGCGCACGGACCCAGATCCCAGATAGAGCGGACTTAGCTGAGTATGAACCTTATGTACCTGCATGTATATATACCAGGCTTGTCTTCGTACTCGAGTCCTCAGACTTGATTTACTTAGCAATACCAGCTTTGTATCTTGGGAACCCTGCTCTGCCTTGTCTTAAGCCTTCCCCTTTACTTGTGCATCACCATTCTCGCCTCGCCTCTTTGAGCGAGTGCCTTCGACCGATATCAGTCTCCATTATCGCCGTTGTCCGATAATGCCGAACGCATCTTCTGCTAGACCTGCTGCGGGTACTTTGAACCATGGACGTCGCCCCGCTGGTGGCGTTACATCAACCATCCCGTGTAATTACTCTAACCATACAAAAACCAGTTATGACTGGTTCAAACTGCTTATTTTCAACTTCTGCTATATTTTTGTGGGGGAATGACATGAATTTAAGACTACATAGTAACTACATATCCTGCTACTTCATCACTGCTCCCCGCCATCATCACAGCGCAGCATCAGTGTCATGGGGATGCCATGCCGCATCGGTGTCGAGGGCACGGGCATGCCGTTGGTGTTGTGGGGGCGCCACGCTGCATTGGTGTTGTGGGGGCGCCACACCGCATCTGTGTCGTGGGGGCACCATGCCGCATCTGTGTTGAGGGCGCAGGCATGCCGTTGGTGTCGTGGGGGCACCACACCGCATTGGTGTCGTGGGGGCACCACACCGCATTGGTGTTGTGGGGGTGCCATGCCGCATTGGTGTCGTGGGGGCACCATGCCACATCAGTGTCGTGGGGGTGCCACGCCGCATCGGTGTTGTGGGGGTGCCATGCTGCGTCGGTGTTGTGGGGTCGCCATGCCGCATTGTGTTGTGGGCATGTGGCATGCCATCGGTGTTGTGGGCACATGGCACTACATCAGTGTCATGAGGGCACCGCACCACGTCGGTGTCATAGGGGCATGGCACCGCGTCGACGTCATGTTGGCGCCACGCTGCATTGGTATCGCGGCACATTGGTATCGCGGGCAGGTGGCATTGGGCCAGCACTGGGATGTCGCAGCGGTGTGTTGGTGTTGTAGGTATGCAGGGTGCATCAGTGTTGTGGGCGCTTGGCACCACGTTGGTGTTGTGGGGGCGCCACGCCACATCGGTGTCATAGGGGCGTGGCACCGTGTCGGTGTCATAGGGGCGCCGCACCGTGTTGGTGTGGAGTCGCTTGTGGCGCCAGCGAGAACATGTTTGAAACCTATAAAGGAAAAAACAATTTTTTGGTTAGTTACAAGTCAGCTAAAAGGAGAAGGCAAGAATACTTAGCTTCTTGGGGATTTCCTGGGCCAAAGCAATGCGGTTGATGAGGGCTGCAATGGTGGTTGTTGACACGTTGCAGCCACACACACCAGTTGCAGCAGCATCCAGCCCAGCGACCCATGATGTAACGCCACCACGGACGTTTAGTCTGACTTAGACTGCGAAAGGGCATTCACGACTTAGCAGATATTCCGATGCGTATCACGTGACTTGGGCACGTGACTAGAGGTGTGCGGCTAAGGTACACGGCGCTTCACAAGGCACGTGACTTTCGTATATACCAGGACGTTTGCTGAGTCACTGGATACATTCGATGATAGACAACTTGCTCAAGGGAGACAAGTGGACTTCGGGCGAGAAGACGAGAGACAAGTGGTGATTGAAGAAGACCAGGATGGCGATCCTAGGTCTTCAACGACTACTACTTATACATGTATGAGGCAGCTTTAAAGCTCCTCCCGAAATCGTACAACGAATAGCTAAAGTAGCTCGAACCCTACTATAGCTGTACTAGTAATGAGTCATGCCCTAAAGGCATGTGATAACCGAGTCCGCTGACTGAGACGACAGGTCCATGACACATATACGCTTACTCCCGGGGTCATATCCGTACTAGCGAGCGTCCACTTCGACCGAACCGTGACACATGAACCCGTGACACAGGTTTTTAATAATTACTGGCAGATAACCGGTCTCAACCGGTCACTTGACTGGTCTCAACCGGTCTCAGTTTGAACCAGTGCAGACCAGTTATTAAGCCTTGACTGAAATAATATGGACCGGTTACAGTCAGTTCAGTTCAGTTTTGGTCACATCCAGTAGTTCTATAGGACCAGTTACAGTTACAGTTGACTTAAGATTACCCAAAATAACTGAACTGAACTGAACTTTCAAACACTATGGAGAACAAGGTGCAAAGAACAAAGAAGGGCTAGACTATGATATCATAGTGACATCACAATAAAGATAGAACAAAGGGAATGAGTACAAGGATGAAATACAATAGGAGTCCAGAGGAGTCCATGATGTCATTCTACAGTGATGTCATAGATAAGAAAGTTCAAGATTGTGAAGATCATAATCTAATCTACATGAGTCCATTATATCTTATCTAAAGCAGTCCGTTATCTGTGTGTCCGTTGAGCTGCTAAGTGCACACAGGTCACTTATCAACACTCTTGGCACGTTGAGCTGGGGCTCGAGCCTGAAAAGGGGGTGATGTTACATTTCATTCTCAGATGTGGACTCTGACTCATTGGTAGTGACTATGAGAGTCAGGAGTACTTAGTCATGGACTGTGCAGCATCAGTCAGCTGTATGATTCAGCATGTGATTCTCTGTATGATATGACTCATAGTGACGTGGCATGACTCATTACTAGTAGTAGTTGTATTAGGGTTCACTCTACTTACGCTATTGGCTAGATAGGATTTGGGAGGAGCTTGGAAGCGACCTCATAACTGTATATAAGGACTCTGTGAAAGACCAAGACATGCCATCTTGGTCTTCTTGAATTACCACTCTCATCCTCTTCCACTTGTCTATGGGGCTCTCTCCTCAGTAAGTCTTGTTTGTCCAGCATATCCCTCGAGATCCCCATGACCCTTCTGGCCTTTGGCAACCCATGTGTCTGACCAACTGTGTGGACAGTGTTCCCGCTAAGTCCCGTCATCACCAAGGTGTACCTGTATACTAACCTCAATGTCGCATGCCCATGGGCCTACCTGTACTACGTCCATCTGACTCCATCATGCCCCTGGTGTCCACTTCATTTTCAACAACTCCGATATATTCCACACCAAAGAGCACGTTGCCTTCCACAATGATCATAACACCAAGTATGACACACAGGACCTGACCTGTCTCACAATCCACAATTACTTACACCAAGGAGGATCAGCACATCGAAGCGCCTAAGTCAGGTAGATGTCTGTGGTAGACATAACATTCCCCCTCAACATGCATTTTTTTCCCCCTAAAAACACAGTTTTTTTCTGTTTAAAGACACAGTTTTGTTGTATGACTATGTCCCTACACCATCTCCCTTTCAGGTACTGGCATGACTTGGCCATGGGGGAAGACAAAATGCCACTGGCATGCCAGTGGTTGGAAGGGGTTTTGCTTTCCCTGGGTGAAGATGATGATTCAAGCATGGATGACGATCTCCATGCTCATTCCTTGGTGTTGTAGCTAGGAATAGGAGTGGTAAGCAACAATTTAGAGTGAGAAAAAGCAACTCACCCAGGCCTCTGAAGGATGGATTAATTCTCTTTCAATGTGGCCCCACACTGCCTGGATGAGGTATAAGAGCACTTGAAGTAGCATCTGCAAGCAGTAAGTATGTAACCAATCAGATCAAGGATACTGACTTACCATGTTAATGTTGGACACTGGTAGTGTGTGAGTTGTAGGAGTTGTAGTCAGTAAGCACCTCATTCCTGGCAGCCCATTTACTGGAAATTCACAGATAGTGCCATCACACAATCAACCAACAACCCAACTGTGCAACTTCACAGTTGTAAAGAGTCTCATTCAACTTATTAACATACCAAATATCTTATCTGAAGAAAATGGCATCACTTTGGTGCATTGTTTGTTTGCAGTTCTGCGTGCCTACAAAATTTACTCTTGATTCTGCATTCGAGTACTACTGCAACACTGGTGCACTTTTTCTGCTCAAATTTCTTCCATTCATGGATGATGGATGAGCTGGCTTTGCAGGTATGTCCAAATTGGGTGGCGCACAGTTGCTTCCATTCTTTCTGACTGTTTTCATCTTGTAGTACTATGCACAGGGAGCATCCAAGTTGGCACCACACTTCCAGTGCACTTTGAGAACTACAAGACAGTGACCATGTTTGCAGTTTCATGGGCTAGGGCTCAGCCACCCCTGTACCTGTGCAGGGAGCATCTGAGTTGGCACTGTGCTGGATTTTTGAGAACTACAAGATGGTGACCACATTTGCATGTTCTATGGGCCTGAGCTGTATGGCCCTCTGCACACTAGCAGGGAGCACTGGTGCCAGCAAGGATAGTGAGGTCAGCACTGATGCACTGTCACTTGGAGAATTGGCTCATGATGAGAGGGATCTACAGTCATTCATGGGTCAATGGACCACTCAAATTCTTTTGACCTCAGGAATTTGTTGTAGTACACGACGAGTCATTTTGAATAGACAATATTATAGTCATATGAGTAAACTAACTAATGGGTACTTAAAAACTGTTATCGGATGGGATTGAACGACGCGATGGAGGAATCAGTGCAAAAGGTCCATATCAGCTGAAACTGGGTCAATGGACCAGTCACAATCAGCCGTGACTTCCCTGATTAGGAGACACCCAATCACGGTCCCTCATCCACATTGCCATCGTCCTCATTGCCATCGTCCTCATCATCCTTGTCACTCTCAAAGCCCTGTGTAACAAAGTCAGCTACCAGAGGCTTGTGGATGGCCTTCTCCAATGGTGGCATCTTGGGCTTTGTCCATTTTGGCTTGCGGTGTTCTTGTTTTGCACTGTCTCGTTCAATACCCCACTTTCTCACATCATCTTCCCATCCACCTTTCAACTTCGCATTCCGTTCCTTCTGATCCATCTCCCGTACTTTCCAAACATCCATTGCCAGATTATACTGCCAGTGTTCTCTTGCCTTCTTTTTTGATGCAGCCTCTTCAACCGCCTTATCTTGACCATCCTGCCACTCCTTCACACCTTCAATAATGTCGTCCTGTGTCAGAATCTTTGCCCGCCCATCCATGTTGATTTTACCTGTCTTCCTTTTCTTTATCTTCTTCTCCTCTTGAGCTTGTAGCTGCCCTCGCACGCCTTCAAGATACATGGACTGCAAGACTGTCTGCGCCTGCATCCCCACCATCACTTGCTTCTGCATTGCAACAACTCTATTGCTGGTATGCAATGCTGCCTGCAACTGTGCCTCAAACTCATTGCTAGGTTCAACATCCAGGAGCATCGCATCTTGTTGTGTAGGAGGAGTGATGGTGGTGGTGAACAGGGGCGGCAATGCCATATCTGACCGAATTGGTGAGGCTGACACGAGGAATGAAGCAGAAGTCATTGCTAACGACGCCAACCCACGCTGCACAGGTGTGTATGGCAGCGAGCCACCTGCCACTGCCTGTTTGGGTTCGACTCCCTCTGTTTCCTGGCATTTCCGTTTTCGTGCGTTGTGATGGGAGATCAAGTCAACGACTTCGCACACTGGGGTAGCCAATCCAAGTGGGAGAAGGCTTGTTGTCGATGTCTCGAGACTGGGCGCCATCATTTCTGTAGTTATGACCCCAGGATTATATGGCACAATTCCAGTCTTTGCGAAGGCAGCTCGGATATTGCTCTCGGTGAAAGTGCAGGCATGTGCCTTGGCGTAGACCGTCATGAAATTCAGCTTGGTTACAGCATGTCCCTGTGCTTCAAATCGATCTCGTTCATTGCTCCAAGTGCACTTCAGGACACTGAAGACGACAACATCAAGCCCTTGATAGACATGGGTTGAATGAGAGGGATAACACAGCACAATGACATTGTTGTCACGTGCATACTCCAGAAACCCGAGTGTGTAATGTGAGCTGTGGCCATCAACAAGAAGCAGTCACACTTGCCCTCCTGCCTTCGCCTTTGTTTGTTTATCCCAGTCTTTGAGCCAGGCGACGCCAATCTCACCAGATGTGTAGCCCTTCTTTTGGTATCCCATCCTAAAAGAGAGATCAGCGTTGACATCCCTTGGCAGCATCCTATCACAAGAACTGACCTTGCATCCAACGGATTGTCCTGGAGCCACTTTGTTTGGAAAGCCTCTCCTTTATAGATGACAGTGGGAGCAAGGGATGTCCCATCTGCACAGATAGTGGGTAAGACTGTGATATTTTCTCGGGTTCCGCTTCATTGCTGATGTTGTATTTTTGCTCCTTTTGGTCCAATCACCCGCTCTGTCACGCCAATGCCTGACTGTATCCCAGTTTCGTCGGCACCATAGACCAGCTCATCAGGGATGTTGTGTTCTTCCCGGACCTCCTTTAGTATCCTAAAGTATTCTTCCTTTGTCACTGGATTCACAGCACGGCCACGGGAACACTCAAGTGCGCTTGACCAATACATGCCAAGCCTATCATTGTGCTTCGTGATGAAGCGGTTGCCCCAGTCCCTGCTGAGGCCTCCTTCGGAGAAGTTTTTGCCTAATCTGTGTTGTAAGACTGCCTCACAGTGGTCCTTTAACCTCTGTGGACTAAGTGGAAAACCCCACTGTGCGACCTCAATAGCAAAATTGATGATGTTCTCCTCTTCTTCAGCCGTGAGCCAGCTCTTTTGCTGGTTTGACTGGGTCAAGGTTACACCCCCTTTTAAATGTCGGGCCAATGTATTGTGTGCCAGAGAAATTCGTCGGCCTGTCTTCACAAAGTGAGCGTCCGACACATCTGTGCAGATTTGACGCAAAGACTTTCACTTCTTCCCCTGTGTGAGCAACTTCTCTTGTTCAGTAGCGTAAATTTTCACAGCATGAGCCCTGAGATCATCTGCCTCCTTCCATTGGATTTGCCGCTTGAGTGCTTGAGATTTAGCTATGCCTACCATGTTTTGTCGACAATATCCTGTGCAAGATCCCGTGTTTTGTTCCTGACTTCCCGATTTGGCAGTTCCCGATTTGGCAGGCGTGATGTGACTCTTCGAGAGCAATGATCCTGACCCATTCAGTATTCTTCTGCGAATATCCTGCAATCCTGTGATGCTATCCTCAAAATAACTGTCTGAAGTTGACTATATATCATGTAGTTTGTATATGGCCACAAAAAGTTGGAAATAAATTGAGTGTTTTGGTCAGTATTTGCTTGCCAAATTTCGGGTTTTTCCCCAAAATCATGAGAAACGAATCTCCTGCAATATCTACTCATTGCACCTCTATAAAAATTCGAAGAGACATGCACAGGTACTATACATTGGATGTTACAAAAAGTCCGAAGCAATTTGACCAAAAATGTGGTCGTCAGAGCCATCTGGTCCATTGACCCCGATGTTCCATTGACCCATGAATGACTGTATGCACTTGGTGTGTCTACACTCATTTTTAAAACTTTCACTTGACGACCCAATGTACTTGGTATGCTTACTCTCTTATTTTTCTAACTTGCACTTGACGATCCAGTGTACTTTTGCTTACTCTCTTATTTTGCTATCTTTCACTTGAACATCCAGTGTACTTGCTTTACCTTATATATTTTTGTTACTTATTTACTTGAGTCATCAGTGTTTTGACATGTAACTTTCTTCACTGGTACCAGCTGGTACAACCCCTGAAAGTTAGCCAAGTTTAGCAAGTTGACCAGTTGACAGGCCATGTCAAATCTTCAACAATCTCCTTGCAGAGCGATGACCAGCCAGCAGGACCAGCTAACAAGTTGATTAAAATGGCAATTAAGTGTCAATCATATGATTGGTCATATTATTAGTCATCACAGAATCAGGTACACATATTTGCAGCAGTTACCAGTTGCATAATAATAATAATAATAACACTTAATTGCAATCATCATAACAATAACAATAACAGTAATAATATTTGATTGGAATTAAATAAATACAAAGATCTAGTCTATTATAGAAGAACAGCAGCGGTGCGGCTCAGGTGGCGGTGATTGGGTGGCTGTCACAGGGCTGGGCAGTGGTTCGCGCTGTTGTGGGGTCATGGGGGGATCCGCCCATCGTGCTGGGTTGGTGGAGTTGTGCATGACAGGTGGCTGCGATGGCGAGGTCTTGCATGCGCGTCGATTCGGGGATGTGGCGGGTTGGTGTGGTCTTGCGTGACGTGGCGGGTTTGCGGTGGTGGGTCTTGTGTGCGTGTCGACGAGGGGGCATGGCAGGTCTGTGGTGGCAGGGTCTTGCATGCACATCATTGAGGGGTCAGCGGTAGTGGGGTCTTGCATGCCGCGTTGTTGAGGGGGCGTGACGGGTCGGCAGGGTCTTGTGCGACGTGGCGGGTTTGCGGTGGCAGGTTCTTGCGTGCGCTGTTGAGGGGGTGTGGCAGGTCAGCGGTGGTGGGGTCTTGCATGCTGCATTGTTGAGGGGATGTTGCGGGTCGGCAAGGTCCTGTGCGACATCGTGGGTCGGCGGGGTGTTGCGTGCCGTGTTGAGACGGCGTAGTGGTGGGTTGGCGGTCGGGGTGGTGTCAACATGCCATGGGGGTGAATTGGCGGTTGCGGGGTCTTGCGCATGGTATTGGCATGGCAGTGGTGTGGTGTGGTGTGGCGGTGGGATGGCAGTTGTGGAGGAAAAGATTAGCAAGAAAAAAACAAAACAGAAAAAAAAGACCTATCTTGATGCACTGGGCTTCGTCCCAGTGCGCCATCTGCCACGTCTTGACCACGAGAGGATGGGAGAGCCTTGAACGGATGGGGAAAAATAACATTAGCAAGAAATGAACAAGACAGACAAAAAAAAAACATATCTTGATGCACTGGGACAAAGCCCAGTGTGTCATCCACTGCATCTTGACCATGAGAGAGGGGCTTGATCTGGAGTGGCCGGACAACGAGTAGAAGTGGGAGCATACGCAGGAGTAAAGTGAGAGGGGATACGTGTCGAGATACGTGTTGAGCGGAGGCTTAATCTGTGGCATGTGAATGTCTGTCATTGACGCCATTTCTCTCCTTTCTCCATGCCGTGGACCAACCTCTTCGGCCCAATGCATTCTTGTCTGCTTACCCCTGAACATCGCAGGCTGTTGCCACCCCTCATGCACGCTTGCCACCTCCACTCATCCCCAACACGCCACCCAACCTCTTTGGCCCAAGGCACAAGATACGTTCTTGTCTTTTCTTTTCTTTTTTTTTCTGCTTACCCCTGAACATTGCAGGCTGTTTCCACCCCCTTGTACATGCTCGCCACCTCCACTCATCCCCACCCCAACATGCCGCCTGCCCCACATGGCTCGCAACACCATGGCTATGCAATATGGAGGACGTGACTGAGGACGAGCTGGGCTTCAGCCCAATGCAAGATATGTTCTTTCTTTTTTTTTTTCTTTTTTTTCCGCTCACATTGAACGTTGCAGGCCATTGTCGCCCCCTCGTGCACGCTTGCCACCTCCACTCATCCCCACCCCAACACACCACCCCACATGGCTCGCAACACCATGGCTACACAAGATGGAGGACGTGACGAGGATGAGCTGGGCTTCGGCCCAATGCACAAGATAAGTTCTTTCTTTTTTTCCCTTTTTTTTCCTCTCACTGAACATTGCAGGCCATTGTCACCACCTTCATGCACGCTCCCACCTCCACTCATCCCCGCCCCAACATGCTGCCCTGACATGGCTCGCAATACCATGGCTACACAAGATGGAGGACATGGCTGAGGACGAGCTGGGCTTCGGCCCAATGCACAAGATAAGTTCTTCCTTTTTTTCTTCTCTTTTTTCCCCACTCATTCTGAACATTGCAGCATTGTAGTGTTGGGGAAGTTCGGTCTCAGACCGATCCAAACTCGGTTTGAACCAAACCCAAACCGTTCCCAAACTGTTCCAAACCGATTAAGAAAAATTATTAAAAATTATTTTATATTTTGTCCTTAAATGGTTTGGTTTGGTTCAAACTGAGTTCAAACCAAATTTAAACCAAGTTTGACTGAGTTTGAACCAAAATAAATGGTTAAATTTATTATTATTAAAAATATTTCATGTTTTTGGTGTCAAATTAAGTTTAAACCAGGTCTTAACTGGTTTAAACTCAGTTTAAACTCGGTTTGAACCGAACCAAACCGATTAAGAGGCAATTTAAAATAACTTTTTTTAATCAGTTTGAAACGGTTTGGAATGGTTTGGAACGGTTTGGAGCGGTTTGGGTTCAGTTTGGGTTCGGTTTGGTGAAAATTAAATGGTTCGGTTTCCGGTTTGGCCAAAACTGGCCCAAACCAAACCAAACCAAACTTCCCCAACACTACAGCATTGCCTCCCCCTCGTGCACACTCGCCACCTCCACTTGTCCCCGCCTCAACATGGCTTGCAACACCGATCCCCATGCCACCCTGACACGGCGCGCACAACCCTGCCACCTGCTGACTCACCACCACACTGACCCAACACGGCATGCAAGGCCTAGCCCAACCCCCATGCCACCCCGACATGGCGTGCACAACCCAACCCACTGACTCACCACCATGCCGACTCAACACAGCATGCAAGGCCCAGCCCAACCCCCACGCCACCCCGACACGGCACATGCCACCTGCTGACTCACCACCACGCCAACTCAACACAGCACGCAAGGCCCAGCCCAACCCCCACGCCATCCCAACACAGCGCGCACAAGCCCGCCACCCACTGACTCACCACGACACCAACCCAACATGGCACGCAAGGCCCAGCCTGACCCCCATGTCACCCCGACACGGCGTGCACAAGCCCGCCACCCACTGACTAACCATGACCCAACATGCCACGTCACTGCCAACCTGCCACATGTTGCCCCAACCTGCAACCACAACCACCTACTTACAATGTACATATTGTAGCTTTTATTTTATGTAGTGTGGGAATTGAAATATAAATGGTTTATCTTGTTGAAAAAAGGAACTGATTACAATTATTATATTGTCTTTTTAAGTGGTTATAATATCATTATAAATGGCTTATTTTTTCTGCATATTATTTTATTTTAGCAATAAAAAAAGGTATTAAAAAATAGAGCAATATTATGTTTAACTTGCCAACTTGTCCAACTTGCACATGAGAAAGTTCTGGCAGTAACACGTCATCTTGCTGATGTTGCTGTGCTTTCAAAACAACTTGATGGACTTATTTTGACTTATATTTTTGCTCATTCTTAATGACTAGTTCACTAAGCATAAAATAAGCAGCTTGAGAGGCTTATCAAAAGCTTAGAGTGCTTATCAATTAAATAAGCACTCTAAGCCCACTAAGATTTTGAGAGATTTTCCTGATGAATTCAGGTCGACTCACATCTGTCACCATTGACTATTCATGTGGACCCACTTTGGTGGACCATATGGGTAGTATTGCACACTCTCAACATATCTACATGGTTGCTTCACACTGTTGTAAGGCTCCAACCATTTAGGTCTAAAACAGTTTTTAAACTATTTACATGGTTTACTTTTACCATATATTTACTGGGATGGTGGTATGAAGTAAATAAACTAAATAGTAAACAGTAAACAGTTATCTCAAAAGAGGAACTGTTATCTACATTTCAGAAGATTCAAGTGTGCTAATTAATATGTTCAACACTTTTGAACACTGTTAAATACACACTGATGGAAATTACCATTTTTATGCTGACAAAACTTTAACATCTATAATAAGAGGCAATTCCTTTTCCTTCATTTTTTATGGTCAAAAATGTGAGTCTAATAATTATACACTATTAAGCCAGAGTCATGTTAAAAAATGATATCAAAATGGTATCTATATAATATAAAATTCCCACATTTTACATAGAAATAGGTTAGAAAAATGCAAATGATACTTCTTTATTTCAAGTCTAAATGGCATTGGCCACTGGTTTGGCTCTCATTTTTTAATGCTATATCTTTTCCTACTCTATAAAACAATTGCAGAAGAATATCTGCTTTCCAACCAAAGAGATTGTAACAAAATTATATCAAGTAAATATCATTTTAGCATCATTTTTTAATCTGAATTTAGCCTGATGATATACCATCACTGGATGGAAAATACCCTTTTACCATTGACAAAATTTAGGCATCTATAACAAAAGGTATTTTTTATTCACAAACTTTCATATATAAAATGTTGATAAGATTGACAATGCAATTCAAGGCATAATATAGAGACAGTATAGATTTATTTACCACAGAAAACTATTTCCTACTTGTAGGATCCCAACTTTGAAAAATGTTGGCTCAAGTAATATAGGGTTGGTTGTTGAATATGTTAGTGAGAGGTAATTTTCAAGTTGCTGTTTTCATCATATTTTGTATATTTGCTACTGAATGGGCCCATTTTCAAGAAAACTTTTGAGGTATCAATGTAAATTGTTTTATAAATAGTTTTTACTGCTATAAATGGTTTACAATAGTTTACTGTCTATTTACTGGCTGTTGAGTAAGCATAGACTAAATGGTTGGAGCCTTACACTGTTGGCACCTTATTCCAGCATTGCAGGGAGATCATCACAGGGGTGACTACAGGTAACCCCAGGCCTCAGGTTACTTGATGGAGTCTGCTTGCCAGCCACACTCACTCAACAAAGGTGATAGTACTGGTGAGCATATAAGATCATTCTACAGAAGTGGATGTATTCAGGTTCACCTACATAGCTATATCTCGCTTGTTCCCTGACCACATGTTTTTTGGCTGCACACATGTCAATAGGGTCTTTCAAAGTACCCATTTTCATCCCATTATTGTACTTCATTATTTCAGAAATCAGGAGATAAAAATGGGTTGAATAATGGGATTTTTTTGTGTTAAGGATGGGTTGCACTCATTTTTCACTTAATACCATTAATCCTGTTCCATGAAGGGAGCGATTGGAGTTTATTTATAGGGGAACAGATGTGCTAGCTAGTACATATCAAACTGCTCTATTTGCTTTTTGCTTGCCATTCTCTTTTCTCAACTTTTGCTTGCTGTTTTCTTTGCTCAGGTTTCTTTCTATCATCCATCTGCTTCTCATGGGGAAAAACAACACTGCTGCAGCCAAACCACTGAGTGCCAAGCCAAAGTGTACCACCAAGTAGAGCAAGAAGCTTGCTGCCAGACCTGGGGTCAGTGACAATACCCCAGCAACCATTGAAAAAGGGTCCCAAGTACACTGGGACAACTTTTGCACTGACCAGCTCATTAACTGGCTGGAGGACAACCCCAAAGACCATCAAAAACTCTTCTTGGACTCATCACATGATGCAAAGAAAGAAAACCAGGCATGTCATGTGGCTAAGGGCTCAAAGTCTATCTTCCACAACAAGATGGCCAAGTACTAGTGATTGAAAGTCCAGTCCGGTCCGGTTTTTTTCCCAATTTGGAAAGACTGGGACCGCAACCGAGTGATCAGTTCATCCTCTTTGCCCAAAACCAGACCGAACCGACAAAGACCGGTCCTATCGGTTGCTGGATTCTTGAAAGACTGGTTCATTGCGGTCTAAACCGGCTCATCCTGAGCCGGTCCCAACCAGTCACAACCTCATATGGACCGACTGCAACTGCAGTCATAACAGTGTAGTTATATTTTGGACTAATACTAGTACTGGTACAAGACTATCTAAATATAACATAATAAAGCCTTGTCGCCATTGCCGCCGTTGCAGTCATTGTCGTGATTGGTGAGATGGTCGTAGCGGTTGGTTGGTGAACCGCTGCAGCATCATTGTCATTGTCGTCGTAGTCGTCGTCTTTGTAGTCATCGTAGTTGTCATCTTTGTAGTAGTCATCATCTTCGTAGTTGTCATCGTAGTGTTGATAAGTGACCCACGCGCACTTAGCGGCTCATATGGACACGCAGATAACGGACTGCTTTAGATTAGATATACAGGACATGTAGATTAGATTATTATGATCTTTACAATCTCGGACTTCTTGTATTCTCCTATCTATGACATCACATGTACATGACATCATGGACTTCTCTAGACCGTCCTTGTACTATTGTCTTTGTACTTCCCTTTGTTTCCTTATCTTTATTGTGATGTCACTATGATATCATAGTCTGGACTCTTATTGTTCTTACGCCTTGTTCTCCCAGAACAGTACATTCCTTTGTCTCTATGTAGAACAATGCGTCTTGTATTTACTGTGACCAGTGTTACTAGTGTCACCCTCTGTAGCAGTATAAGTAGAGTACCATGTACGCTCTGGCACCACACCAGTTCTCATCTGTTGTGTGCCAGGTATGTCTTATCCTCTTGTATAAACACCAGTTCTCATCTGTTGTGTGCCAGACTTCCATCTGCTTCACTTGCTTGATCTACTCTGTTGCTGCTTCCAGTACCACCCTCATATCTCACCACAGTCTACTTTGTCACTGTGAGTATGTCCTACATGTGTACTGTTCTTCAGGTTATGGGCCCTGGTGCCCAAGCCACTCCACTTGGCTGGTCACTGTGTTCCTAGGATCACACACCAGGCTGAGGTCTGTCTGGGGACTCACCCTCCTTGCCCAAGCCACTGTGCCCTGAGGCGTCAGGTGCCAGTTGGTGAGGCCCCTCCACTACTATACACTGCCCAGTAGTCCTACTTTCATCCCTACTGTATTCCTAGCCCCTGCGCTATGCGCAAGGAGATTGGATCTGGTAGCCCCTTAATCCATATCCAGGTGTGCATGGCCCACTGGGCTGTGTATTGTGGAGCTTAGCACCAGCTGTCTCTGGTGCTCCACACTGGGCGCAGGATCTCCTCACCATGGGAGTGTAAAACCTGGTTCAGACTCTGGGGGGTGTTCACCTTATGGTGTTCTGCAACCAGATACCTGCCTTGTAGCGGCAACGGGAAAGGATGCAGTAAAGCCTTCGGGCGATGAGGCAACCAACAGGCCGAGAAGGCTGAGGTAGACAGCCTTGGGCTCTGAAAGAACCATTCCACTATCCCCTCTGGTGCACTCTAGTGAGCCGTGTCTTAGACACATCCTGGCTGGCAGCTGGCTCCTAGTACGCGAAGAGGCTTTCACCCTGGGCGTAGCCCTTGTAACACTGGCATGTTAGTGGAGGCAGGACGCGTTAGCGTTCTGGCCTTACAGAATCACAGACAGGAGTAGCTACCCCCCTTCACATCTTGCAACTGTTATGAAGCACTATCGCTGACTGCTCCTCGGCGATAGATAAATCATCCCCATGTCTTCTGCACACTCATCTCGTGCTGCCTCACCCACCGGTGCTGCCACCACTGGTGCGGCTGCAGGTGCCATGGCGGGAGGCTCTGGTCTTCCCCCCATCACATCTGGGTCCACACCCTCCATGCGCCTCTCAAATGCGTATGGCACAACCTTCGGCATGCCTGCTGGCATTCGCCTCGATCAGTTTGATGGCTCAAACTGGAATGAGTGGTCTGGGACACTTGAGGCCATCCTCACTCTTCATGAAGCCGAGGATGTGTTCACCTATCGTGCACCCCCCACTGGAGTCACTCTTGATGAGTGGGAATCAGTCCAACGTCGGGCCAAGGCGTACCTCCGCCTCTATCTTAAACCCGACGTCTACTCCCTCGTTTCTGACCCATATGCCTATCCCACCTTTGCCTCAAAGTGGGACAAACTGAAGGATGTGTATGCTGGTGCTTCGGGCAGCACCACCATATTTAATTTGTGGATCCAGTTAACTCAAGCCCGCCTCGACGACTCCGCGCCCATGGCCTCTCAGTTGGCCAAACTCAATGAGCTGCGGGTCGGCCTTTCCAACGCACAGATGGGTGTCACCGACACCCAGTTCTGTCTCATACTTCTCCACGCCCTGCCAGCCTCCTATGAGGTATTGGCATCAACCATCCTTGCCAGTGGCGCCCCCACCAAGCTCAAGCATGCTGAAATAATCGCGCGCATAGTTTCGGAGGAGGCGCGCCGCTCTGGCCCCTCTGGGTCCTCTCTCAACAAGGCCGCCCCCATTAAGTCAAGCGGTGGCCGTAAGAAGAAGGATCACTCCCAATTGACGTGCCACTACTGTAACAAGAAGGGGCACATCAAGCCTGATTGCAGGCAGAGGAAAAAGGATGAGGCTGCGGGGAAGGCGAAGGACACTAGCAACAAGGCTGCCAATAGTCATGTATTAGTACCAACCACCGCCTCCATTAAGGAGGTCGATGACGAGCCCACCATTAACTGGGCGGACAATTCAGTTGGTGTTGCCTTGTATGCTGCCTCGCGTGTGCGTTGGATGATGGACAGTGGTGCTACACACCACATCACACCACATCGGTCTGACTTCAAGGACTACACCCCGTGCAAAGGTGCTGTGCGCCTGGGTGATAAATCCACAATCGACCAAGTTGGTGTAGGCTCCGTCGTCTTCACTACGAGCCAGGGCATTCCTATCACCCTAAGTAATGTGCTACACCTACCTCAGGTGAAAACACGCTTCTTGTCGACGCGTGCTCTAGCACAAAAGGGTGCGGAAGTGGCCTTTGACAGTGGCTCATTTTAAAATATCTGTCAGAAAAAGCTGTGTAGCTGTTGGCTACTTGGAGGACAACCTCTACTGGTTGGACGCTTCAAGCATTGGCCTAAATGCTCACATCAAAAGTGCTGCCACCACTCTTGATATCTGGCATCAGCGCATGGGACACCTCTCCCCTGCTGCTCTTAAGTCGTACGGTCCCTCTGCCACTACTGGCATGGACATTGACAGCTCTACCACACATACTGCTGTGTGTCGTGGGTGCGAGTTGGGTAAATCCACTCGTCAACCTTTCTCTGCGTCCTCCACCAAAAGGACAACCCGTATCTTTGAGATTGTACACAGTGACCTAGCCGGTCCAATGCAAACTCAGTCCCTACAAGGCTCCGCGTACACCGCCACCTTCATAGACGACCACTCCAAGCATGCAGTGGTGTACTTCATTAAGTCGAAGGATCAGTTTGTGAAAGCGCTGCAGATGTATTTGGCCTGGGGTGAAACCCAGACGTCCCATAAACTGCGCGCACTCCACTCTGACCGCGGAGGCGAGTACATGGCGAGCCAAGTACAGGACATTCTCAAGCAGAGAGGGATAGAGCATCACCTTACGATGCCAGGTTCACCACAGTCGAACGGGAAAGCCGAGCGGTTTAACCGCACCATTATGGATAAGGCAATGGCCATGCTTCACACAGCTGGCATGTCTAAAGGCTTCTGGGAGCATGCTATGAGCACTGCGGTACACATCTATAACCGCTCTCCCACCCGTACGCTCAAGTGGCGCACACCCTATGAGCTCTGGTACTCTGGCAAAGTACCAGATGTCTCTCACTTACGCGTCTTTGGATGCAAGGGGTACATGCACGTACCCGCTGATAAGCGTCGCAAATTGGATGCGAAGGCCATTGAGGTCATGCTTATTGGGTTTGAGCCCGAATCTAAGGGCTATAAGCTCTGGGACCGCCAAACCCGCTCTGTCCGATTGTCCAGGGATGTGACATTCGATGAGAGCAGCTTCCCGTCCCTACAGGGTGCTGAGACACACCCAACACCTACGCAAGTGGCCTCACCGCCACCACCTGTATCAGTGATTGCCGTACCTAGCACGTCGGCGTTACCACCACAGCGAGCACCCTCCCCTGCACACTCTAACAGTAGTGAGGAGGAGGATGTTGAAGACCTTCTAGACCCCAAACCAGAGCGCCCCCACACGCCACCACCACCTGCACCACCATCTCTCCCTGTTACACCTAAAGCGTGAGCAGCCCACTCCCACTTCAGCCACCGCCGCGTCAAGGCGCAACGCGCATTATGCGCCATGTCCCTCCTCCCTCTCCAGACATGCCTGGAGGCTTTGAGGATCGCGCACAGCGTAGTCAGCTGTTGCGTGAAATGGACAATGCGCCTAGACGCTCTGCCCGTGCACCTGTGCCCAACCCCCGCTACTTCACGGCGGATAACACGGCCATGCGCGGCAGACGGCTGGGATATGCGGAGCTGTTAGCTGCAGCCTTACATAGGTAGAGATCCTGCAGTCCTATGCAGAGGCCATGCGGTCTGTGGATGCAGATGAGTGGACAACGGCGTGCCAGTATGAAATGGACTGCGCTCGCCAAGAATGGCACATGGGAGTTAGTAGATCTCCCACCTAATCGCAAGGCAGTAAAATCCAAATGGGTCTTTAAGCTCAAGGCGGATGGCCGCTACAGAGCTCGCTTGGTGGCTAAGGGGTTTACGCAAATCCCTGGCATAGATTTTGATGAAACCTTCTCTCCCGTCGCACGATTCGAGTCGCTGAGATTACTTCTGGTGTTGGCCACGCTGGAGGACTGGCACATCCATCAGATGGATGTCAAGTCTGCGTTCCTCAATGGCGTGCTTGACGAGGAGATTTACATGGAGCAACCACAAGGGTTCATCACCACTGGTTCAGAGACGAAGGTGTGTCGCCTAGTCAAGGCGATATATGGTCTCAAACAAGCCTCCCGTGCATGGAACTTGCAATTCCATGGAGTGCTACTTGCACTCGGCTTTAAGCGGACGTTCGCTGATGCCGGCGTATATGTGTTGCCTCAACGAGAGGGGGATGGACCACTCTTCGTTATCGTTTACGTTGACGACATCACTATACTGGGTGCCTCTTTGGAGAGGATTAAGCGTCTTAAGTCAGATCTTTCTGAGCGCTATGAGATGACAGATCTCGGGGAGATAGAGTCATATCTTGGTATGCGCATTGTGCGCGACCGCTCCCTCAGACGCATCGAAATAGACCAGTCTGGCTATGTCAAGGATGTCCTTGAACGCTTTGGCATGTCTGATGCCACTCCACACTCCACACCCTTGCCCGCTGGTGCTGACGAGCACCTTCATAAATATACGGGTCAGGCTACTGCCTCTGACATTACGCAATACCAGTCACTTATTGGTAGTCTGCTGTACGTTCAGATTGGTACTAGACCGGACATTTCCTTCACTGTGGCACGTTTGGCGCAGTACGCAGCGAATCCTTCCCCCCAACATCTACGGCTTGCGCAATATGTTCTGGCTTACTTAGTAAGGCACTGTGGGCATGTGTATAGTTTACGATGGCGCCAGTGGAGATGGCCTTCATGGCTACTTCTGATTCTTCCCTGGGTGACCAGGTTGATGATAGACACTCCACTTCAGGGTTATGTGTTCCTATTAGCCAATGGTGCAATAAGCTGGTCTTCGCGAAAGCAAAAGACAGTGGCCCAAAACACTACAGAGGCGGAATACATGGCCATGACCGATGCGGCCAACCAAGCCACTTGGTATCAGAGCTTCCTTGCGGAACTCGGGTACGAGGTCGACGACCCCATCCCACTGCATGGTGACAATAAGGGTGCCATTGACTTGGCCTTGAACCCTGTCACTGGGAGGCGATCAAAGCACATTGCCATTAGGCATCATGTCATTAGGGAGTACATCGAAAAGAGGACCATCACTCTTATTAGAACCCCTACTCTGGAAATGGTCGCAGATGGCTTTACCAAGTCACTCGCGCGCACCCTGCTCCAACAACACAACGTTGACATGGGCTTGTGCTAAATCCTAGATTGCTGATCACGGGGAGATGTTGATAAGTGACCCGCGCGCACTTAGCGGCTCATATGGACACGCAGATAACGGACTGCTTTAGATTAGATATACAGGACATGTAGATTAGATTATTATGATCTTTACAATCTCGGACTTCTTGTATTCTCCTATCTATGACATCACATGTACATGACATCATGGACTTCTCTACTAGTAGACCGTCCTTGTACTATTGTCTTTGTACTTCCCTTTGTTTCCTTATCTTTATTGTGATGTCACTATGATATCATAGTCTGGACTCTTATTGTTCTTACGCCTTGTTCTCCCAGAACAGTACATTCCTTTGTCTCTATGTAGAACAATGCGTCTTGTATTTACTGTGACCAGTGTTACTAGTGTCACCCTCTGTAGCAGTATAAGTAGAGTACCATGTACGCTCTGGCACCACACCAGTTCTCATCTGTTGTGTGCCAGGTATGTCTTATCCTCTTGTATAAACACCAGTTCTCATCTGTTGTGTGCCAGACTTCCATCTGCTTCACTTGCTTGATCTACTCTGTTGCTGCTTCCAGTACCACCCTCATATCTCACCACAGTCTACTTTGTCACTGTGAGTATGTCCTACATGTGTACTGTTCTTCACGTAGTTGTTGTCGTCTTCGTAGTCGTAGTTGTTGTTGTTGTTGTTGTCATCTTCGTAGTCGTAGTCGTTGTCATCGTCTTCGTAGTCATTGTTGTCATCGTCATCGCCACTGTAGTCGTAGTAGCCGTCGTTATGGCTGTGGCGGTCATAGCAGTCGGCTGGTGAGCCGCCATGGGTCACGCAGTGTCGCCGTAGTCGCTGTAGTCATCGCTGTAGTCACTGTAGTCGTCGCCCAAGTCGCTGTAATTGTCGCCCTAGTTGTCGCCTTAGTTGTCGCTGTAGTTGTCACCATAGTCATCGCCTGTCACGACTTGTATGATTTTATTCTTCATTTTCTCTTTTTGGACTTCGTGTCTTGTGACATGGTGTCTCGTGACTTATAGGTCTTGTGACCTTTGACTCGATATCTCGGAGCCATTATGACTCCTATGTGATTGCTCAGTGAGTCACTGTCATTCCCCTTGACCCTGGTGGAGCACTATGACTCATATTGACTCATTACGACTGCGCGAGCCCTTATGACTTGTGCTCTGACTCGTCTGTATTGTACGATGACTCAATACTAGGATCCGTTTGTGACTCCATCCTAGTATCCTAATTACTATAAGTACTGTCTGTGTTGGCTGCTAGTAGCCCCAGACTTGACTTCTTGTATCCTATGGTACTCGAGCAATTGAACTGTTTGATACTCCATCTCTCACGATCCCCAGCAAGCCCTCCTATCCACTCAAGAACTATCTGAGCATAGTTCACTTGTTCATACTTTACTGAAGTTCCTCCTCAGAACTTCCCTTCAAACACCGAACCGACCTCGTGACTCTTAGTGCAGTGTCCCTGTAGAGAACCTATCCCATGTCGGGAGAACGTCCCTACCATGACATAACATCGCCTTAGTTGTCACCCTAGTCGCTGTAGTCGTTGCCCTAGTCGTTGCCTTAGTTGTCACCCTAGTTGCTGTAGTTGCTGTAGTCGTCGCCCAAGTCGCTGTAGCCTATAGTCGTCACCCAAGTCGCTGTAGTCGTCGCCCTAGTCGTCACCCTAGTCGTCACCCTAGTCGTCGCCTTAGTTGTCACCCTAGTCACTGTAGTCGCTGTAGTCGTCGCCCAAGTCACTGTAGCCTGTAGTCGTCGCCCAAGTTGCTGTAATCATCGCCCTAGTTGTCGCCTTAGTTGTCGCCCTAGTTGTCGCCCTAGTTGTCGCCTTAGTCGTCACCCTAGTCACCCTAGTCGTTGCCTTAGTCGTTGCCCTAGTCGCCCTAGTCGTTGCCCTAGTCACCGCAGTTGTTGTCATAGTTGTTGTAGCCGTCATGGCTGTGTTGGCTGTGCCAGTGGTGGTTGGCGCAGTTGGTGTGAGGTCTTGTCGTTGTTGTCTTCAAGTTGTCATCCGGGTTGTCATGTGGTGGCGGCGATAGCTGACTGCCAACTGCCATGGCTCCCATTGTTGTTGTTGTCGCAGTCATTGTCTTGTTGTGGTTGGCATCGACAGTGTGGGTTGTGGTTGTAGTGGTCAAGTTGGCAATCATGTACCGGTTACCAGTTGGGACCGGTCCCAACCGGTCCCATGGCGGTTCGCCCACATGCCAAATTCGGACGAACCGCAACCAGTAACATCCTCAGGCCGGATGAACTGCAACCGAAGGTCCGGTTGCCATTGGTTGCAGTCCAGTCCAGTCCCAGTTTTTTTCCAGTTCATAGGACTGGACTTTTGAACACTACCAAGTACATCTTTTCTGTGGATGTAGATGCCAGGGTTTGTGTTGAAGTGAAGGAGGATGTCAAGAAGTACTTCAAGGCAGTCAAGAACCAGATCTCTTAGTAAGTTGCATTATCTTTTTGAGGGTGGAGCAGTCACACTGATATCTTGCAAAGTTTTAAGTGCAAATACTGTGAATTCACACATGAGCTTGGGAGACACTGGACTAAGATCTAGAAGGACAGCAACCTGAGCAATGTCCTAGGTACATTGCACATCCACTATCATCTCTGTTCACTAACCAGATGACACAGACAAACTTTTGATCAGTTTTCCTGTCTGGGAACACTTGCATGGGTTTTGGTGCATGCTCCTAAGTTTCAATCCTCATGTGGTATCATCTGAGCCCAGCCAGCTTTGAAGATCTTGAAAGCAACATGATTGGGGTCTTGTTTGGAAACAAGGACAAGGCAGAAGGTGGTGCTGGCCTTGGTGCCAGTGATATGAATGAGCCTGATGGCTTGGGGAAGATGGACAACATGCTGCTTGGTTGGGAGGAGGAGCATGCAGGTGGTGAAGCCAACAAGTTAGAGGTGTGCAACATTCAGCGTTCTATAGTGGACCCATCTAACTAGATATCATGTTACAGGATTCTACACTGGGTGCTACAGAAAATGACCCCACACAACTAGTACATGCTAGCCCTGTTTTCCCTAAGCCATTTCCCTTGAACCACTGTCTAGTGTTGGGGGAGTTTGGTTTGGTTTGGTTTGGGGCCATTTTAGCCAAACTGGAAACCAAACTGATTAGAATTTGCCCAAACTGAACCCAAACCAAACCAAACCGCTCCAAACCATTCCAAACCATTCCAAACCATTTCAAACCGATTAAAAATAATCAGTTTGGTTTGGTTTGGTTTGGTTCAAACTCAGTTTAAACCACTTAAGGAACCACTTAAGTGTAACGTTCCACCGGACGTTCTTCTTGTAGTGCTGTACAAGGCCAACCGAGCGACCTGACGATCACAGAGGATGTCGAAGTTACGTACGCGTTCGGCTATTAGCTCACAAGTGAGACATAATAGCGTAGCCCAGAGGATATGGACGGCGGTAATAACGAGAAAGAGGAGGAAACGATCAAAGGCGATAGACAACCGGCCAATGATGTAGAGGAGGGGAGTTGCGACGCACAGCCAGCGACGAGGATAAGCGGGAAAGGAAGGGATGTCACACAGCGGCAAGCACAGCACGCAGGAGACCAGCTAAGGACTAGGAGAGGCAAAGAGGCAGACAGCCATCTATTGCAATGCAGAGCCAAATGAACTATCAGCCAACGAATGGCAGTACAGATGGGTGGACAATCCAAGAAGTCAAGCTTAAGGTCTTAGGGACCATAAGCGCATCTACTTATACACATCCAAGGAGGTTTGAACCTCAGCTTGGAACTCAGAAACCCTAATACACGGATCCTAGGAATGAGTCACAACTACGTCAGAGATAAGAGGCAGCCAATGGCACAGACAGCTCATGGCACGAGTCAGAGATAAGGAAACATGAGGCGAACAGCCATCAATGTCCAGGCACAATCGATAGGAACATACGAGTCATCAAACACGAGGCAATCTAGGCCGGTCCAGGCACAAGCTCATCTGGACCCGTCTGGTGCAGGTCTAGCCAGGTCACGTGCCAGGGTCACGTGACAGGCGGGTGCTAAGGTCACGTGCGCTATTCCCAATACTTCTGCGGTTCTTGAGCGCTTAGGGGTCGGTAGTAGGTCGTGGGAGACTTAGCTCTATATGGGTCTTGGGCAATGTTCTCAGCCACAAGTCTTGCTACAGCCGCTTCTTCTTCGGCATATTCAGCTCGTGATCACTTCACGGCAGTGTTTGGGATCTTCCATCGGGGTGTCAGAGGGTCAGCTGCAGGGCCAAACGTAACATAAGACCTTGGTTTGAGGCAAAAAACAATTTATTTTGTTCAAATTCATCAATTAAGACTTTGTTTCAAATTGTTTGAGACCAAAAACCATTGATTTTGGTTCAAATTTGGTTTAAACTCAGTTTGGTTTGGTTCAAACTCAGTTTGAACTAAACCAAACCATTTATTGAGCACTTATAAAATATTTTTTAATATTTTTTCTTAATCAGTTCGGTTTGGTTTGAACCAGGTTTGGGACCCCCAAACCGGAAACCAAACCATTTGGTTTGAGCCAGGATTCTCCAAACCCAGTTTGGGTCGGTCTGAGACCAAACTTCCCCAACACTAACGTCATACTTAACGCCCCTGTGGTGGCGTTACATTAAGTCAAGTCTCTCACAGTGGCGACATCTAGTCGCACCAGATCCAAGTTCAAGCCAGAATTTATTATTCGGCTTGCTGACGACGAACTCTCAGACCGTATCAAAGGAGCCGCTGTCTGGGCTACCATTAACGGTGTTGAAGGGTACTTTATCTTCAATCCAACTACAAAAGACTACCGCCAGATCCATTACCTGGAGGACAAACACCTCTGGGCTTACATTGATTATTCCCCAAACGAAGGTACTAGTTGGTATACGATTGCACCAGTACCCGTGGCATTAAATGTTGGACCCATAAAGTCCAATAATCCAAAAGGGATTGATATTGATTCTGATCCTGACACACCCTCCCCAAGCGTCCCAGTACCCACGACTTCCTTTATCCCCTCAGTACCCCTAGGGTTTGAAAGTCCGGTTGGGTCCGGTTTTTTGACCATATTTGGTCCAACTGCAACTGCAACTGGTTGCCAAAAAATGAAATTTGTTGCAACCTCAACTGCAACTGCAAAAAACTGCAAAAAAACCAGTTCAACCAGTTGCAACTGGACCCAACTGAATGTTATTTAATCTATTTGAAACTGGTCTAAACTGAGTCAAAACCACTTATAATTAGTGTTAATAGGTACTTATAATAAATTTCTAAGTGCAACTGCCTTATAATGAAAAAATAATTAGGTAAAACAGCCAAAAAAAGCAGAAGTTATGAGTAAAATGATTGTTTTGATCATAACTTGCTCAGTTTTTGGCCGATTTGGGTGATCTTAGGCTTGTTTTGATCAGAAATTCAGCCCAATCACTTGCTTACTAAGCAACCGGTCGCAACCGGTTGCAACCGGTTGCACAACTGCAAAAGACTGCAGTTGCTGATGCGTAAAACTCTGCAACTGCAACTGAAAGTTGCAGTTGCTACCAGTTGAAGTCAGGTTGGGTTGCAGTCTTTTTCAGTTCCTGCAACTGAACTTTCAAAGACTAGGTACAGTACCCCTTATCACAGTCCCAGCACCATCACAGTCTATGGCCTTGCAGAGTCATGCCTCAGCCAGCACAACCCTTACGAGCGGTGGAGCAGGTGCTTCTGGTAGTGGAAGCGCTCCTAGCAGCGGCACACCAGGTGGAGCAGCAGCTCCTAGTGGCAGAGGCGCAGCTCCTGGAGGAGGTTCGGCAGGTGGACCAGCTCCTGGAGGAGGCACACCAGGTGGTGGAGGCAGAGGGGCTCCAGGCAGTGGAGGAGGTGCAGGTGCAGGAGGTGCTCCCGTACCTCCTGCTGGTGGAGCCAGACCAGCCACAGTCCCACCGGTGCCAGGAGGACATGGACGTCTCGGAGGAAACCCCCCTCCAGAGTTCAATGGGGACAGAGAACGAAGCAAGCAGTTCATGCTTGCGTTCAACCTATACCAAGAGATGAACCCCACAGTCAATCAACTTGCTATCCCCTACCCCCACGCCATGATGTTCCTCTCTTATATTCGAGGACCACTCGTCGATGACTGGGTCACCGAGCAGTTTAACTGGCTCGAAGACCAATGAAACACAGGGGTCTTAATGACCGAGATGAACCTGTGGAACACTGTCCACAATTGGTTTGTACAAGCGTACACTGATACTGCGGAACGAACCAAGGCCTGAAAAAGCCTGCAGACCCTCACCATGAAGGGTGGGGGTATCAACACATACATCGCTGCATTCTCCAATCTCACCCACAAAGCGGGATACAACCCCGACGAAGCCACGACCCTGGAAATGTTCCAGGATGGGCTCCCAAACCAGTTAGTTATTAATGCCATACGCTTCCAACATCCAATCACATGGGATGATTGGAAAGCGGCCGCCCATCTGCAGCAGGCTGAATACATGATCTTAAAGGACCGCCTGGGAAAGAACAAGCCCCAATGTGGTGGCAGGAGGAGCAGACAGGGCCGAGAGCAGTGGGTCCAGGCCCTTAACAGGAACTGAGACCCGAATGCCATGGATGTTGGATGTGCCCACACCTCCATGGCGCTTACCAATGGCAATAAGGCCCAACTTCAGAAGGAGGGACAATGTTATAGATGTCATGCTCAGGGGCACATCTCATGTAACTGCCCACAAAAGGGAACGCGCGTGGCTTCTACCTCCACCTTCCAACCCACCTCCACTCCCACACCTCCAAACCTACCAACTCCCACCATCACTACTGTCGCTGTATCTTCTAATCGCATACTTTCAAATGAAGAGCAGGCAGACGTACAGATCGCTGCGATGAAGGCACAGTCCCAGGAGGTATGAGACCTCATGGTGGACAAACTATTCGGAAAAGAGGATTTTCTGGACGCTTGAACCCAGTGGCCTGGGCTAGAGCTTTAAATCTAAACGTGTACCATAGCAGATTCTGATCCATGCGAATTCCAGTTCTGTTTAAATCTGCACACGCAATGGCAAAATGACAAGTCCTAGTAGACTCCGGAGCAACCGACAATTTCATCTGTTTGACACTGCTCAAACGACTTCAAATTTCCACTCACAATGTCACTCACCCCATCCAAATCTGGAACGTGGATGGGACACACAACCAAGATGGAGAGATCACCCAGTACACTGATCTCACCGTACGAACAGGGGAAGAGACCAAAACACTTCGTTTCCTGGTTACAAACCTAGGAAGAGATGAAGTAATCCTGGGGTACCCCTGGTTCATGGCGTTTGAGCTGAAGATACGATGGGGAGAGGCGACGTTGAATGAGGAGTTTCAACCGGTCGTCATCTCGAGCCTCCATTTGTCAGACGAAGCCACGCCTATGGAAGCTTCCATATGGGCGTTGGAGACGTATGAACTTGATGAGGAGGCATGGGAACAGCTCATGGATGATGAGTGGGATCCCTACATCACATTTATACGAAAAACAACGATGGCCTCAGAGTTGGCGCAGCGAGAGGCAGCCAAAAGGCCAGAGTGTACCTTTGAGGAGATGGTACCCACGGAATATCACCATCACAATAAGGTGTTCAGCGAGGAAGCGTCTCACCAATTCCCACCTTCACGTGTTTGGGACCATGCTATCGATCTCCTCCCAACTGCCCCTCCAGCATTGGACTGTAAGGTGTACCCATTGGCTCAAAATGAGGAAGACGCCCTTACAATGTTCCTCACCGAACAACTGGACAAGGGATACATTAGACCCTCCAAGTCTGCATACGCGTTGCCATTCTTCTTTATTAAGAAAAAAGACGGCAAGCTGAGGCTGGTCCAAGACTATCAATGGTTGAATGAGATCACTGTCTGAAACCATTACCCGCTCCCCCTCATCCCCGAACTCATTGACCGCATATGCGGCGCTCAGCTGTTCTCAAAGCTGGACATTAGATGGGGTTACAACAATGTCTGCATCAAAGAAGGGGATGAACATAAGGCCGCATTTAAAACAAATCAGGGGTTGTTCGAACCCCGAGTTATGTATTTCAGCCTCACCAATTCCCCGTCAACGTTCCAAGGAATGATGGATTACATCTTCCGAGACCTCATCCTCCTCGGAGAAGTAATCGTCTACATGGCCAACATACTAATCGCCACTGCAATCGACCATCCTCACCACCAAACCATGCTGCATGAGGTTTTGTGCCTCTGTGAAGAGCACGATTTATATGTCAAACTGGAGAAATGTGAGTTTGAGGTTCAGGAGATTGAGTACCTCAGACTCATCATAGGACATGGGAGCATATGGATGGACCCTGTCAAGGTGTGAGGAATTCAGGAATGGCTGGCCCTGAAAAGTCTTCAGGAAGTATGCGCATTCCTGGGGTTCTGTAACTTCTACCGACAGTTTATCTGAGGATTCTCCACCCTCGCACGTCCCCTACACAATCTCACGAAGAAAGACACCCCCTGGCAATGGGGCCAGAGCCAACAGGATGCATTCGACAACATCAAACGGTGTATCGGTCGTGAACCCACACTCCTATTTCCCGACCTCGACAAACCATTTGAACTAGAGGTCGATGCATCAAACATGGCCCTTGGGGCCATGCTGAATCAACTAGGGCCAGACCAATGCATGCACCCAATCACGTTCCACTCAGAGTCACTGACAGAGGCGGAGTGCAACTATGATATTTACGATCATGAGTTGCTAGCTGTAGTCAAAGCACTAAGGGCCTGGAGGACCTATCTCGTTGGATCCCCTCATAAAATCATTATCCATACCAACCACACCAACCTCCAGTATTGGAAAGACCCGTGAAAGATCAGTTGACAAGTGGTGCGCGAGTTTTTGGAGTTGTCAGAGTACGATTTCGCGTTGAAACATGTACCTGGCATCAAAAACAGTCGTGCAGATGCCCTATCATGAAGGGCCGACTATGAAGCCAATGAAGAGGACAACAATGATGTCGTTGTCCTCCCCGCCGACAGATTCATTCATGCAACCCAGCTGTCAATGCACGACATGGACATCTGGACGCAAATTGCGCAAAACATGGATGAGAAAGACGTCTTACGATGGGTTGAACCACATAGCCTGAAAAAGCTTCAGGGGTTATGGTGGAAGAACGACACCTTAGTTGTCGTGGGCAACAATGATCTTAAATGGGGGGTAATTACCTTTTTCCACGACACACCTAGCATGGGCCACCCAGGGATCGCGAACACACTTGAGTTGGTGCGACACAACTACTGGTGGCCGGGCATGCAGAAGGACATAGAAGAGTACATCAAAGGCTGCATGACGTGCCAGTCCAACAAAATCAACCCCCACCGACAAAAGCCACACCTCTTCCCCATTACCACAGACCCCAATGCCGAACCATTTGAAGTTGTAACGATGGACTTCATCACAAAACTACCTCCGTCCAACAGCTATGATTCTATCCTCACCATCACTGACCACGACTGCTCCAAAGTGGCCATTTTCATCCCATGTAACAAGACGATTACTGCAGAAGGAGTAGCTTGGTTATACCTCCATCACGTCTACCCACACTACGGCATTCCCCAAAAACTGATCATGGATCGAGACCCACGCTTCATGTCTGCCTTCATGAAGGACCTGTGTAAGACATTGGGGATTTGCCAGAACATATCCTCCGCTTACCACCCGCAGACTGATGGACAGTCAGAGCGTACTAACCAATGGCTGGAGCAGTACCTCCGTCACTGGAGTAACGTACAACAGGACAATTGGGCGGAGGCACTCCCAGTAGCACAATTCGTGCACAACTCATGGCCAAACGCCACAACCAAACACTCCCCATTCTCGCTAATCATGGGATGGGAACCGCATACCACATGGGCATCGAAACCCACATCAACTCCGTCGGTTGATCAACGATTGGAGGAGATGGGCAACAGGCGCCAACACGCGCAAGACTGTATCAAGCATGTGCAAGAGCTCATGGTGAAAAGGGGGAAGATGCGCTTCATACCCTATATGGAAGGTGCCCAGGTATGGTTGGAGGGGACAAACCTCTGGACCTTTTACCCCACCACAAAGCTCACTTGATCCCAACCCACCGATGCCATAGGACCCGGACCGGAGACACTGCTAGCCACAGCGGAGACTCCCAGTGGCTCGCACACCACTAGCGGGACCTTATGAAGCGCTAGGGAGACCTTCAAGTCGAGTATGGGCTTATGATGGTACAATCACGTGACTGGAGCCTAGACTGACCTAGAACGATGATGATTGATGGCGTGATGTCCATGTGACCTTCTGGTAGGTTCCATGACTGCGCACGGACCCCTGATCCCAGATAGAGCGGACTTAGCTGAGTACGAACCTTATGTACCTGCATGTATATATACCAGGCTTGTCTTTGTACTCAAGTCCTCAGACTTGATTTACTTAGCAATACCAGCTTTGTATCTTGGGAACCTTGCTCTGCCCTTTTAAGCCTTCCCTCTTAACTTGTGCATCATCTTTCTCGCCTCGCCTCTTCGAGTGTGTGCCTTTGACCAATATCAGTCTCCTTTGTCACTGTTGTTGACAATGCCGAACGTGTCTTCTGCTAGACCTGCTGCAGGTACTTTGAACCTTGGACATCGCCCCACTGGTGGCATTACATCACTCCAAAATGCCATGGACCGTTCCAAATCAAGAAGGCCTTAATGGTGGTTTCTTACAAACTAGACATTCCGAAGACGTGGAAGATACACCCCATGTTCCATGCCAACCTTCTCACACCATATAAGGAGATGGAACTGCACAGAGCTAACTTCATGTGACCACCACCTGATTTGATCGAAGGAGAAGAAGAGTTCGAAGTGGAGCGCGTGCTGCAATCTCGCCTTCATGGCCGAGGGCACAAGCTTCAGTTCCTGATCCAGTGGAAGGGATTTCCCATGAGCTGTCACTCATGGGAACCACTCGATAATGTTCGCCACGCACCTGACCTAATCACCGAGTTCTACCGGCAAAACCCTACCACCAAAGGGGCTGGACGAAAGATATAAGATGACAACTTGTGACATCCATTCCCCTCACCGCACTATGACTTCCACCCCCATCGTCTCCACTGTACCCACTCGCCCCCTGTCTCAGATTATCCTTGAGAACCTTATGGTCCCTTCGCAAGAGGCCGGTATCCCAATAATGGGCTATGATGTTGCTCGTACTCCACACTCCTGCATTTTTACTCCACCCCCACTACCTGAGTTCACCCTGGACGCTGAGCATTCGTTGACCATGGTCGAAGACGAAGGGGAAGAAGAGGAGGACACCTCACCACCCCCTCTCGTCTCACCGCCCACTCTCAGCTAGTGTTTGGAAGTCCAGTCTCAAGACTGGAAAAAGACTGAGACTGGACCAGACCTGGACCGATCAGGACCGGAAATTAGTAAGACCGGTGAAGACCGCTAACCGCGGTCCGGTCTCGGTCTTGTCACGTTTTCGAAATCCGTTGGACCGATGAAAGACCGGTCTTGACCGGGCTCAACCGGTCTTTCGGTTCTTTCCATTTTCACTCATTCCGACCTCTTCCTTTCTCTCCCCATCGTCCCATCTCACTAGATCTCGTTTCTCGTCGCTCGTTTTCTATGTCATCAATGATGCCAGCAGCCACTTCGGATCAGCCACGACCACTAGCGCTGACACATGCTGACACAGCGCCGACACATGACCCTCAACCAACATGTCGACTTCGACTGCGTTGTACTGGCCCTCAAACAAGCTAAGTTATTTGTCTCCTTCTCCTTTTACTAACTACAGTGTTTTTTCCTCTCTAGGTTTTTAAATAGGTTCTCACCACCTCACCAGGTGCAAGCTCGTGGTGCCACGACGTTACGACAGCAACACGGCGCTGTGACGCTACGACAGCGATACAGCGCCGTCACGCTATGACACCGACGCTGTGCCGCAGCAACATGGCACCCTAGCGCTGTGACACCGACACGTCGTCCTGGTGCTTTGACACCGACACAGCGCCGTCACGCTACGACACCGACGCAATGCCGCAGCAACACAACGCCATTGTGCTGCAACACCGACACAATGCCATCACCCTACAACGCTGACGCAGCGCCGCAGCAACACGGCGCCATCATGCTATGACACCGACGCGGCGCCGTAACAACATGGCGCCCTGGTGCTGCGACACCGACGCTACGATACCGCCGCAGCAACACTGTGCCATCACGCTATGACACCGAAGCGGCACCGAGGTTCCACGACACCGACTCGGCGCCGCAGCAACATGGTGCTGGTGCTGCGACACCGACACTGGCACCGACGCAGCACCGCAGCAATATGGCACTGCGACACCGACACCGCACCGAGATGCCACGACGACGCGGCGCCGCAGCAACACGGCACCTTGGCGCTTCGACACCGACACAACGCCCCACGCTACCAACAGCGCCACGGCGCCGAGATACCACGATACCGACACGGCGCTGTGGCACGACGATGGGTGTATTAGATTTGGTAGTGTACTATAGTAATAATCACATGTAGCTATTTAGAAGAAAAGAATACAACGACTTGTAGTAGACCGACGACTGGCAGAGCTATAGACCGGTTGTAGACCGGTTGGTGAAGGGACCGGTCTTAACTGGTCCAAAGACCGCAACTCAACCGACAGAGACCGGTCTCACTCGGTCCGGTCCAGTTTTTGTGCTGGGCCGAGAAATTGTGGACCGGTTGCGGTCCCGGTCTTACACGATTAGGTAAAAAAACCGGACTGGACCGGACTTTCAAACACTACTCTCAGCACACTGCACCAAACATTGTTACCACTCCCCCCATTCCCACCCAGTATTGATCACGTCTTCACTCCTATCCCCACTGTTGAGCTTGCTGTCCCGGACTGACATTATGCCCTCCTTGACGATGAGGAGGAGGACAAGTCGGGAGAGCCAGGCATCCCATACTTCCTTAACGACCCCACCTCCCCACATTTCCACCCACTAATGATCAGAGAGCTGGGAAAGAAGGAGGTGGCACGGTATATCTACTACCGTAAGGATTACCAGGAGGTGGTCAGGACCATGGGCAAGGGAGAGCCTTGCTACGTCACATCCGTTTATCTCCACACCACCCAAGCTAACCAACTGCCACAACATGTGACGGATCAACAAATTGATCTATTCCATCCCCACAACCCTCGCCATGTTGTCATCGACGAGGTCATCTCCTCACTTCATTACCCCACACTCCATGCCAACGTCTCCCGCCTGCGCACTTGTCTCGAAGCACGAGATGCGCTCAAAGTGTGACGGGATGGCCTCCACAGGTTGGAGGTGGAGGTGACAAGGGACCAATTCCACCTCAACATGAACATGTCGAGTGTACAGAAAAGGTTACAGCATGCCCACATTATCCCACTTATCAGTGACCGATATGTGGAGCTTATGACTAAACCCACTCGCCCATGTCACTCATCGACACTGCTGCCCTTGTGCACGGATGGACCCAGAGAGATGCCACTGCCCCTGTGTGCGGGGGGGCCTTGTGAGATGCCGCATTGCCAGGGAGAGGGCAGCACGCAACACTGCAGGTGTTACAAGTGTCGGTCGCTAGACCACCTCATACACGACTGCCCGGAACGCGGAAACCGAGGCAGCTGCCAGTGGTGTGGCAGTCTGGCTCACCGCGTGGACGTCTGCCTTATATGGCGCCTGTCCCCAATGTCAGCCCGCTTTGAGAATCCCATGCCACCCACTCGGTGGTGTGGAAAGTGTCTCAACCTCCAGGCCACTCATGACGAGATTGATTGCCCCCAGTATGAGCAGTGTTGAAAGTGTGGACAACATGGTCGTCATATGTTCCTGTGTAGGCACACCTGCCCCCTTCCCCCGAGTCCCAAGCCTGCCATGGTCATTCCCGAGGAGGACTGCTACTACACAAGCGACTAGTCGAAGTCGAGGCGACTTCGAGTCTGATGGGGGGGTAATGTTACAATTTTCGCCTCCTACTTCGTTTTCCTGTTATCGGATTCCATGTGATGTGTTGACTGGACTTTCTACTTATGATCTGCTCCGATATGCGTTTTGGCTCTTATCTCGTGCCTAGCGCATGACCATTACGACGCCCCATGGCGCGACTTCCAGAACCCGCTGACGCCTTCTGATCCACACGTCGTCCCGCAGGATTCCCTTGTTCCCTCTATGTACATTCCCCTTGTTAGCTCTCTAGGACCCGTGTCCTAGGATTGCGCCATGTGTTTGTCTCTGACAAACATCGTGTACTAGTATATAAGTCCCACGCTACCTAGCTTGTACAGTAGACTTGACTTCTTGTGTAATACCACACCGCTGTCTCCTCTCACGATCCAAATGCTTGAGTCGCCTTTTCGCTTGACCCCCATCTTCGCTCGCCTTTGCACTTGAGCCTCTCCCGCTACTATCCTTGTGTCTATGGAGACCAAGTGATACTTGTTCACCCTCGAACTGAGTCATAACTGACTCGCTCACGTCCTGTTACCGTTCACGACTTAACCGAAGTACATGTCGTACTTAACGCCCCTGTGGTGGTGTTACAGTCTTCGAATACTTCGTCCTGTCCTTCAGCACTCATTGACCAAAGTGCAGCTGCCAGTTCCTCCTTTGTCCATTGCTTCAGTTTCTCTCCTCGACTCAGCATGCCATCTGTTCCTGTCTGTGCATCTGGTTCTGTCTTGACCATTCGTACCTTGGCCAAGTCTTCATTTCACTGAGGTGTTTGTCAGTTTGTTTCTCCGTTTGCTTGTTCTGGGCATCTTTGACTGAAATGGCCTTGCTTTCTGCAGCCCCAGCAGCGTCCTTCTTGTTGGAGCTTCTCTCTTTCTTCCTCGGTTCTGGTCCAGGACCCAAAATGATGTTCTCCAGACCAAGGGAAGTGACTAGAAAGTCATGACTTTCTTCCATTGGTCCGACTTGGAGATTGAGTCAAACTTTGTGGGTGATACTACCAGCTTCATTGAGTGTCCTGTCTATATTATAGAGGATAATGAGACTCTCAAGGGGAACCTGGAACATCTTGTGGCGGTCAGCGTACTTTTTGTTGAGGAACAACAAAGTTGCCCCCAAGTCTACCATTGCTGCTACTTTTACAGTATGATGATGTCCTTTTAAATACACAGAAATATGAAAATGTGATTTTTTATCTTTTGTTTCAGGAATAATAGTTGAAGACAGTGCTGCATCAGAAATCATCATGTGTGGTGCTGCTTCGAAAGAAAGTGGAGCAACAGGAACACTACATATATTGTTCATCTCCAAGGCAGATGTAGATGTGGAGGAGCCAGGAAGACAAGAAATGGAACTGACACTACTATCTAACTTACAGGTAGAGGAAGAAATTGTATGAATTACAGGAGGTGAGTCCAAAATGAGGTGAGAGCATAAGCATATTTTACAACTACAGGAAGCCAAGTCATCTACTGTAAATAAGGGGCCAGTCACAGCTAGGCTGGACCCTTGCACTAAAAAGCCACCTTGAGCGATTCTATCTGCTCTTGCTGCTTTTTCACCATCTCCATCAATTTGGCTATGTCTACCTGTGACATTTTGGCCAGAGAGGGACTGGAACTTGAGGAGGTGGATGCTACCGCAGTACTGGATGGAGTTGGTGGACTAGGGGAGTCCATTGCTGCAGCTTTTGCTTTAGCTGGCTTCCCCATTTTCTTGTTCATGCAGATGGGTGCACAGTGGCTGGCTTTCTGGCACCAAGTGCACACATTGCATTCATGGTTTCCATCCTTTTTTGCATGGTCTGTGGACCCACACCTGTAACACTTCCCCTTCATCCATGTCTGATATTCAGCTCGAGTTTTTAAGATATCGGTTGATCCCGGTTTCTTGCCTTGCTGACGTGTGGTGTCTACTTGCATGGCATTGGGATGGGCCAATGTAGGTGTAATGTAATGCCACCACAGGGGCGTTAAGTACAACGTGTACTTCGGTTAAGTCACGGACGGTAACGGGACAGGAGTAAGTCAGTTACGACTTAGTTCGATGGTGAACAAGTACCACTTGGCCTCCGTGGACACAAGGGTAATAGCAAGGACAGGCTCAAGCGCAATCGGCGAGCAAAGCAGGGGAGTCAAGCGAAAGTGCGACTCAAGGGATCAGATCGTGAGAACAGACAGCGGTGTGGTATTACACAAGAAGTCAAGTCTACCATACAAGCTAGGTAGCGTGAGACTTATATACTAGTACACGATGTTTGTCAGAGACAAACATATGGCGCGATCCTAGGATCCGGGTCCTAGAGAGCTAACAAGGGGAAAGTACGAAACGAGAACAAGGGAATTCCGCAGGACGACGCGTGGATCAGAAGTCGTCAGCGGATTCTGGAAGTCGTGCCACGGGGCGTCGTAACGGTTATGCGCTAGGCACGAGATAAGAGCCGAGGCGCGGATCGAAGCGGATCGTATCGTAAAAGTACAATGGAAGTCTGACACCGAATACGAGTCACAAGACACGAGGCGAGAAGAAGGGAAAAGGGAGAAAATCGTAACATTACCCCCCCGTCAGACTTGAAGTCGCCACGACTTCGACTAGTCACTGGTATAGTAGCAGTCCTCTTCGGGAATAACGGTAGCCGGGTCAGGAGAGGGGGAACGGGGGCAGGTATGAGAATGTAAAAACATGTGGCGCCCTCTGCGGCCACACTTCCGGCACCCCTCATACTGAGGGCAATCGATCTCGTCGTGCGTAGCCCTCCAGTCGAGACATTTCCCACACCAGCGGGTACGCGGCGTGGGGTTCTCGTATTGGGCGGACATTGGGGACATTCACCTTATGAGGCAAACGTCCACACGGTGGGCGAGGCTGCCGCACCACTGGCACGCGTCTCGCCGTCCTCGCTCGGGGCAGTCTCTTACGAGGTGGTCCTTGGACCTGCACTCGTAGCACCTGCGACGACGCGTGCTGCCTTCCCCTTGAAGGTGTGGCATCTCGCAGGGTCCTCCCCCCCGCGGGGGCAACGGCATCTCGCCAGGTCCATCCGTGCGCAGGGGCAGCGGCATCGAGGAGTGGCGGGGTCGAGTGGGTTTGGTCATGAGCTCGATGTATCGGTCGCTGATAAGGGGAATAATGTGGGCGTACTGCAACCGCTTTCTTACACTGGACATATTCATGTCCAAGTGGAATTGGTCCTTGACGGCCTCCGCCTCCAGTCTGCGGAGGTCGTCCCGTCGCACCTTGAGCGCATCTCGGGCTTCCAGGCATGTGCGTAGGCGGGCGACGTCGGCATGGAGGGCGGGGTAATGGAGGGAGGAGATGACTTCGTCGATAACAAGTCGGCGAGGGTCGTGGGGGTGGAAGAGGTCTATCTGTTGGTCCGTCACATGTTGGGGTAGTTGGTTAGCTGTGGTGGTGCGTAGGTAGATGGACGTGACGTAGCATGGCTCCCCTTTCCCCATCGTCCCTACCACCTCCTGGTAGTCCTTGCGGTAATAGATATACCGTGCTACTTCCTTCTTTCCCGGCTCTCCAATCATGAGCGGGTAGAAGCGCAGGGAGGTGGGGTCGTTAGGGAAATAGGGGATACCTGGCTCTCCTGATGTGTCCAGGTCTTCATCGTCAAGGAGGGCGTAGCGTGGGTCAGGGACAGCGAGCTCAACGGTGGAAACGGGGGTAAATACATGGTCAATCCCAGGTGGGAATGGAGGGAGCGGGAGTGAGGACTGGTGTAAAGTACTGAGCGTTGGTTGCGAGACAAGTGGAGGCGGAGACGCCGACTCAGAGGATCCTGATGACTCGGGTGGTTCGGCAATGGTGGGTAGTGAGGTTTCGGGGTCGAGCGTAAACTCAGGCAGCGGGGGAGGAGTAATGATTCGGGAGTATGGGGTGTATGCAGCGTCAGGGTTCATGTCCGGGATTCCAGCCTCTTGGGATGGGACCATTAAGTTGTCGAGAATGATTTGGGAAGGGGGGCGAACGGGCACAGTGGTGATGACGGGTGTATCAGACATGAGGTTTCTGGGGATGATCATGGGTGATGAGAGTGGGCGAAGGGGGTGCATCTTTTATATCTTTCGTCCAGCCCCTTCAGCGGTAGGATTTTGCCAGTAGAATTTGGCGATTAAGTCAGGTGCGTGGTGGACGTTATCAAGTGGTTCCCACGAGCTGTCACTCATGGGAAATCCCTTCCACTGGATTAGGAATTGAAGTTTGTGCCCTCGGCCATGAAGGCGAGATTGTAACACGTGCTCCACTTCGAACTCTTCTTCCCCTTCGATAAGGTCAGGTGGAGGTCGCATGAAGTTAGCTCCATGGAGTTCCGTCTCCTTATATGGCGTAAGGAGGTTCGCATGGAACACGGGGTGTATCTTCCACGTCTTTGGAAGGTCTAGTTCGTACGAGACCGCCGATAAGACTTTCTTGATTCGGAACGGTCCGTGGCGTTTCGGGGCGAGCTTTGCGGTGGGGTAAAAGGTCCAGAGGTTCGTCCCCTCCAACCACACTTGAGCGCCTTCCAGGTAAGGTATAAAGCGCGTCTTGCCCCTCTTCGCCATAAGCTCTTGCGCGTGCTTGATACAGTCTTGCACGTGCTGACGTCTATCACCCATCTCTTCTAATTGTTGATCAACAGACGGAGTCGACATGGGTTTTGATGTCCACATGGTACGTGGTTCCCATCCCATGATCAACGAGAATGGGGAATGCTTGGTTGTGGCGTTTGGCCATGAGTTGTGCGCGAATTGCGCTACTGGGAGTGCCTCCGCCCAGTTATCCTGTTGTACGTTACTCCAGTGGCGGAGATACTGTTCCAGCCACTGGTTAGTGCGCTCCGACTGTCCATCTGTCTGCGGGTGATATGCGGAGGAGATGTTCTGACGGATCCCCAGCGTCTTACACAAGTCCTTCATGAAGGCGGACGTGAAGCACGGGTCTCAATCCGTGATCATCTTTCGGGGGATGCCGTAGTGTGGATAGACATGGTGAAGGTAGAGCCGTGCCACTCCTTCCGCCGTAATCGTCTCATTGCAC
The DNA here is from genome assembly GCA_021527775.1 of Lactarius sanguifluus. Taxonomy (NCBI): domain Eukaryota; kingdom Fungi; phylum Basidiomycota; class Agaricomycetes; order Russulales; family Russulaceae; genus Lactarius; species Lactarius sanguifluus. The sequence continues at coordinate 421,615 of JAKEYF010000030.1, read as the reverse complement.
AGGATGAAGATGGCCGCTTTCGAACAATCGTGGTCGGTAATAGTGAGGATGGAGTCGTATCCGTTCGACGGGGGTAGCTTCGTGATGAAGTCCATCGTTACGACCTCAAATGGTTCAGCATCGGGGTCTGTGGTGATAGGGAAAAGGTGTGGCTTTTGTCGGTGGGGGTTGATTTTGTTGGCTTGGCACATCACACAGCCCTTAACGTAGTCTTCCACGTCCTTCCGCATGTTCGGCCACCAGTAGTCACGTCGCACCAACTCTAGCGTGTTTGCGATGCCTGGGTGGCCCATGCTCGGCGTGTCGTGGAAAAAGGTAATTACCCCCTGTTTAAGATCGTTGTCGCCCACGACAACGAGAGCATCTCCTTTCCACCAGAGCCCTTGGTGCTTTTTCAGGTTGTGGGGTTCGACCCACACGAGGACAGCTTTCTTGTCCATGCTTTGCGCTATTTGTGTCCAGATGTCCATGTCGTGCATTGACATCTGGGTCGCGCGTATGAATCGGTTGGCGGGGAGGACAATGACGTCATTGTTGTCCTCCTTGTTGGCTTTATAGTCAGCTCATCGTGAGAGGGCGTCCGCGCGACCATTTTTTATACCAGGTACATGCTTCAGTGCGAAAGTTGTACTCTGATAACTCCAAAAACTCGCGTGCCACTCTTCGGCTGATTTTTCGCGGGTCTTCCAATACTGCAGATTGGCGTGGTCGGTGTGAGATAATGATTTGTGGGGGGAACCAACTAGGTAGGTGCGCCACGCTCGTAGTGCTTTAACTACCGCTAGCAGTTCCCAGTCGTAGATGTCGTAGTTGCGCTCTGCCTCCGTTAGCGATTCAGAGTGGAACGCGACTGGGTGCATGCGTTGGTCGGTCCTAATTGGTTAAGTACCGCCCTAGGGCTACGTTGGACGCGTCCACTTCGAGCTGCGAACGGTTTCGTGAGATCGGGGAAAAGGAGTGTAGGTTCTCGGCCAATGCTTCGTCTGATATTATCGAACGCATCCTGTTGGCCCTGGTCCCAGTGCCAGGGAGTATCTTTTCTTCGTAAGGTCGTGCAGCGGGCGGGCAAGGGTGGAGAACCCCCGGATAAATCGCCTGTAGAAATTACAGAAGCCGAGGAAGGCGCGTACTTCTCAGAGGTTTTTCGGGGCTGGCCATTCCAGGACTCCTCGTACTTTAACAGGGTCCATCCGGACGTTCCCATGCCCGATGATGAGTCCAAGGTATTCGATTTCTAATACCTCGAACTCGCACTTCTCCAGTTTGACGTATAGATCGTGCTCTTCGCAGAGGCGTAACACCTCATGCCAACTTGCCTCATGCAGCACTTTTCGGTGCTGGACATAGTCCAGCGCGGTGGCGATTAGGATATCGTCCATATAGACGATTATGAGTCCGAGTAGGATGAGGTCTCGGAAGATATAGTCCATCATCGCCTGGAACGTTGACGGGGAGTTGGTGAGGCCGAAGTACATGACCAGGGGTTTGAATAGTCCCCGGTTCGTTTTAAATGCTGCCTTATGTTCATCTCCCGGTTTAACTCGTACGTTGTTATAGCCCCATCTAATGTCGAGTTTGGAGAACAATCGGGCTCCTCGTATGCGATCGATGAGTTCGGGATAAGGGGAAGGGGATAGTGGTTTCGGACGGTGATCTCGTTCAACCGTCTGTAATCTTGGACGGGTCTCAGCTTCCCATCTTTCTTTTTGATAAAGAAGAACGGTGATGCGTAAGCGGACTTAGAGGGTCTAATATACCCTTTGTCCAGCTGTTCGGTGAGGAACGTAGTGAGCGCCTCCTCCTCGTTTTGTGCCAGCGGGTACACTTTGCAGTCTAACACTGGCGGGGCATTCGGTAGGAGGTCGATGGCATGGTCCCACACTCGTGAGGGAGGGAATCGGTGGGATGCTTCTTCACTGAACACTTTACGGTGTCGCCGGTACTCCGCAGGCACCAGTTCTTCGAACGTGCGTTCGGGTCTTTTCGCCGCCTCGCGCTGGGCTAATTCCGAGGCGGTTGTTGTCTTTCGTAGGAACGTGATACAGGGATCCCGCTCATCATCTATGAGCTGTTCCCACGCCTCCTCGTCAAGTTCATACGTCTCCAACGCCCTTATGGATGCTTCCATGGGCGTGGCTTCGTCTGACAGATGAAGGCTGGAGATAACGACCGGTTGAAACTCCTCGTTCAACGTCGCTTCCCCCCATCGTATCTGTGGCTCAAAGGCCGTGAACCAGGGGTACCCGAGGATCACTTCGTCTCTTCCTAAATTCGTGATTAGGAAACGAAGCGTCTTGGTCTCCTTCCCTGTTCTCACGGTGAGATCGGTGTACTGTGTGATCTCTCCGTCCTGGTTGTTCGTCCCATCCACATTCCAAATGCGGATAGGATGCGAGACATCTCGAGTGGATATCTGTAGTCGTTTGAGCAGTGTCGAACAAATAAAGTTGTCGGTTGCTCCTGAGTCTACTAGGACTTGTCGTTTGGCCGTCGTGTGTGCAGATTTGAACAGAACTGGGATTCGCATGGATCGATATCTGCTAGTGTACACGTTTAAATTTAACGCTCTAGCCCAGGCCGCCGGGTTCAAGCGTCGGGAAAACCCTCCTTCCCGAATAGTTTGTCCACCATGAGGTCTCGAACCTCCTGGGTTTGCGCTTTCATCGCAGCGATCTGCGCATCCGCCTGTTCTTCATTCGAAAGTACGCGATTAGAAGATACGGCGACAGTAGTGATGGTGGGAGTTGATACGTCTGGAGTCGGGGTAAAGGAGGGGGGTCCGAAGGAGGAGGTAGTAGCCGCGCGCGTTCCCTTTTGTGGGCAGTTACGCGACATGTGCCCCTGAGCACGACATCTAAAACATCGTCCCTCCTTCTGAAGCTGGGCCCGGTCTCCGTCGGTAAGTGCCACGGAGGCTCGGGCGCGTCCAATATCCATGGCGTTAGGGTTTCGGTTCTGTTTAAGGGCCTGGACCCACTGCTCTCGGCTGTGTCCGCTCTTCTTTCCGCGCTGGGATCTGTTCTTTCCCAGGCGGTCCTTTAAAACGAGATATTCAGCCTGCTGTAGGCGAGCGGCCGCCTTCCAATCATCCCATGTGATCGGATGTTGGAAGCGCGTGGCGTTGATTACTAACTGGTCTGGGAGTCCATCCTGGAACATTTCCAGGGTCGTGGCTTCATCGGGGTTATACCCGGCTTTGTGGACTAGGTTGGAAAACGTAGCCACGTAGGTGTCGATATCTTCGCCCTTCATGGTCAGAGTTTGCAAACTCTTCCAGGCTTTTGTTCGTTCCGCCGTATCGGTATACGATTGTATGAACCGATCGCGGATGGTGTTCCACAGGTTCATCTCGGTCATGAGAACACCTGTGTTTCGCTGGTCCTCAAGCCAAGCGAACTGCTCTGTGACCCAATCGTCGACGAGGGGTCCGCAGATGTAGGAAAGAAAGGTCATCGCGCGGGGGTAGGGGATAGCGAGCTGGTCGACGGTGGGGTTCATTTCTCGGTATAAGTTGAACGCAAGCATGAATTGCTTGCTTTTCTCTCGGTCTCCATTGAACTCGGGGGGTGGGTTCCCTCCTAAGCGTCCGTGTCCTCCGGGTGCGGGCGGGATCGCGGCTGGTGCGGCTCCGGCGGGGGGAATAGGAGCACCACCTGCTCCACCGCCCCCGCCTCCTCCGCCACCTGCGCCGCCTGCTCCACCGCCTGGCGCACCTCCTCCACCAGCGCCGCCACTCGGGAGACCTCCTCCAGGAGCTGCGCCTCCGCCTCCAGGAGCCGCTGCTCCACTTGACGGGCCGCCGCTAGGAGCGCCTCCACTACCAGAAGGAGCTGGTCCTCCGCTGGTAAGGGTTGTGCTGGCCGAGGCATGAGTCTGTGACATGGACTGGGGTGTAGGTTGAAAGCCTGGTAGGTCGGGGGGGTTTACGAATAAGGAAGGGGTGAACGTGGTTGTTGGGACGGAGACACTGGGTGAGTTATCAGGGTCGGAGTCGATGTCAATCCCTTGCGGGTTACGACTCTTTAGTGGTCCAACGTTTAATTCAAGCGGTACTGGTCCGATAGTATACCAGCTTCGTTCGTTCGGCGAGTAATCAATATAAGCCCAGAGACGTTTGTCCTCTAGGTAGTGGATCTGGTGATACTCTTTCTTTCTTGTGTGGAAGACGTAATATCCTTCAACGCCGTTGATTTCTGCCCAGACAGCTGCTCCTTTGATACGGTCAGAGAGCTCGTCGGATGTAAGCCGAGTGATGTATTCTGGCTTGAACTGGGATCTGGCACGACTAGGTGTCGCCACTGTGAGAGACTTGACTTAATGTAACGCCACCACAGGGGCGTTAAGTACGACGTGTACTTCGGTTAAGTCACGGACGGTAACGGGACAGGAGTAAGTCAGTTACGACTTAGTTTGGTGGTGAACAAGTACCACTTGGTCTCCGTGGACACAAGGGGATTAGCAGGGATAGGCTCAAGCGCAACGGCGAGCGAAAGGGGGAGTCAAGCGAAAGTGCGACTCAAGAGTTCGTTCGTGAGAAATGGACAGCGGTGTGGTATTACACAAGAAGTCAAGTCTACCGTACAAGCTAGGTAGCGTGAGACTTATATACTAGTACATGATGTTTGTCAGAGACAAACATATGGCGCGATCCTAGGATCCGGGTCCTAGAGAGCTAACAAAGGGAAAGTACGAAAAGAGAACAAGGGAATTCCGCGGGACGACGCGTGGATCAGAAGTCGTCAGCGGGTTCTGGAAGTCGCGCCACGGGGTGTCGTAACGGTCATGCGCTAGGCACGAGATAAGAGCCGAGGCGCGGATCGAAGCGGATCGTATCGTAAAAGTACAACAGAAAGTCGACACAGAATGCGAGTCACAAGACGAAGAGGGATAGTCCGAAGCGAGGGAAAAATCGTAACACCCAGCAGGATGTGAAGCTACAGAACGTACTGCAGAAAGCAGTGCACCGCTCGAGCCCTTGTGGCGCAAATGCACAGATTCCCCCCTGCAGCGCTGTCACCGCCATGATAGGGACATTCCCAGTGGCTGTCATCATTGTAGCCCGCAGCTGTTGTTGTTGCAATCGTGGTCATTTCGTTTTGATGTAATCATAGTTGTCGTCGTTGTAGTTGTTGTAGTCACATTGTGTCACAGTGTTGTTGTTGTCGTGATCACTGTGTCATCGCAGTTGTCATCGCCTCATCTCCATCGTCATAAGGTCCTATGTCAAGGCCAATGAAAACGTCATGAATTCCAAATAAAAGCACTTAGCTAAATCCACAACTTCCATAAGTACAGAAACCATAGAACTCGGTTGGCAAAGTGGGGGCTGCCATACACCAAGAGTCCCAAGACCGAAAATAATAAGCGAGTAAAGGCAATGAAAGGGAGATGAGAGGGAGAGTAGCTAAGAGTGTGAAACGGCTTGGATAGAAAGGTCATTGACACCGAACAGTGACGGCAATGAGGCCTAATGAGGTGTGGGGGACGCGGCCGGTCCATGAGTGCCCTAGAGACCAGTAAATGTGGGTAGTGGGTTCGAACACAGTGACTCGGAGCGGTAATGGCCTGGTGAGTGAGAGAGTCAGGTCAGGACAGATTTGGCCAGTGGCAAGCATACTCTGACTCTGGGTTTCAGAAATGGTTTGCAGCCCAGGGCAACAGCTTGCTTACACTCGCAAGACTACCTGCCCAATGTAGCAGCGTACAACGCACAGGTCCCCATGTGACAAGTGTGGCTGTGATGGCATCACTTGGCATCACCGCTCGTGCTTGCGCTGGTGTCTGCTTTCGCTGGCTCAGCACGAGGACACCAATGAGCCTGGGGAAACCTACTTATATGCAGGCTTCAGTGAGTTTTTTTCTCTCTTACCCTCCTCTCTGAGTTGTCTGTCCGTGAGCACTGCCAGTCACTACTATGTCTTACTCTTCTGCCATTCATTGCCATGGCTCAATCCTGCGACTGTCAAGGGAACTGTGGTAGTCATGAGAACAAGGGTAACTGGATCGTCGGTACACACATATACCCTTGGTCCCTTGCGTCCAACTACTTGTCAACAGTTGTTGTTTGTGCTGTCTCCCCGAACTCAGCTCGTCCTCCCCAAGTTGCGTGTTCCTTTTGCATCATGCATCACCATCGCAAGCCGTTTATCTATTCCTCAGTCAATTATGTGCAGACACCGCTGATCCTGTCCTGCTCGATGTGTGCTCTTTTCTCCATCTTTCATTTCCCTGCGGCCCCTGCTCAATGTGTCTCACAAATGGAACGGCATCCAGCTTTGCACCTTCCTCACGCCCATATTTATTGTGTGCATCCTGAAAATGAGAAGTCCCTCGAGTTGTGTGCTGAGCCCGAGGAAGATGTCGCGCTACTTGTCGAAAAGTTGCTGCTGCACCAATGCTCCGGTCAGGCCTGTCACGTGGATCACGAGTGGGTCAAGTAGATTTACAGTATAATGAGTTGAGAGGTAGTGATGCCAGTGATGAGGTACTCTCATTTATGATAGTTATTTAATAAAATTCGATTCTCGTTGTTACAGTATTCGTGTGATAAGATTGTGCTCCATGCGCGCTTCACTTGGGCGGCGACGCCACATCAACTAAGACTGCTAGCTGTATCCGGCATGATAGGACTGTGCTCCTGAGCTGATCCTGGGCTGATACGACCGTGCTAATCTAGCTCCTGAGCTGATACTGTAGCGCTACCGTAGTGCTACAGTATCTGGTGGCAAATTACCTGATGGCTAATCTAGCTAATTGATCGCTACCGTAGCGCTACCGTAGCTCAATTAGCTAGATTAGCTTGGGAGGTTTTCCCTGATGAAATCACCAAAGGAGAAATGTGTTGCAGCGCAGCAGGTTAATGGGGTCGGTTACTGGCAAACTAGCACACCAAACGAGGTAAACGAATTTATATTAGATAGACATAATAAAGCGACTTGCCTAGCACACCAAACGAGGTAAACGAATGGGGTGCCAGACGTACATAGCGCATTCTTAAGTACATTGTAAGGAACGAGTAAAGACTGTAACTACACGTGAAAGAATATGCGCCAGCCCGCAGTCCGTTAGAAACGAACGTGAAATGCTAACTCAACTAAGTTTAGCTACAGTGATTGTCCTGATCATAAGTGATCGTGTTGCGAGACTATCCTCGCGTCTCACCTCTACTCACTCATGCCCGACGCCGTCGAGACAACTCGCACGTGGACGCTCGACATTTCAACAAAATGTCATGTATACTTCAAATACCAAAGGGTTCTAATTCGTCTCCGTCTGTCCAGTGACAACAAACAAAGCAAACATAAGTCCAAAGTCTGTATCCCATGGAATTTTAGGATATGTGAGCGATCATATGTTATCGATGGGCCCTTGTTCTGCCCTTAGCGCGATCGCGTAAACGTCACAAAGCCCCGACTTGCAACGATCCTTCCAAACGTGAAAAGCAGTTGGTGGGGGGCAAGGCGCTTCGACCCAATTAGACGCCTCGTTGACGAGTGGATGGTTTCCACGAATGTTACTAAACGAGTACTGCATAAGGAGAATACGGATCCGTTAACGGCACGTCTCACGAAAGGAAGGAACACACTTCTGCCAGCTCTGGCTGCGCAACGCGCACAATATTGATATACACCAGGTTCGGTTCCGTCCAGAATGGTCGCTGACCCGCCGCCTCCAGCGCAAAAAGTACTCAAAGTTCTCGCGGAGGTGCGAAGAACGCACGCGTGCGCACGCACCGTTGAGAGATGAGTGAGTCGCGTCCAGTATTTGTTCGCCCCGCCGAGTGCAAAGGACTTGAAATGAGCCTGGTCGCTCAGTTCCGGATCACCAGCGATCCCGGGTCCTCACTGGTCACAGGAACCGAGTGTCAACTTGTCCAGTTCGGCAGGTGGAGGCCGATGGGACGAACGCTGTTGACGCTACAGTCATATCCCCAGACTTCGCAAGACGGCGCATCAAGAGTGTCGATCGACCGAAGACTCGCCGTTGATGATACCTATGAGGTCAAGAGAGGAAAAGAAGCCAGATTCAGGCCGCTCCGCGGAATCGGACCAAAAGGGAGGAGAGAGTGAGGTGAAACAGACCTCCGAGGAATAGATCACCCACTGGCACTTGCAAGCGCGGACTAGGTCGCAGTCCCATTCCCCCCTGGTACCGACGCAGTTTTCGAACTCAACAGCTCCGCACATCTCTCGTTCTCAGACTCCAGGCTCTAGCTGATCAAGTCAACTGTTTCACTATTTCGAATGAACAATTTCATAGCTGGCTTAAGCTGCTTCCCGAGCCCGTAGATCATAGAAGCGAGTAGAAGATACACGGGACGCGAAACCGAATCCATGGGTCCAAAAATTGTCGGGCATGTGCGAAACAACACCCCGAGGCCGCACCCCGAGGCCGCACGTGGTACGCATGCAACCACCGCTCGGTCCTCGGGCGGACATAACATCTGCCAGACGTCATACAACTCTACTATGCGCCCTGTTGCGAACAAGCCGTAAGCACGGAGGATGTACCCACACAGATTTAACAACTCACTACGATCACGCGCCGTAATGGACAAAGTTGCCCCATCGCTCTAGCGTGATCCCTTGCTTCTTCCCGCAGCTTCTTCACCGCGAACTGAAGCGCCCCCGCCGATCTCTCATAATATGACACCCCCCGACGACCTGTGCCTTCCGAGAAAATCGATTTGTAGAAATGTTTAGATAAGTCTGCCCCGTCCGTATCGGCCATCGCCCACATCGTCCCGATCACGCTCCGGAAGCCACAAAATTGCATTGCAGCCGCAAGGTGAAGTCCTTCGTCGGCAATGATGTCTTCGGTCAACTCTGCAGTGCGACAAGCAAAGTTTGCTGCAGAAAGGAATACAAATTCTGCGGCGGGAAGTTGAGACCAGACGATCTCGAGTAGGGTGGGATTTTCTCCGTGAAGTTTGAACGAAGCATCGAATGGTTGCCTATCTCCAGTAAGCCATGACACACGAAATGTGCGAAGCGATGATCCTTGAGGCCCTCTACTACGGTCTCAAGCGTCGCCGTTGCTGAAACGAGAGTTGTCACTGGCGATCCGACGGCTTGTACGACGTCGATATCGTCCCATGCCCCATGCAGGGTTTCGGGCTGTGCTACAAGAGTGCAGAGAGCGTTGTGGTAGTATAAGTCTATGAAGTACAGTCCGTCGCTATCGTTGGACGGAATTGAACCCATCGCATGGAGGGGCAGAATGCGGACGTTGGGTGGCGGCGTCTCTCGATACGGCTGAGCATGAAAAGCGGAAACGGTTCCTTCAGTTGTGCCGCCTTTGTTTACAAGGCCTCGTCAGAGTCGGGTGTCATCTATTTCTTTGTAGCGCACCACTGCGCGGTCGCCATCACCACCGTGACATTCTGACGGGAGAAAAGCTATCTGGTCTCATGTATGTTTCCTTTTCCTCACTTTAGTCTATCATGATTGTCCGCTCACTGTACGATACAACCTCTTTGACCCTTTCCCCCTTGTTTTGCCCTTACTTGTGACTCACCTCGGGCTGCCAGTGTGCTCACCTGTCTGTTCTCTCGTTCTGCCTCTCCGCTTCCGCATTCCGCTCCAGTTCCGTTCTCCTCGTGGGCCATCTCGTTCACCCTTCCGAGTCTTCCCGCACTACTCCTACTCTCCCCTTCCCCCACCCTTTTACTTTCCCTCTCTATTTCGAACTTATGTACCGACTTATTCCGTGTACGTCATCCGCCTCTGGGGCACTCTCTCCCGCTACATTATGATACATCAGCACCATGTCGCACTCATTTTCTCTTCCCCCTAGATCCCGGTGTGAATCCCGCGCAAGTCCGGTCCAATTCAGGACACCCCCAGAGCGGTATTCGCGGGACCTCCATCAATCGGTTTTAGCAATGCTGTCTTTCGGCCCCATTCCGCCGCCTCAGACTCATGCCCGATTCGCCTTCGGTTCGAACGCCACTGGCAGCCGTTCGCTCGCCATCCCGCCATCCTCGCCTTTGCCGATCCTCCATACCTTCCCTTTCCCTCTCACCTGCCTGCTTCCTCGTTCGTCCTCTCCCCCGGGCCTCCTCTGCCGGACTCCCCCCGTCGAACTCACACCTCACAGATCTAAGCGTATACTCTGCTTCGCCCACGCCACTTGACGTATTCGATCCCAAAGCAACCTTTGTTATGTACGTACCATTCTCTCATAGTGAGTAGCTCATCTGTCCAACGAAAGCCAGATACGGCAGTCGCCCATATGTTATTAGTTCCGTTCCCTAGGTCCGCTTCCTCATAGTCGCGTTCCATCCCCGTTCCGATAGCATCGCACTTCTTTTCCTTCGCCTACTTATGCCACGTCTACTCCCCATCTCTTCTCATCTCCATTCTATTTATTTATACTTGCCGTTCCGGAAACAGGCGCTGCCCCCCAGATATAATACACCACTTCTCTGGCACTTTCTCTGGTACTGCTGGTGTGCAGTTTCGCTCATTCGTTTATCTCGGCATGATCCATGCTAGTCGGGTCCAATTAAGGAAGCTTCGCAAGACTTCTATCAATCACTCCTAGCATTGCCGTCTTCAAATTTTGGTTTCGTCCAGTCGCCCTTGTTGGTTCTTGCTCCTCTTGCCCTCATTTCTAACGCCAGTCGTTGCACTCCATCCCGCGATCGTTGCCTCGGCGGCCCAGGCTTCTCTCGTTTTCCCCTTCTCTCTCGCCCCCGCATCATTTCCTCCCCCTAATCTAAGCTCTACTCTGCCTGTCAACTCATACCCATCCACGGTGGCCCAAAAAAGGCACATCGGCGCATCCGTCCACCTAAGCGGTGACGTCGACGGCCCTGGATGTGGCCCCCTCATACGTGCATTGTGCACCTAATGCGACCAGACCGATGGCGGAGCCCCTGGTAAGCGCACCAACAACTCTCGAAAACAAACTTTCGGGCGATTGCAGGTGTGATAAGCCCACACATGCCCTCATATGGCAAGTACGACTATGCGACCAAACAGCGACTCCTTCTATACCACCATCCCCGATATGACGCCGTTGGTTACACGTCTTCGGCCGACTTCGGCTGATAGAAAGGCCTGGTCCTGCTTATATCGCGGGTGGCCTAGGATTAAACTCTTCCAGTCTTTCCAGTGCCACACGCCGTCTATAGCTCGTCCAACAGGTCCGCGCATGACTCGTTTAAAAACAGTCAGAGGTGATTGATGGACTCGCTGCCAGTGGGCGAAGGCGACGGTGCAGATAAAGGGATGTACTGGCGACTTAGTTTGGCGCAGGAACGGGGTCGTGTCTACTGCATATTTGTACGAAGGGTATTTATCCACATTTTGAATGGTACAGTCAATTGGCCCGTTAACGCGAAATTCCCACTGTGAGGTGGCGATAACAAGTGCAGTAGTGTTCATGCGCGCGTAGCCTGGGAGGGTCCCTTACATTAACGTAAAGGAGCAATCCTCTTCAAGTTGGCGGCGGGGTTGGGGGATACGTAATGCGGCTCAGTGTAAACGGACCACCAAGCTCAAAAGTTGTTGTGACATCAAGCACGAGAGGCTCATTGCTCGCGCTCTCGAACTTGAACTCATAAATATATAGTATATATTCGGGTACATGATACATTAGAACAAAGACACTATATGCGTCTGGCGTCTAGATTGAAGGGCTTTTCAGTTCCGAGTCCTAGGACAAAATTAAATAGAAAGGGAATACATCCCATTGTCCGGATGTCGATAGGTTGCCTTACTCTCACCCACACAACTCGATTTTCACCACACTTCGTCATTTTCTCCTGGCGTTTTGGGGGTGCTAGTGATCCATTTCGAACGTATGCCCGTCCAGCATAACGCTTGTCCCCAGTGCGAGGGAACCTCGGCCTGAGCGCGCTACTAAGCTGCCAATCGGCGGCTGTCTCACTGGAAGCCCTCTACTCATATGTACGTCGCCTTCCTTGTGGACGTAGTCCGACAGTCCACGATACACGCGTGTAGCACCGATTGCCATAGTTATGACTGAAGAAAGGGAAAAAAAATCAGCGAACTCGCACAATTTCTCTCGCGACGAGACACCTAACGTGCGGGGACTTGAAATATCTATGGTGTCGGGTCCGTCAGTTCCTTGTCCGGAATATTTTCTTCATGACGTACGAGGTTCATGGGATCTATGAAAATGCTCTTTTGGTGAACGCCGAATCTCGTCGTGCGAAAGAAATGCCCACCATTCAGATTCAACAGAATAAAAACCTGGGGAGCTCGTATTCAGTCACCTGGATCATATACATTTTTAGGAAAACGTACTGTGGTAGGTGCACCAGCTAAAACAACGGTTATCATCCACGCCAAGCCCTGTTGTTCGTGGTCAGTCCAGAAGGGTCATCACAATGCATGCTGTAGTATCCGAGACGAGAAAATAATAACCTGTGTGAACAGGAGCCACCAGATGCCACCTCCCCGATGGGCATTTTCCCAGCGCAAGAGCCCGGTGAGCATGAGCGCAAGGAGTACCAAGTCGGTGACGAAAGAGACAAGAATGTTGATTTTGGTTTCAGGTGGATTTGTGACTTTGCAAATGCCTTCGCTCCAATGTCCGTGAACAGCGGTTAAACCTGATCCCGGTCGCATTTTTGAAATATCCAGATAGCCAACTGATGAAATGAACGTACTATGAATCAGGACACCAGTATTGGCAAGCCAGGCAGCGGAAGCAATTGATATGGCGATCTTGTTTAGCCCCCATATCGCTGCACTGGGAGTGTCTTATCAGTGAGGAGTTAGAGGACCGAGTCTCCACTCACATGCGCAGGACGATCAGGGCCGAGGCACAAGCTAACGAGAGATGTGAGAATAACTAGTACAGGGCCCCAAATATTAGCATGTAGTCGAGGAAATGGACCGTACTAATCTCACGAAGACAAAGATAACAAAGGCCTGGGTATTATTTCAGTCTGGCTCATCAGGGCGAGAAGTTCAGTTACCTGGCAGTTGATCCGGTTTGGCGAGTCGAATCCCACGAGTATAGTAATAATGCAGAACAAAGGGCACCACCGGGCCCCCAAGTAAAGCTGTATGTACCAGCTTGAGTTCATCATCTCGAATTCCTGTCTGGGCTGTACGCAACGTACCAAAAACGATGAGCGAAAGTTTCGCTTCCCAGTGAAGACAGAATATTCGAATCCGATGTTCACGACAAACTCCCAGCTTGTTTAAGAAATTTAAGATCTCATTAGACGAGGCTGAGAATGACAGCGCTTACAGGAAAAGTCCCCACGTGACGTGGCAAAGCTTGACGAGCGCGACTGAGGAAAATGTAAATAGTTAGAAATGTTGGCGGCGCAAGCGACGGACAATATTCTGCAGTGATAACAGCGGGACTTTTCCAGTCAGTCATATTAAGGGAGAAACAGGATCGGTGCGACAATATGGGGGTCCAGACAGGATGGACAAAGTTGATGAACGTAGACCCGGGTATGCATGAGGTAGTTTCAATATATATCGAGCAAACCTACATAAAACAGAAATATCAGTGCACAGACTTGGAGCCGAGTCGCTACTATGGGCCCCATGATGGGTCTCACTACACCTGTCCCACTGAGCAGCCGAGTGGTGATCAAATCATTCTCCAAACGAGTGCTAATACAGCTTCATACCAATCATATCATGAAGATCGAGACCCTCCCCTCTCAAAACCGGTAAAATCACCCATCTCCCGACTCTCCTTCCATTCAGTTGCAATATTTCGTGCCTTGAGGCTCTTCCAAGATTTTACTACGTGATGGCATCGGGAAGGAGAAGGGCGCACAGGCTCAAGGGGCACTTGATTATCTCACATAACCTTTGATTATAACTCCGCTAGAGGCTTGGATTCTTCACTTGAAGAATCACGCAACGGACAAGTCCTCCAACTTACTGTAAGTCCGAGTCCCTTCCTGTAATTGTTGATTTGACTGTCTACGACAGCATTTTTGTGAAACACTTGGAAATAAGTGGCTTACTCGAGCGATTCCGTAGGAACGACCCGCCTGAAGCCATCATTATATCCGAGTCGGCCCTTGAGGAGCGCAGGGCACATTGGCTAACTTACTCTACATCATCCACTACAGCCCGTCTACTGCCCGCCCAGATCAACACAGCCATCTTCAGCTCGGCCCTCTGCCCCGTCAACCCAGTAAGGGAAAACTGAGGTTTCCTCTTCTCTGATTTGAGACTCACGCGGCCCGGCGGCTGCGTTTTCGAACGACTTTAACCTGCCCTGCTATATGCGACTGGACCCTAGGTACTATGCATGTTTCGTAACTGGTTTGTGTCTCTGGCATGTATCCCAGTAATAAGTATGGATCAAAAAGTAGCTTATATAAAAGCTGTGGGTGATTGATTTATGATGATTGACGCATGATTGGTGCCAGTGGTGAGGCACCGCCCCGCGATACCTGTAAGGTACTGTATGACCCTCACAATCGGCGACCGATTTTTGATCCGTACGTCGCCTACTTGATCACGATCTCAACATCCTCGCTGCCCCCTGTCGTGATCACACAGCTTCGTGGCCCACCCTCGTTTCTTTCCGTGCACCCACCCTATGTCTCAAATGTGTCGTGCCGCACGATACAGTGCTTTCACTAGTAACTAGTATGTCCATTCGCCTCATGTTAACTTTTCCAATCTCTCGTTTATACCCCATTCTACGTATATGCCCCTTTCATGTCCATGTCCGCGCCATCGCCATCACCCATCTTCTATTTACACAGCGCACTCCACTGCGACTGCTATCACCATGCTATCACCACGCCGCAGTTTGACTGGAGCGAAGCTGCAATCTATCATCATGTGTGTTTCTTTTTCTCACCTTCTCTAGTGCGTTCGTATTTGCCTCCCGTCCTATACGGTACAATCACTTTGGCCTTCCGAGTCCCCCTCACCCGGGACCCTCATTAGCCTCACTCGCGACTCCCTCTGTGCTTCCCTCTGTGCTTCCTATTAGTGGTACTATAAAGACGCGCCCAGCCGTGGCTAGTAGGCTGAGACTGGCCCAAGACGTTGAGGCCCACAAGTAAAACTCTAGCTCTCGGGCCGGGACAGGCCCGCAACGACTAGAAGGCCGCCTGAGATGTACTGAGACTCTAGATTCAAGTTAACGCGCGAACAAGGTCGTATCTACTGCATATTTGTACACAAGCGTCTCTATCCACATGTCGAACGGTGCCGTAAATTGGCCCGTTAACGTAAGATTCCCGTTGTGAGGAAGCGGTGATGCAGTGACGGTTTATGCGGGCGTGGCTTGGCCCTCACATTAAGGTAAAGAGGAAATCCTCTTCAAGTTGTTGCCAGCGGGGGAGAGGTTGGGGGATATGTGGTGTGAATCATTATAAACGGACCACCAAGCTCAAAAGTTGTTGAAAGCTCACTGTTACCTCAGGGACGAGAGCCTCACTGTTCGTGCTCTCGAACTTGAATTCGAAAATAGATGGTATATATTCGAATTCAGTACAGGATACATTAGAACAACACTACATGCACCTGGTATCCCCTTTAAGGTCGAGAGCTTTTCAGATCCTACAAAGGTAAATAGAATGGGAATACATCCCATTTTCCAGGCATCGCAACGATAGATTTGCCTTACTAGCGTTCTCACCTACACAACTCGAGTTTCCCTACAGTTCGTCATCTTACCCTGGTGTTTCGGGGGTGCCATAGAGTCCGTTTCGAACATATGTACGTCAAGCGTACCGCTTGTCTCCAGTGCGAGGGAACCTCGGCCTGGGCGGGCGACTAAGCCGCCAATGAACGTCTGTCTCACCGGCAGCCCTCTACTCATATGTACGTCGCTTTCCTTGTGGACATAGTCCGACAGTCCACGGTACACGCGTGAAGCGCCGATTGTCATAGTAATGACTAAACAAAGGAAAAACAATCAGCAAACTTGCATAATTCTCTCGGGACGAGACAACTAACGTGAAGGGAGTTGGAACATCTATGATATCGGGTCCGTCAGGTCCTTGTCCGAAATATTTCTTTACGACGTACGAGGTTCATGGGATCTGTAAAAATACTCTTCTGGTGAATACCCGATCTCGTGTGAAAGAGGTGCACTACACACCATTCAGATTCAACAGAATGAAAACCTGGGGAGCTCGTATCAGTCACCTGGATCATATCCATTTTAGGAAAACATACTGTGATAGGTGCCTCGGCTACAGTGACAATTATCATCCACGCCAAGCCCTGTTGTCATGGTCAGCCTAGAAGATCGTCGCAGTGCATGCTGTAGTATGAGAAAATACTAACCTGTGTGAACAGGAGCCACCAGATGCCACCTTTCCGACGGGCATTTTCCCAACGCAAGAGTCCGGTGAGCATGAGTGTAAGAAGCACTAAGTCAGTGACGAAAGAGGCAAGAATGTTGGTTCTGGTGTCGACTGTATTCGTGATTTTGCAAGCGCCTACTGGCAAGTCTCTGTTCCAAGTTCCGTGAAGAATGACAACACCTGATCCCGCGATCCCGGGTGACACGTTTGAAATATCCGGAAAGCCGAATGACGTGAACATACCATGAATCAGGGTGCCAACATCGGCGAGCCACGCAACGAAAGCGATTGATATGGCAATCTTGTTTAACCCCCATATCGCTGCACTGAGAGTGTCGTTTCAGTGAGGTGCCGAGAGGAGTTTGAGAACCGAGTCTCTACTCACATGCGCAGGACGATCAGAGCCTCGGCACAAGCTAACGAGAGATGTGAAAATAACTACCAACTATTAGCGTGCGACCGAGGAAATGGCCCATAATCTCACGAAGACAAAGACGACAAAGGCCTGGGTGAAATATTTAGTCTCGTGATCTGGCTCAACAGGGCGAGAAGCCAAGGTACCTGGCAGTTGATCTGGTTTACTGAGTCGAATCCCACGAGTAGAGTAATAACGCAGAACAGAGGGCACCACCGAGCCCCCAAGTAAAGCTGTATGTACCAGCTTGAGTTCATCATCCGTCTCGCATTCCTGTCTGGGTTGTATGCAACGTACCAGAAACGATGAGCGAAATTTTCGCTTCCCAGTAAAGACAGAATATTCGAATCCGATGTTCACGACAAACTCCCAGCTTGTATGAGAAGAAACTTAATCATTTTCATTAGACGAGGCGAGAATGACAGTGCTCACATGAGAACTCCCCATATGGCGTGGTAAAGCTTGATGAGCGCGACTGTAAGGCAAATTTAAGTAGTTAGAAATGTCGGAACACAAGTGACGGACAATATTCTGCAGTGATAACAGCGGGACTTTTCCAGTCAGTCATGTTAAGGGGGAAACAGGACCGGTGCGACAATATGGGGGTTCAGACGGGATGGACAAAAGTGATGATCGTAGACCCGGGTATGCATGAAGCGGTTACAACATACTTATATAAGAACAGAAATGTAGGTGCACAGCAAAGTCTGTGGGTAATTGCCAGTGAGGCGCAATATGCCCCGCGACTTCGCAAGCGGCGATCTCCGGAACCACATGCAGCCCACAAGCCTCGGTGGCTCACCCTCCATCTGGCCCACGTCTCAAACGTGTCACGGATACGATGCTCACACTAGTAACTAGTACGCCCATTCTCTTCGTGTCAACTTTCCCTCGTTTACCCCCCATCCCGGCATGTATACCCTTTTCATGTCCGCGGATTTATATGAGCCATTGTCATCATCTATCTTTTTGTCCACACGCCGCACTCCACTTGGCGATCGCAATCACCACTCTATGACCACGCCGCATTTCGACCGGAGCGAAGCCACGATTTATTCTCGAGTATTTTTCTTTTTCTTTTCTTTTCCCGGGAGGCGAAGATGCACAAACTACATTGACTCGGGGTTAACGTAGTGTGTGCATCTTCGCCTCCCACTTTACTACCTCTTATATTGTCACTCCGTCTTCACGTTCCGTTCCCATCCCCGTTCCATTCTCCTTGCATTTCATCTCGTTCGCCCTTACCACTCCTAATCACTCCTTTCCCCCTTCTCCATGTCGTTTTGATCATAGGTACCGAGTTTTCTCCGTTTTCATAAACCCCCTCTTTTTTACTGAATGGATCTGCGAGTCGCCTAGGCCTTCTCCCTCGATCCTAGCGCAAGTCAGGCTCGATATCTCCAGCACTAAGCTCCCGGAACTGCTATCAATTGGCCCAAGCAGCACTTGCCCCTTTCCGTAGCCTCTGTCGGCTCGTGATCGAGGCCTGATCCCTCTCGCTTTCGGTTTGACGCTACCCCCCAATCCTCACATTTACGGCTTTGCTCTTATTTCCCTTTTCCTTCTCACACACTCCACTGTCCCCTCCCCCCACCATTCTTCCCAAAGTCCGGACATTGCGTCGCCCATATTGTGATACACTCAAACCGACCTTTTTTTTTACACGTACCATCTGGGTAGTGCCCTCATTACAAGTAGTTCGTCTATCCTACAAAATCCATCTGGAAGCGGTCAAGCAACCAGTAATGCGACAGGCGTCTCCTCGACCAAGTAGCAGTATGGTCACTGCCCTGCATTGCAGTCTGGATTACATTCTACTAGACAAGGCGTAAGCATGAGTAACCGAACAATTCGACCACTCACTCACGACGCGCGATCATGCGCCGTAATGAACAAAAGTTGACCCATCGCTCTAGCGTCCCTCTCCTCCGCAGATCTTCTTCACCACAAACTGAAGCACCCTCGCAGATCTCTCGTAATGTGACACTCCTCTGCGTCCTGAGCTCTCTGAGGAAATATATGCTTTGATAGGTCTACCCCGTCCGTATTAGCCATCGCCCACATCGTCCCGATGATGCTCCGGAAGCCGCAGAATTGCATCGCACGCAATGTGCAACCATTCGTCGACAATGCTGTAAGCCCGGCAGTGTGACAAGCAGAAAGGAACGCAAACACCGTCGCAGGAAGTTGGGATCGGACGATCTGTAGGAGGGTAAGATTGTCTCCGTGAAGTTCGGACGAAGCGTCGAATGGTTTCCGTGTCTCCATCAGGCCGTCACAAACAAAGCGAATGAATCGGTGATCCCCGAGGCCCGCTACCACAGTGGAGAGTTGTCATTGGCCGCTCACCGCTCAGGCTGCCCACATCACGAAGAGATCCTCCCCTCTCAAAACCGATAAAAGCTTCTCTTCACCCAGCTCTCCTTCCATTCAGTTGCCGCAACTTGAGGCTCGTCGTTAATAGCTTCCGAGATTTGGCTACGTCTTCCATGATGGCATCAGGAAAGGCGCACACTTGATTATGTCATCATATACTGTATACTTGATTTACAACTCCGCCTTGGCCAACACGCAAACACCCTCCAACTCAAGTCCCTTCCTCTTGACAGTGTTTTTGTGAAAAACTCGGAAGTAGCTTACATGAAAGCCGTGGGTAATTGGTTACATGAGTGTGATTGTGAGGCAAGCCCCGCGATACCCGTACTGTATGCCTCGCAATCAGCGAACCGATTTTTGATCCGGGACCACATCGCTCGCTTGATCACGATCTCAACATCCTCGCTGCCCCATGTCGTGATCCCACAGCTTCGTGGCCTACCCTCGTTTCTTTCCGTGCACCTGCCCTACGTCTCAAACGTGTCGCTCCGCAGGATACGGTGCTGTCACTAGTAGCAAGTTTGTCTGTTCGCACTCTTGTTAACCTTTCTAATTCCTCGTTTATCCCCCATTCTACGTATATGCCCCTTTCATGTCCACGTCCGCGCCATCGCCATCACCTATCTTCTGTCCACACAGCGCACTCCACTGTGCGACCGCGCTGTCACCACGCCGCACTTTGACGGGAGCGAAGCCGCGATCTATTCTCTTGTGTGTTTCTTTTTCTCTCATTTTCTAGTGCGTTCGTCTTCGCCTCCCGTCCTGAGTCCTATACACTACAATCACGTTGGCCTTCCCCCTCACCCCTCATTAGGCCTCACTAGGCCTCACCCGTTACTCCCTCTGTGCTTCCTCTTGTTTGTCGCTCCGCCATCGTGTTCCGTTCCGTTCTCCTCGCATCCCATCTCGTTCACCCTTCCTTTACCACTCCTACTCACACCGTTCCCCCTTCTCCATGTCCTTTCGATCCTAGTAGGTACCGAATTTCTTCGTGTCCATGAACCACCTCTTTCTTGCTGCATGGATCTGCCCGTCGCCTACTCCTTCTCCCTTGATCCCAACGCGAGTCAGGTTCGATTGATGACACCCCCAGCACCAAGCGCCCAGGAGTGCTATCAATGGGCCCAAGCATCGCCGTCATCTGGCGTCATTTCGCAACCACTGTCGGCTCCTGATCGGGGCCTGAGGCCTGAGGTCTGATCCCTCTCGCTTTCGGTTCGGACACCGATCGTTCGCTAGCTATCTCCCAATCCCCTCCCTCTACACTTCTTAAAATCCCGCTTTGCCTGTCGAACTCATTGGTCCAAGTCCGCACATTGCATCGCCCATATCGTTGTAATAAAGTATCAAACCATCCTTTGTTACACATAACATGTGCGTCGTGCCCTTATAGCGAGTGGTTCATAATCCTACAGAATCTGGACGCGATAAAACAACCAGTAATACCCGACAAGGGTCTCCGCAACCAAGTAGCAGTATGGTCACGGCACTGCACGACGCCTCTTACAGTCTAAATGACATCCTACTAGATAAGGCGTACACATGATGTACGTACCTACACAATTTCGACAACTCACTCACGACGCGCAAAGTTGACCCATCGCTCTAGCGTGATCTCTCGCTTCTTCTGCCGTAGCTCCGTCACCGCGAACTGAAGCATCCTCGCAGATCTGTCATAATACGACACACTATTCTGGCCAACCTTGTCCGTTTAGATAGGTCTGCCCCGTCCGTATCGGCCATCATCCACGACGCTGCGTATTCCGCAGCATTGGATTACCGCCGCGAGTCGCCGTCCTTCGTCGGCAACGCTGGCTTCGGTCAGTTCGGAAATGTGACAAGCAGAAAGGAACGCAAATTCTGCGGCGGGAAGTTGAGATGGGACGATGTCCAGTAACGTGAGATTGTCTCCGCGAAGTTCGAATGAAGCGTCAAAGGCTTGCCCGTCTCTAGTATACAGTAAGCCATGAAACACAAAACGAGCGAATCGGTGATCCTTGAGGCGTGCAACCACAGTCTCAGAGGGGAGAGGTGGTGCTGCCGCAGGTTCTCATCAAATACATATCGCTTGGTGCAGGCGTGTGCGTTCCGCACGTCGCCAGCCAATCCATGTGGCGAGGGCATGGGTTCATGTTTTATTTTGGAGTCAACTCCCCGGGGGAGCGGGGCAGACATAATACATAACTCGTGCTTTACACGTGGGACGCGGTGCCGGGAACTCATGGAGTCGGGGTCGACTGCTGTGGTGGTGGCCAAGTAAGAAAGGACGGGGGATGCGGAGTTGATTAAACGCACCTGGATCTTGACGCTGCGGCGAGTTGGGGTCGCGCGTGGGGGGTCTGCAGTTCGCTGTCAATCGCTGTTGGGGCTTGTTTCAGAAATACCAATATCTCACCTCTGGTTCCCTGCTTTCGGCTTCAGTTGTCCCGCGAATTTCTACACCCACTATCATAACTATTCTCGCTCTCAATTTTGTGCGTATCTTTTAATCCATCGCTTCCTCACGCTCGCACTCAGGCTCTCGCGTTCTGATGATTCTGTCGTCCCCGCCCCTCGCCCTCGCTACCAGGTGGCCCGATTGCTGAGGTGACCCTGTCCACGTCACCCTCGTTGTCAGTCCCTCGTGTCGACATTTTTGTCGCATTGTCGTCGTTATCCGTTCCTTTTTACACCCATAGGGGGTGTGTTTCTGAGGATCGGGTCGGGAGGTGTTTGAGAAGCGCTGATGATCTGAGAGTTGCCCTCCTTCGCCGAGCTAATAGCAGTGCTCAGCCCCGACTCGGATACGATTGTTGTACCAAGCGTGTTGCCACTTGGTGAAGGAGAGCCTCATTGTGCGTGCTCTCGAACTTGAATTCGCAAATACATAGTATATATTCGAATACAGGATACATTAGGACAAAAACACTACATGCGCCTGGCATCCACACATATCCCCTTTAAGGTCGAGAGCTTTTCCAATCCTACAAAGGTAAATAGAATGGGAACACATCCCATTTTCCGGGTATTGCAACGATAGATTTGCCTTACTAGTTATCTCACCTACACAACTCGATTTTCCCTACAGTTCGTCATTTTACCCGGGTGTTTTGGAGGTGCCATAGAATCCCTTTCGAACGTATACACGTCCAGCGTACCGCCTGTCCCCAGTGCGAGGGAACCTCGGCCTGGGCGGGCTACTAGGCTGCCAATGAGCGTCTGTCTCATCGGCAGCCCACTAGTCATATGTACGTCGCCTTCCTTGTGGACATAGTCCGACAGTCCACGGTACACGTGTGAAGCGCCAATTGTCGTAGTAATGACTAAGCAAAAGAAAACAATCAGCGAACTCACATACTAGTTGTTCTCTCGGGACAAGACACCAACGTGCAGGGAGTTGGAACATCTATGACATCGGGTCCGTCAGTTCCTTGTCCAGAATATTTTCTTTACGACGTACGAGGTTCATGGAATCTGCAAAAATACTCTTTTGGTGAATACCCTATCTCGTCGTGTGAAAGAAATGCACTGCACACCATTCAGATTCAACAGAATTAAAACCTGGGGGTGCTCATATCACACACTTGGATCATATCCATTTTTAGGAAAACATACTGTGATAGGTACCTCGGCTACAGTGACAATTATCATCCACGCCAAGCCCTGTTGTCATCATGATGGTCAGCCCAGAAGATCATCGCAGTGCATGCTGTAGTATGCGAGATGAGAAAATACAAACCTGGGTATACAGGAGCCACCAGATGCCACCTTTCCGACGGGCATTTTCCCAGCGCAAGAGTCCGGTGAGCATGAGTGCAAGAAGCACTAAGTCAGTGACGAAAGAAGCAAGAATGTTGGTTCTGGTTTCAAGTATATTCGTGATTTTGCAAGCGCCTACTGGCAAGTCTCTGCTCCAAGTTCCGTGAAGAACGACTATACCTGATCACGCCGGGTGACATGTTTGAAATATCCGGAAAGCGGCGAAAGCCGAGTGAAGAAATGAACATACCATGAATCAGGGTACCAACCTCGGCTAGCCACGCAGCGGAAGCGATCGATATAACGATCTTGTTTAGCTCCCATATCGCTGCACTGGGAGTGTTGTATCAGTGAGGTGCAGAGAAGAGTTTGAGAACCGAGTCCCTACTCACATGCGCAGGACGATCAGGGCCGAGGCGCAAGCTAGCGAGAGATGTGAAAATAACTAGTATATATCCCCAAATATTAGCGTGTAGTCGAGGAAATGGCCCATAATCTCACGAAGACAAAGGTGACAATGGCCTGGGTGGGTTCGGTGGAATTTCAGTCTCATGATCCGGCTCAACAGGGCGAGATGCTAGGTACCTGGCAGTTGATCTGGTTTACTGGGTTGAATCCCACGAGTATAGTAATAACGCAGAGCAGAGGGCACCACCGAGCCGCCAAGTAAAGCTGTATGTACCAGCTTGAGTTCATCATCTCGCATTTGCGGCATTCCTGTTTGAGTTGTATGCAACGTACCAGAAACGATGAGCGAAATTTTCGCTTCCCAGTAAAGACAGAATATTCGAATCCGATGTTCACGACAAACTCCCAGCTTGTATGAGAAGAAATTTAATGATTTTCATTAGACGAGGCGAGAATGACAGTACTCACACGAGAGCTCCCCATATGGCATGGTAAAACTTGATGAGCGCGACTGTAGGGCAAATTTAAATAGTTACTAGAAATGTCGGATTCGCTTGGAAGCATAAGTGACGGACAATATTCTGCAGTGACAACAGCGGGACTTTTCCAGTCAGTCATGTTAAGGGGGAAACAGGACCAGGTGCGACAATACGAGGGTTCAGACGGGATGGACAAAAGTGATGATCGTAGACCCTTGGTATACATAAGTGATTTCAACATATATAAAGCAAACCTATAAAAAACAGAAATGTCAGCGCACAGCGAGGTGCACAGACTCGGAGCTCGGCCATCCTTCCATTCAGTTGCCATATTGCGACACCTTGAGGCTCTTCGTTAAATTTGTTGCTACATCTCGCCATATGACGACATCAAGATCAGGAGAAGCTTAAGGGCGCACTTGATTACTGTACTACTGTACTGTACTAGTATCGCACGTACATTTGATTTATAACGCTAGAGTACACGCAAAACACGCTCGGGCCAAGAATCACGCAACGGACGAGTCCTCCAACTTGAACTCAAGTCCCTTTGTCTGGTTGTGCACGACAGTATTGTAGTAGTAAGTTTTGGTGGAAGTAAGTAACGTAATCATGATGATTACATGATCGGTGAGGCCTGTAAGTAACCCTCTCGGTCCACTGCTACCACCTCGCAAAGGGCAATTATTGATCTGGCATTGTATCGCGAGCTTGATGGCTCGACTGCGATCTCAAAGTCTTTATATATGCCATTTCGTGTCTGCCTTGTGCCACCTGTGTACGGGTCATATCGTCATTTTTTCTTTGAACCAATTTATACCCCCATGGGCTGTAGACCCACACCAGACACGCTCGGCGCAGTTTACATGATATCCTAAAACGTACGTCTTTTTTTTTCCACACAGCACTGCTATCACCACGCTATCACCACGCACTCCGCAATTTGACGGGAGCGAAGCCGCGATCTATTCTCTTGCATGTTTCCTTTTCTTCTTTTCTAGTGTGTTCGTCTTTGCCTCTCGCCCTGGTCCCCACCAGGCCTCGCTCGCGACTCCCTCTGTGCTTCCCGATTTTCATACTCACTCCTCTCCTCCTTCATATCGTTTCGATCGTAGGAATGTTTCTCCGTGTGCATAAAGCACCTCTTTCTTGCTAGGTGGATCTACGCGTCGCCAACGCCTTCTCCCTTGATCCCAGCGCGAGCCAGGTTTTATAGATGACACCTCCAGCAGCGAGCTCGCAGGACTGCTATCAATGGGCCCAAGCATCGCCGTCATCTAGCCTCGTTCCGCAGCCCTGTCAGCTCCCGATCGAGTCATGATCCCTCTTGCTTTCGGTTCGAACACCGGTCGTTCGCTCGCTATCCCGCTATCCTCCCCTTCACACCTTCACTCTTGTTTCCCTTTTCCCTCTCTCACACGCCATCCCCTGTCCCCTCCCCTTACACTTCTTCTGAAAATCCGCTCCGCCTGTCGGCCTCGTTGGTCCCAGTCTGCACTTCGCATCGCCCGTATTGTTGTGATAACTCCCATCCCAAATTAACGTTTGTTACACATACCATGTGCGTCGTACCCCATAGTGAGTTGTTCGTCTATCCTACAAAATCTGGACGCGGTCAAACAACCAGCGATATCTGACGAGTGTCCCTCTGACCTAGCAGCGGGTGGTTCCCGACACGAGGGGAGGGTCCAACGCTCAACGTTCAAACGTCCAAGACGCATGTACTGTCACATACTCTACATGATGTCTGGGGTCAGCACACGCTAGGGAGGCTCTGCGCCCTTATCATAGTATACGCAGAACCATGGGTCAGAAAGTAGGTTGAAAATGATAGGTCTCTGGCCCATTTTCCAAGTCCCATCTTTTGTGCCGCTATTTCGCGAATACAAGTGCCGACCAGTAAGGCGCTGTGACTGAAACTCCGCCTTTGACTTATTTCCATCGCATCAAAATCTTGGTGTCCCAGTCCGAGGGCCTTGTAGTGGTAAATAGGTGCCAATGGCCAGTCGAGCGATGGGGGTGAGGTATTGTGCCACGACTCTCAAGAACATGTGAGAAGTTGCCGAGAACCTGCCAGTGCCGCTGTCACCTAAGCAGTCGGCCAGTACAGATTGGCAGCCAGGACACTGGCACTGGTAGCGCATATAAAAGGTTGCGGAGGCAGTTGGCGCCATAGAAGAGTGAGTTTCACGTTGGTTTGACATCTTATTCACAGTCACACCGTGACTCATCTCTCACTGCGCTCCTCTTTGATCAGATCGAAGTATCGCCCCCAAACCCCAGAGGAGAGTTGGGCAACATGGCTCGTCTGGCACCTCTTCCGCCTCCCACGCATCCAGCTTTCTCGGAATTGTCCCCTGACCAGCTAGCTTTGCCGGCTACGCCTTGCAACAGTACAGTATACGTACTTCGAGCGTACTACAAGTGTATTTGGATCTTCTCGTTATTACTGTAAGGCCACAGTTTCTTTCGGAAATGCCAGTAACTTACTCCGAGTTCCCCTGCCTTCAGGCTCATTCGCGCGAATTCCTACACCTCCCGTCCTAACTCGCTCGTTCTCGCTGTCTCTTATTCAAGTTGCAGCGCAGCAGGTTAAGGGGGTCGACTGGCACACTGGCACACCAGACGCAGCGTAAACGAATGGAGCACCAGGCGTACACTACGCGTTCTTAAGTGCACCGTGAGGACAGTAACTACATGTGAAGCAATGTGCGGAAACCCGCACTCCGGAAGAAGAAACCTTGGAAGAAACGACCATCTCAACTACATATCAAATCGCAGTCCAGGGGATTGTCCCTGATCAAACACATCAAACAATCGTAGTGCGAGACCCTCTCGCGTCCCATCTCTACTCATGCCCCACGCCGAGGCAACTCGTGCGTGGACGCATATTGTCATTTCAACATGATCTCTCTGTCTCAATCTTTTCTCGATCTTCCTCCCCCTAAATGACCATAATCTGGGCTGCTCTACGGAATCCTCTCCGTCTGTCGACCCATACGCACCCACGGTGACCAACCCAAGAACGACTCATCGGCAGATTCAACACATCCGTCTACCTAAGCGTGACGCCAACCGCCTCAATGGATGTGGCCTCCTCGTACGCACATTGTGCACGTAACGGGACCAGGCCAATGGCGAAGCTCCGGGAAAACGGGCCGACACTCGAAAGCAAACTTTCTGGCGCTTGGAGGTGTGATAACCCCATACCCGCCATTATTTGGCACTTACCACTACTGTACACGACCAAACAGCGGTTTCTTGTATTGCCCACTATCCCCGATTTAGAGTCTAGGCCCCGGGGTTGGGCCACGGATTGCACGTCTTCGGCCGATAGAAAGACTTGGCCCTGCTCATATCGCGGGTGGCCTCGGATTGAACTCGCCCAGTCTTTCCACTGTCACGGCTACACGCCGTATATAGCTGGTCCGATATGATTTCGCATGACTCATCTAACAGCAGTTATATGTAATTGGTGGACTCGCTGGGCAGAGGCGCAGACGCAGACGAAGAGATTTCCTGAGGACCTGGATCGACGCGCGTATCTACTGCATATTTGTACACAGGCGTCTATCCACATTTTGAAGAGTGCAGCAAATCGGCCCGTTAAGTTGTCAACGCGAAATTCCCGTCGTGAGGTAGCGGTGATGCAGTGATGGTTCATGCGGACGTGACTTGGGTCCCTTACATTAATGTAAAGAGGAAATCTTCTTCAAGTTATTGGGGGAGAGGTCGGGGGATATGTAGTGCGAATCACTGTAAACAGACCACCAAGCTCAAAAGTTGTTGTTACCTCAGGGACCAGAGCCTCATTGTTCGTGCTATTGAACTTGAATTCGCATATATTCGAGTACAGGATACATTAGAACAAAAACACTACATGCATCTGGCATCCACCCACATCCACTTTAAGGTCGAGAGCTTCAAGTTTCCAATCCTACAAGTAAATAGAATGGGAATACATCCCATTTCCCGGGTATTGCAACGATAGATTTGCCTTACTAGCGACCCCACCTACACAACTCGATTTTCGCTACCGTTCGTCATTTTACCCTGGTGTTTCGGTGGTACCAGAAAGTCCATTTTGAACATATGCATGTCCAGCGTACCGCCTGTCCCCAGTGTGAGGGAACCTCGGTCTAGGCGGGGTAAAAAGCTGCCAAGGGGCGTCTGTCTTACTGGCAGCCCACGACTCATATGTACGTCGCCTTCCTTGTGGACATAGTCCGACAGTCCACGGTACACGCGTGAAGCGCCAATTGTTGTAGTAATGACTAAACAAAAGAAAAACAATCAGCGATCTCGCATAGTTCTCTCGGGGCGAGACAGCTAACGTGCAGGGAGTTGGATCATCTATGATATCGGGTCCGTCAGGTCCTTGTCCGGAATGTTTTCTTTACGACGTACAAGGTTCATGGGATCTGTGTAAATACTCTTTTGGTGAATACCCTATCTCGTCGTTTGAAAGAAATGCACTGCACACCATTCAGATTCAACAGAATCAAAACCTGTGCTCATATCAATCACCTGGATCATATCCATTTTTAGGAAACGTACTGTGATAGGCACCTTGGCTACAGCGACAATTATCATCCACGCCAAGCCCTGTTGTCATCATGATGGTGACGGTCAGCCTAGAATATCATCGCAGTGCATGCTGAAGTATGTGAGATGAGAAATACTAACCTGGGTGAACAGGAGCCACCAGATGCCACCTTTCCGACGGGCATTTTCCCAGCGCAAGAGTCCGGTGAGCATGAGTGCAAGAAGCACTAAGTCAGTGACGAAAGAGGCAAGAATGTTGGTTCTGGTTTCAAGTGTATTCGTGAGTTTGCAAGCGCCTAGTGGCAAGTCTCTGCTCCAAGTTCCGTGAGGAACGACTACACCTGATCCCGCGATCCCGGGTGACATGTTTGAAATATCCGGAAAGTGGCGAAAGCCGAATGAAGAAATGAACATACCGTAAATCAGGGTACCAACATCGGCGAGCCACGCGGCGGAAGCGATCGATATAACGATCTTGTTTAGCCCCCATATCGCTGCACTGAGAGTGTTGTTTCAGTGAGGTGCAGAAAGGAGTTTGAGAACCGAGTCTCTACTCACATGCGCAGGACGATCAGGGCCGAGGCGCAAGCTAGCGAGAGATGTGAAAATAACTAGTATATATCCCCAAATATTAGCGTGTAGTCGAGGAAATGGCCCATAATCTCACAAAGACAAAGACGACAACAGCCTGGTCGGAATTTCAGTCTCGTGATTTGGCTCAACAGGGCGAGAAGCCAAGATACCTGGCAATTGATCCGGTTTGCTGAGTCGAATCCCACGAGTATAGTAATAACGCAGAGCAGAGGGCACCACCGAGCCGCCAAGTAAAGCTGTATGTACCAGCTTGAGTTCATCATCTCGCATTCCTGTCTGTGCTGTACGTAACGTACCAGAAACGATGAGCGAAATTTTCGCTTCCCAGTGAAGACAGAATATTCGAATCCGATGTTCACGACAAACTCCCAGCTTATATGGAAGAAATTTAATCATTTTCATTGGATGAGGCTGAGAACGACAGTGCCCACATGAGAACTCCCCATATGGTGTGGTAAAGCTTGATGAGTGCGGCTGTACGGCAAATTTGAAATAGTTAGATTCGGTCGGAAGCATAAGTGACGGACAATATTCTGCAGTGACAACAGCGGGACTTTTCCAGTCAGTCATGTTAAGAGGGAAACTGGACCACTGGCAGTGCGACAAGACGGTTCAGACGGGATGGACAAAAGTGATGATCGTAGACCCGAGTATGTATGAAGT
Source organism: Lactarius sanguifluus (assembly GCA_021527775.1). NCBI lineage: Eukaryota > Fungi > Basidiomycota > Agaricomycetes > Russulales > Russulaceae > Lactarius > Lactarius sanguifluus. The sequence goes on along the minus strand of JAKEYF010000030.1, from coordinate 392,118 downwards.
GGTTTCCAAGGTGGTTTCAATATATATAGAACGGACCTATATAATTTAGCTGTACAGCAAAGTGCCAAGCAAAGTGCACACTGACCGCAGGCTCGGAGCTCAGCTCTCCTTCCATTCAGTTGCCATATTTCAGCACCGTGTGGGAAGTTGTGGCTCTTCATTGATAGGTTCCGGGCCTGAGATTTTGCTACACCTTTGCCATATGATGGTATCAAGATCAGGAGAAGGGCGTACTCAAGGACGCACTTGGTTCAAGACTTGGTTATTAGTATCCTTGATTTACAACTGCGCGAGTAACACCACACTAACACGCAACACGCTCGGGGCAAGAATGATGGTGGAGTCCTCCGACTCAAATTTCTCTCGTAATTTAATGGTTGGCTTGACTTTCTACGACAGTGTTGTAGTAAGATTTTGTGGAAAACTCGGAAGAAAAGTAAGAGGGAGGCGCAATCGTGCGAATCACTCTGTGGCGCTCGATACGAGGCGTCGTTTGCAAGCGGCGATCTCCGGCATCACATGGATCACAGCGCGCATGGTCATGCCGGTCATGACCCCAGCGGCCCGCCCTCGTCTCTTGTCGTCCATCTGGCCTACGTCTCAAAGGTGTCATGGATACGACGCTCACATTGATATGTCCATTCCCCTCGTGTCAACTTTTCCAACCCCTCGTTTACCCCTTTTGTGTCCGCCTTTATTCAGGCCATCGTCATCATCTATCTTTTCGCCCACACGCCGCACTCCACTTGGCAATCACTATCACCATATCGCCACGCCGCACTTCGACCGGACCGAAGCCACGATATATTCTTGAGTACTTTTCTTTTTCTTTTCTTTTCTAGTGTGTTCGTCTTCGCCTCCCGCCCTTGTCCTCGGACAATACAATCACTTTTCCCTTCCCCCTCACTCCGCCTTCGCGTTCCGTTCCCGTCCGTGTTCCATTATCCTCGCATTTCATCTAGTTCGCCCTTACCACTCCTACTCACATCTTTTCCCCTTCTCCATGTCGTTTGATCATAGGTACTGAGTGTCTTCGTTTACACAAACCGCCTCTTTCTTGCTGAATGGATCTACGCGTCGCCTACGCCTTCTCCCTCAATTCCACCGGGAGTCGGGTTCGATCGATGATGCCTCCACCACTAATAGGCTCACAGGACTGCTATAAATTGGCCCAAGCATCATTGCCATGATCCGTAGCCACTGTCAGCTCCTGATCGAGGCCTGATCCCTCTCGCTTTCGGTTTGACGCTACCTTCCAATCCTTGCGTTTACAGCTTCGCTCTTATTTCCCCTTTCCCTCTCTCACGTGCCCTCTCGCTGCCTCTCCCTACATTTCTCCTGAAAGTCCACTCCGCCTTTCGGCCTCATTGACCCCAGTCCGCACATTGCATATCGTTGTTATAAATCCAAACCAACCTCTTTACACATAACGTCGTGCCCTCACAGCAAGTGGTTCGTCTGTCCTACAAAATCCGTCTGGACGCGCTCAGGCAACCAGTAATATCCGAAAAGCGTCTCCGCTGACCAAGTGGTAGTATGGTCACTGCAACGCACGATGCCTCTTGCAGTCTGGTTATATTCTACTATGTAAGGCGTAGGCATGGGTACCCACACAATTTCGACGATTCACTCACTGGCATGACGCGTGATCATGCGCGGTAATGAACAATGTTGACCCATCGCTCTAGCGTGATCCCTCGCTTTTCCGCAGCTTCTTCAGAACTGAAGCGCCCTCGCCTATCTGTCGTAACATCGCAATACTCTCTGGCCTGGGTTCAGATAAGTCTCCCCGTCCTCCGCCATGGCCCCACATCGTCCCGATAACGCTGCGGAATCCACAAAATTGCATCGCAGCCGCAAGGTGTAATCCTTCATTGGTAGTACTGTCTTACGTCCTGTGGGAGGCAGAAGGAATGCAAATTCCCCAGCGGGAAGTTGAGATGGGATGATCTCGAGTGGGGTAAAGTTGTCCCCATCATGATGAAGTTCTAACGAAGTATCGAATGGTTTTTCCGATTCCAGTAAGCCGTGACACATAATGCGAATGAATCAGTGATCCCTGAGGCTCGCTACTACTAGCACGGCAGCGCCCTTTCCGATCCGAGATTTCGCCGGTGATTTGACGGCTGTTAGGACGTCGATCTCACCCCGTGTCCCAGTGGGAGTTTCTGGCTGCACTACAAGAAGCAACATAGGCTTGTCTGGGCTGTGAACAGGTCTGCGGGACGATGAGCGCGGAGAGCGTCGGAGTATACGAAAACAGATATAGGGCACAAGATACGGGGTTTCTCCGGAACACCCAACTGGCGACGTCTCTCGATTACTGGTTTTTCCAACGAGCTCGTATAGACCTACGAGATTCTCTGAATCGAGACCCCCTTTTTTTTAGACGTGCAACAATTCATCCGTCAACTTTTTTCGCGTGACAGTGGAAGTTGGAAGGACTCGGAGTGGCGATGACAGAAGGGGGTAACTGGGTAAGTCTTTGCGCAAGATCATGATCCATTGCCGGTGGGTGATGATGACGCGACCATGTGCTGCAGCAGAATTGAGGGCGTCTGCCAGGGACCGATTGGATATGAGCGATGACTCGGATAGAGTCACGCTCCCCTGAAAGCTTCCGCCACTGTCGCAGGAGAGGACCACTGAAAGCGTCTATATTCCCGGCTGCATCGTCTATCTCTGTATTTTCGCTTGGTGCAATCGACATCGTCACTGTCTCTAAATTTATTGACGGGCTGGGCCGGCGGCGCGGAATGTTTTATATATATATTTTTGGACAAACCCCAGAAGAGTATGAGAAGATAGCGCCCGGCGGCGCGGAATTGATCAAAAGAAGGCCCTGGCGGGCCGCTCAGTCCGCGGTGAACGACCCGCAGGACGTACACCTCACCTGCATTTCGTCTGGCGCCTCCCCTCCCATGCATCCGGTGTACTATGTCCCCATCGACTTGACCCCTACGGTACCAGGGAGAGGAGAATCAGGAGATGCCGTCGCAGGTTCTCGTTAAATGCATATCTCTTGTATCTCTTGGTGCGGGCCAAGGTGCGGGCATGTACATTCCGCTCTCCGTCAACCAATCCATGTGGTGAGGGGCTTCGGTTCATGTTCGGGAATCGGGAATGCCTATATCTCACTTCGAGTTCCCCTGCCTTCGGTTTCAGTCGTCGCGCGAATTCTTACGTACACCCCCCATCCTAACGGGCCTGAGGCTAACTCACTCGTTCTCGCCATCTCTTAATCTTGTGCGTATCTTTTAACCTATTTCAGCCTCAGGCTCTTCCTCTCGATTGCTGATAATTCTATCGTCGCCGTCCCTCGCCCTTGCCATTAGGTAGCTCGATATCTGACGCGACCCTATCCGCGTCATCCTCGCCGTCTGTCCCTCCTCGTTATCTGCTTTACACCCGGCCGTGCAATCGCTATCGTGGGCGCGATCCCATCTCATGTGTGTTTCTTTTTCCTGATCTTCTACCCCTCGCCTCAGGCTACGGCTGCCTTTGTTCTCGCTCATATGTTATTTGTTCAGGTTCACTGGGTCCGCCAAGAGCTTTTGTGAAAAACGCGGAAGTAACATAAAAGCTGTGGGAGATTGGTGAAGCCGGTGAGGCGGGACCGTGACATGACTCTTACTGTCAGAACTGTCACCTCGCTATCCGAGTCCGTGATCGATTAGATCCGCCATCATGTCTCTTGATTTGATAGCTTGATCGACATCTCAACGTTCTCAAAACAACTGCCCTAAGGTCATGACTCCACAGCCTTGACAGCTTCGTGGCCCACCCTCATCACCTTGCTTGGCAAGGTCCTCTGGCAAGTGGGAATTAAGTAAGCAACCTGCAGATCGTAAATATGAACAAACAAGCTTCAGCGCCGTGCCTACGGCACGGGTTGCTTCAGCTTGTTGGGGGCTGCGCCCCCAAACCCCTGCTTTCACACTTAACTCAACTCCATATCTTCATCTATTTGGTACTGGCTTTACTGGTATCAATCTGGTATCTACATATCTATCTATCACTTCAGTAACACTTCACTATATACAATATTTTTGGTCTGAGCCTCTCTCACTTTCTCATCCCAAATCACCTTGATATTTTCCCTTGATGTCACCCTTGACACCCCAACATAGAACTGCCCATGAGTGAACACAGGTGTCCTCAGATCCAACCCAACATGCTTCACAGACTGTCCTTGTGCCTTGTTAATTGTCATGGCAAAGCAAAGCCGCACAGGGAATTGTTTCCTTGTAAACTTGAATGCCACTTGATCTTCTGTTGGCTGATTCCCAATCCTTGGGATAAAGACCTTCTCCCCTGCATGTTCCCCAGTCAGAAGCTGCACCTCCAGCACCCTATTCCCACATCTTGTTAGGATTCCTCTGCTCCCATTGCACACTCCATGTGCTGGATCTAAGTTCCTCAAGACCATCACAGGACATCCAACCTTTAGCTCCAATTTTGCAAGTGGAAGCCCAGAGCAGTTGATCTCATTCAGATACTCAACAGGATAGTTGAGCATAGCGTCATCTTCTCCACTTTGATCTGTAGTAGGAATAAAGTCTGCACTGTGGAGCACCTTGGCCTGCCCAGGGAACTTCTCAAGAACATACTTGTTCAAGCTGTCCACATCAGCATTCAGACTGGAGAGGATGGTGCGCTCTGAGAAGTACTGGTTGGGAAGGTTGGGAGTGCTGATCCCAGGATAGATGGTGTCAATGAGTGATCCAACAGTGTTTTCCCTGCACTTGAAGTGATCTGGAAGAGTGATGTTGCCACCTTGATCTGTGTAATTTCCCTGCCCCACTTCCAGCTGCCACTGAGCAAAGTTGCGCTCAGCCTCAATGTTGGTGTTGAGTCGCATATTTTGATGAAGGTGAAGAACAGTGATGGACCTCCACAGGATAGAGCGCTGAATGCAGGCACCCACAGTCTGACCTCTTGAGCCCCGCACAACCACTGGTAGGATTTGTTGGAAGTCTCCACCAAATACACAGGTAAGCCCACCAAAAGGCCTCTCAGAGTTGCGTATGTCTCTGAATGTCCGATCCACTGTCTCCATAATGTGGCGATGTTGCATAGGGGCCTCATCCCAGATCACCAAGTCTGTAGCACAAATCAACTCTGCCAGATCAGAGTTCTTGGGGATGCTGCAAACTGAAGACTCATGGCAAGGGATGGGGATTTTGAAGCGGGAATGAGCAGTGCGGCCACCTTTGAGAAGAAGGGCAGCAATCCCAGAGGATGCCACACAGAGCACAATCTTGTTCTGGGAGCGAAGGTGATAGCAGAGGGTGTTGTACAGATATGTCTTCCCAGCACCTCCTGGCCCATGAAGGAAGAAGGTCTCCCCTGATCCAGTGCTAATGGCAGTGGTGATCTTCTCAAAGGCAGTGCGCTGATCTGGGTTCAAACTGGAAAGACATTCTACTGCAAGCTGAGCCAGTTCTTCAGGGTCATACTGGCGCTGCTCTCTAATAAGAGGATTCCCAAAGATGGCCCCCCAGTTCTCAACAAACTGTGGCATGCTGTCCCAATCACGAAGCCTCCTTCCAGAGTGAGAAAGAAGCTTATCAATCAGATAGAGGCCATAGTCCTGGACCTGCACATCAGATGGCTCTTCTACATTTGCATGACGCTGAAGCTGATATTTGAGGTCATCACAGATGTGAGGCCAGAAGGTGTCCCATAACTCCCTTGGGTTTGCAGGGATGCAGTCCTTCAGAATGGTGACAAATAAGTGGCGCAGCTGGCGACCTATCTGCATGTGCCTTGCCTCTTCTAAGCATTGGCGCCATTCATGGTCATCATCCAGAAGGCCATGTGCAATACAGGCCTCTCTGAAGGATGGATACTGGACACCCTCAAAGGAGTAGAGGTCATCAAAGGAGGTGGCACCACTGACTTTGGTGAGAAGAAGGCGAAGGTAGAAGCGCTCTCCAGAAGTGGGGTGGGCATGGTACATCCTGCCTATGGCAAAGTCATTCTCCTTCCTCACAGTCCACTTGCGCCTTTTCTTGTTCCAGACCATCCTAGAGGGGAAATCCTGATAGAGAAGACTGTGGATTTCTTCATCCTCTATCTGGGCATTGGCCTTGAACCATCCAGTAAGGGTGGTGTCATGGCCAGCATGTGAATCCAGAACATCCTGGATGTTTCCATCTTGCTCAGGGTTGAACACAACAGGTTGCTGATTAGGGAGGTGGATCTGAAGGCGAACAACACTGGGATCATGCTCCTGCATGGCAAACATATAGAGGCGCCAATGAGCCTCACAGCTGCTAACATAGCGTGCATCCAGATAAAGCTTGATCTCATCTCTGCAAGTGCCAAACTCCATAGTGGTGCGGTCATGGCCCTTGTACACATACTTATAGATGTACTTGATGGCCTTGACAGAGGCAATAGACTCTATGTTGATGTGGCAGTGATACTTCCAGATGAGATACCTGGAGTGGCAAACAACCCACTGATTGTTGACCCACTTTCCTCTGACTTCATGAGTCTGGCCAGTGTTGCGACGCCTGGTGCAGGCATAAGAGTCTTCAGTGAGAGTGGTCTCCTCCATAAAGCGCTTAGGGAAGCCCTTGGAGCACACCCCATTCACCATGCATGGCGCATTAGGATTCTGAGTTCCGCAAGGCCCATGAACCATGAACTTCTTGATGAGATCAAGCAGCTCAGCATTATCCTCAGGAAACTCAGAGGACATAAGGCTATCAATGTCCACTGGGGAGCGCAACTTGGCATGGGGCTTAAGGAAGACAATGATGTGGGCATGAGGGAGGCCACGCTTCTGAAACTCAATGGTGTAGAGGTAGGCATTGATCTGACCCAGTGATCCTTGTTTGATGTCCTTAATGAGTGATTGAAGCTTGGCTTTAAAAACACGAACCACCAAGTCAGGACGGTCAGAGGGAGTCTGGCCATGTAGAAGTGCAGACTGGATTTCAGGCCAGGCAGGGTTGGCGGTCATAGTGATAAAAAGATCACCTCCTCCATAGTAGCGATTGATGGCATAGGCATCTTGACAGTGTTGCTGCATGTTGTGAGTGCTGCCAGAAAAGGAGGAAGGGAGAATGAACCTTGTGCCCAGCTCATGCCAGTCAGCATCAGCATCAGTGGCTACTGCATCTGCCAAGCCCTGGTAGACCTCAACACGCAGCTTGCGCTGATTGCGTCTGATGAAGTTAAGGCGGTTCTGCTCAGTGACAGCCCATACTTCACATACAAACTCCTGAAAGAGCTTGCCAGTGAGAAAGAGGTGATTGGACTCCACATCTGTAGGGCGAATGAAGAGGCGATAGCGATAAAATTCAGCCATGGTGACATGTTTATGCCCTTCATCAGATGGTGCATCCTCCTGTATATGCTGATAGGGAATGTTGGGATACCAACCAAGCTGGCCAGTGGGATAGAGGATGACATAGCGCAAAGAGGGATAGAAGGGATGACAATCAGAGATGCGCTGAAGGGGAGCACCATGCTTGCGGTAAAGGATGATATCCTGAGCACCAGTGGGGTGATCTCCATCACCTGGCAAAATGACAGCTATCTCCTTGACAGAAGCATCTGGGGCCTGATAGCGGCGCCTATCACATGATGGATCAAAGTGGAGGGAAATCTGGCACTGCTGATCTCTAGGCATGGCAGAGGTCAATTCATATGCCTGCCTATAGAGCTGAACTGCTGGATGAGAGCGATACAGCATGTCTTGGAGGGTGCGGAGTGTAAATTGATCCAGATTGGAGTTCCATGCATTTGCCATGCGATGATTGAGGGCCACATCAGAGTCATAAATGTAGAGCTGAGCATAGATAGGTGCAACTTGATCACCATCTGGTGGCAACAGAGACCCAGCTCTGTGAATGAGCTCTCCATGAAGCCTAAATGTGTATGGCCCTCCACCTCCCCGATTGATGGACTCATCCAGCTTTCTTCCCACAGATGTCATGGCCAGTGCACTGTTATAATTTCGAATGTGCAAGCGAAAGGACTTTCCAAGTGGGTCTTGAGAAGTCAAAAGGTGGGACAACTCAGGAGGGGGTTGCTGAAGAGGTGGAAGGGAAATCTTGCCACTGTAACAACACATGCCAAACTTGGGATTGCGCATGGAGGACTTGGAAAGACGCTCAGCTAACCAGTGAAGTGCCTTGCAATCAGGGCATTGAATGGTAAGGCCTCCAAGGTTATGAACATCCCAAGCAGGATCAAAAGGACGGCGTGCAATAGGAAGAATGAGAGGAGGCTGTTGTAGAGGCTATATATTATAATTAGTATTTTATATATAAAATTGAGAAAATAAATTTATACTCACATGAAAAGGTTGCATAGGGTTAGCAGGAGGATAAGGTGGAAGCAGGGTATGTGCAGCAGCTAACTGGGCAGGAGTTAAAATAGCAGGAGCAGGAATGGGAGCAACTTGAACAACAGAGCCAGGGCCAGAAGCAGCAGGAGGAACCAAAGCAGAGGCAGGAGCAGGAGCAGGGGTAGTGGCAGGAGCAGAGATGGGAGCAGGAGGCAGTAGAGGTGGTGGTGGTGGAGGCATCTGATTAAAGTATTAGGACAAATAGTTTTAAAATTAAAAATTAAAGCTTACAGATGAAGCAGCAGCAGGGCCATGAAGACGACGGGTACGCCTTAGAGGCATGGGATGAGGAGGAATATGAGCCAGCTGAGCAGCTAAATCAGCTGGCAAATGATGGTACTCTCGGCCATTTAAGGTAGGTGGCCTGGAAAGAGTTGGAGCTGCTGGTGTACGGCGATTTTCAGGACTGCCCATAACACGGCTATCACACTCATGCTGGCGTGCAGCATGTTGACTACGTTGAGGGGACGTAGGAGGGGTGACTGGCATGGCAACTCCAGGAAGAGGATGTGGGGCAGGGGGGATGGCAGGGGCAGAAGTGGGAGGAAGAGCAGGGGCAGAAGTGGGGGGAAGAGCAGGGGCAGAAGTGGGGGGAAGAGCAGGGGCAGAAGTGGGGGGAAGAGCAGGGGCAGAAGTGGGGGGAAGAGCAGGGACAGAGATGGAAACAGAGCCAAGTCCAGAGCCTGAGCCAGAACCAAGACCAAGAGCAGAGGAGGGAGCAACAGGCATTCTAACCCCAATATAAAACAGCCAAATCCTCCAAAGACAATATGAAATCGGTGCAAGCAGTGGCAGTTGAAAATGGAGCAACTTCCAATAAGGAAGGGGAGGTAACTTAGTTGTGGTAAAAACCACCCCACCAACCCAATCTCCCTGCACACTGCGCCCAGAGAGAGGTCCGGTCTTAAAAAGACCTTAGCAACCAGCAAACACCCTGTTTTCACAGGGAAGCCAGGGAGGTAGGACTTCACTGAGCGTCACCTTGGTCTATAAAGTCTCCAAGGTTCAACTGCCAACTGAAGAAAGGCAGCACAGTCACCCCTAAGCACAGAGAAAGCTAAAACAGAGCCTCTAAAAATATTTAGATCGGCGAATTTAACAATAGGCCAAAGGAACATACAAAAAAACAGGCTAAAAACTGACTGAAAAGCATATCAGAATTTTTTTTTTGATATTATGATGTAGACACACCTTTGATAAGGACAGAGGGATAGCAGGTGGGCAGAGAGGCCAGAAAAAAAATAAGATGTTGTTGAGGCAGGAGAGAGTGTTTTTTTGTGTGGTAGAGGCTTTTTGGTGAGGCAAAGTTTTCGTTCGCTTTTGCTTACAAATTGATTTCCTTTTTAAGCGGGCCAGCCACATCTTTGAAAATGCGGACACGCTTACAAATCGACTTCCGTTTTAAGAGGTCAGCCACCCTGCTGAAAACACGACGGGTTTTGCTTAGTCATTATTGGTCAGCCGCTGACAAAGAATAATTCCTTTTCGAGGACCGTCGTCTTTTACTATAGTAGACATTCATTCGAGTACCCCTGAATGTGAAAATCGTACACATGAACAAACATCTTCCTAAAAATCTGTGAGTTAGACATCCCCTATTTACAGTTTCCGTTCAAGCAAGGTTTGAGGCGACGAAGTCGACCCCTAGTTTTTTTAAATCAATTTATAACCCCGGAGTACGGGCCGTCGACACAGACCGGACGCGTATCGTATCATCCCGGGTTTTTGTTCACCAACACACTCCACTGTGCGACCGCTATATCACCACGCCGCACTTTGACAGGGGCGAAGCAGCGATCTATTCTCGTGTTTACTTCCTTTTCTTTTCTTTTCTTTTCTAGTATATTGGTCTTTACCTCCGCCCTGGTCCCCATACATACGTACGAATGATACGATAATCGCCTTCCCCCTCATTAGGTCTCACTAGGCCTCGCTTGCGACTCCCTCTGTGCTTCCCAACTTGCTACATCTTGTTTTGTCGCTCCACCATCGCGTTCCGTTATTGTTACCGTTCTGTTCTTATCGCATCCGCCCTTCCTTTACCGTCCCTACTCACTCCTTTCCCCCTTTTCCATGCTGTTCCGATCCTAGTACTGAGTTTCTCCGCGTGAATAAACCACCTCTTTCTCGCTGAATGGGTCTGCGCGTCGCCTACGCCTCTCCCTTGATCCCAGCGCGAGTCAGGTTCGATTGATGACACCCCCAGCACCAAGCTCCCAGGACTGCTACCAATGGGGGAAGGCATCGCCGTCATCTGGTAGTAGGTCCAGGAGCAATACCTACTGCCCTTATATACTGTAAACGGACCACCAAGCTCAAAATTTGGTACCTCAGGGGCAGAGAGCCTCGTTCGTGCTCTCGACTTCGAATTCATAATTATATATTATATAACAAAAACACTATATGCATCTCGCGTTCACACCTATCCCCTTTGAGGTTGAGGGGCTTTTCCGATCCCTACAAAAGTAAATAGAAAAGGAATACATCCCATTTTCTGGGTATTGTGTGCAACGATAGATTGCCTTAGTCCCACCTACACAGCTCGATTTTCACCACACACCGTCGTTTTCTCCTGGTGTTCTGGAGGTACCAGAGGATCCATTTCGAACATATGCCCGTCTGGCATACCGCTTGTCCCCAGTACGAGGGAACCTCGGCCTGAACGGGCTACTAAGCAGCCAACCGGCGGCTGTCTCACTGGCAGCCCTCCACTCATATGTACGCTGGTTTCGCTGTGGACATAGTCCGACAGTCCACGGTACACGCGTGAAGCACCGATTGTCATAGTAATGACTGAAGAAAGGGAAAAAAAAATCAGCGAAGTTGCATAGTTCTCTCGCGACGAGACACCTAACGTGCAGGGACTTGAAACATCTACAATTTCGGGTCCGTCAGCTCTTTGTCTGGAATGTTTATTCAAGTTGATGACGTACGAGGTTCATGGGATCTGTGAAATTTTGTTTGGTGAACACCGAATCTCGTCGGGTGAAAGAGATGCCCACCATTCAGATTCAACAGAACAAAAACCTGGGGAGCTCGTATCGGTCACTTGGATCATATCCATTTTAGGAAAACGTACTGTGACAGGTGCCCCGGCTAAAACGACGATTATCATCCACGCCAAGCCCTGTTGTCGTGGTCAGCCTCGAAGATCATTACAGTGCATGCTGTGATATGCGAGACAAGAAAATATTAACCTGGGTGTACAGAAGCCACCCAACGCCACCTCTTTGACGGGCATTTTCCCAGCGCAAGAGCCCGATGAGCATGAGTGCAAGAAGTACCAAGTCAGTGACGAAAGTCACAAGAATGTTGGTTTTGGTTTCAAATGAATTCGTGACTTTGCAAATGCCTCCGCTCCAAGTTCCGTGAAGAACGGCTAAACCTGATCCAAGGTCACATGCTTGAAACATCCGGAAAGCCAAACGAACAAATGAACATACTATGAATCAAGGAACCAGTATTGGCGAGCCACGCAGCGGAAGCGATTGATATGGCGATCTTGTTTAGCCCCCATATCGCTGCACTGAGAATGTCTTATCAGTGAGGTGCAGAGAGGAGTCAGAACCGAGTCTCTACTCACATGCGCAGCACGATCAGGGCAGAGGCAGAAACTAACGATATATTTGCAAATAACTATAAGGGCCCAAAAATTAGCACGCAGTCGAGGTCATTGTCTGTGATCTCACGAAGGCAAAGATGATATTGGCCTGGGTGGAAGAATTTCAGTCTCGTGATCTGACTCAACAGGGCGAGAAGCCAGGGTACCTGGCAGTTGATCCGGTTTATTGGGTCGATTCCCACGAGTATGGTAATAACGCAGAACAGAGGGCACCACCGAGCCGCCAAGTAAAGCTGTATGTACCAGCTTGAGTTCATCATCTCGCATCCCTGTCTGGACTGTACGCAACGTACCAGAAACGATGAGCGAAATTTTCGCTTCCCAGTGAAGACAGAATATTCGAATTCGATGTTTACGACAAACTCCCAGCTTGTATGGGAAGAAATTTAATAAGTTTCATTAGACGAAGCTGAGAAGAGGGCTCACATGAGAACTCCCCATATGGCGTGGCAAAGCTTGACGAACGTGACTGACACAAAATAAATAGCTAGGAATGTCCGAGGCGCAGGAGACGCACAATATTCTGCAGTGACAACAGCGGGACTTTTCCAGTCAGTCATGTTAATGTGGGAACAGGATCGGTGCTACAGTATGAGGGTTCTGACAGGATGGACAAAACTCAGTGCATGCTATAGACCCTCACTATACCTTCGGTGAACGCCACTGACAAAGTGGTGATTGCCTTGGTGATTGCTGTAAATCCGAGTCATTCTCCTTTTTGTTTTTTGGACACTCCTGTCCCCTTTCGGAACTGGGTAAAGGCACAAGGCAGGCCTTGCCACCAGAGACGTGACGAGAATCAAGGAAATGCATTTACAACGTGCACACCGATTTCACATCTCGTGCTGGCATACCGTGGGAGGTTCTCGGCCATCTCCGGATCTCTCCGCCCCAGTGGACTCCGCTCAGAGTGCAATACACTGTCCCCACTGCAAGCCCCACTGTATGGTTTTTTCGAGATTCGAACCCAGGACCCTCTTGCACAAAGGGTGGCGAAGTCCCAGGTGTAGTACGTGCATGATGAACGATGCTGCCTTTGGTATAATAGGTGACATTACTCTTGACATTACTGTATGTGACAAGAATTTGCAAAGGTACTAGGCTACCGTCGTACCGCGTTCCGCTCTCGTTCCGTGCCAATGAATGGCCAATGGCCTTGGCGTCCCTCGCCCCCGGCCAAGTGGCTCTATATAATCACCCTTGCACTCATGTTGTCAGCCCCGTTTCCAATACTGCCTTTGTTCGTCATCTGTTTCTCTGTTTCCATAGTGCACTCCATTGTGAGATCGCTGGCTCTCACACCACCCTGAGGGCGATGGCTTGATCGACTCCCAGTCTGTATGTTTCTTTTAGTGCACGTTTATATGCCCTACAGTCTCAATCTTAGGTGCTGACTTCCGTCTATAACCACATCTTTCCCGCTATATAGATCTGTACCATGTCCCACATGTTTTCCCCCCTGCTCTCGGTGTGCTATTTGTGCGAGTCAGGTTTCAATCGATGACACTCCCAGAGCTGTGCTCGCAAGACTGCTATCAATCGATCCCAGCGTCGCTGTCTTTTGGCTTCATTCCCCCGCCTCGATATCCTCCTGCTCCTCTCAGCCCATTCTCGATTCAGACCCCAGTTGTTCGCTCGCTGTCCCTCAATTTGCACCTTCACAGCGTCATGTTTCTTTTCCTTTGTCCTCTCTTACTTGACTACCTCCTCACCCGTCTTCTCACTGCAGAATCTGCTCTGCCTGTTGAACTCACATAGATGTACACTTAAATCTGGCCCCTGTCAAATAGTCCTGATTACTCCACAGTCACAATCAAATATCAGTGCGGTATACTCCACGCATGCCACTACAAGAAGCTGTAGCACGGAGGCCGGACCCACACAAATTAGAACTCACTCGCGACGGATCACGCGCCATAATGAACGAAATTTACCCAGCGCTCTAGCGTGATTCCTCTCTTCCTCCGCAGCTTCTTCACCGCTAACTGAAGTGCCCTTGCAGATCTTTCGTAATACGGCACCTCTTCTGGCTAGCCTTGTTGGAGAAAATCAATTTGTAGAAGTGTTTAGATAGGTCTGCCCCATCCGTATCGGCCATAGCCCACATCGTCCCGATGACGCTGCAGAATCCACAATATTGCATCGCAGCCGTAAGGTGCAACCCTTCGTCGGCAATACTGTCCTCAGTAAGCTCTGCGGTGTGACAAGCAGAAAGGAACGCAAATTCTGCGGCGGGAAGTAAACCATGACACACGAAGTGAGTAAATTGGTGATCCCTCAGGCGTTCTATCACGTTCCTAGGCGTCGCCGTTGCCGAAATGAGGGTTCTCCCCTGGGCTTTGGTAGCTTGAATGGCCCCGATCTCCTCCCACGCCCCAGGCAGAGTATCGGGTTGTCAAGAAGCGGTGAAGGCTTGTCGAATCTCTCAAGCAATGATCTGATTTTTCGAGATTCGACGAGAGCAGAGAGTGTTGGTGTATATGAAGTGACGTATAGGTCCAAGAAGTACTACCGTTCCTTGCCATCACTGGACGGAATGGGACCCATCGTGTGGAGGGGGAGAGAGCAGAAGGCGGACGTCGGACATCACCAGACCCGAGAATTCTCCGGAACCTCTAACTGGCGGAGTTTATCGATGACCGGCTTTCCTACGAGCTTGTATAGGTCCGAGAGAACAGAAGCTAGAGTGAGATCGTAGTCCCTCGAATCGAGGCCGCTTTCTTTGCGGGCACGCAGTAGTTGATTCTTCAACCGGTTCGCGCGATCGTGGAAGCTGGAGGGAGTGGAAATGACAGAAGGAGGTGAATATTTGTGCAGGATGATGATGTCTGAGCGCCATTTGGATTGGTTAATAATAACGACTGGTCCGTGTGCAGCGGCCGAATTGAGGTGGATAATGGAATTGTCGAGGTCGCTTTTCTGATGTGACAATGCGTTGCGCACTGTTCGTAGTATCCCCAACCGCAGGAGGCGAGCAGGGCGACGAGGATCGGAACGAGGTGACGATATGAGAAGATGGTGGTATTTGAGGATACCTTTCTCGAGTTGGGGAAGGGTGACTAAAAGCGCAAATTAGTTTTCAGTCACGGGAGGGCAAGTACCAATGGAATGGAAAATATTGAGACGAAGGATTAGGACTCACATTGAACCTCGGAGTATGAAGCGTGTAAATCCGGCAGGATAGTGTCTACCTCTCGCAGGACTCGAATGACTTGCTCGGGAGGCAGCTTTTCTGCCTTTTCGTCGTCTAGATAAAATGTATCGGTAGCAGCTGCAGAGAAAGCTTTTATGGCATAAACCAAGTCGTTCATCGGGACGTCCGAAGAGAGTAGTTCGTGTATAAGGGCCGCCATTTCCTCGATATCCTGTGTCGTATCGCCAGGACCCGACGTCAAGTGATAGGGCAGCGCTCTAACTAAGCGTAACGTAAGTTGTCCACGCGGGATGTCGAAAGCTTCAAGGGGATGGAAGTTCATTCGAAGAAAGCGAAAGTATTTAACTGAGAATTTGATATCTTGAGGTTGTTCGCAAAACGAGAAGCGTGAGAGGAGGACACTGTGACAGATGCAAGCTGGAAGAACATATGGACCATATCTTGGCTTGGTTGGAATGGGAGGAGGATTGCTTCTGTGAGATGGGTGATGGATTTGTCGAGATCGCCTTTCTGATCTGACAACGCGAAGCGATTATTTCGCAGCGCCGCCAACTCCCGGAGGAGGGTTGGGCGACGAGGATCTGATCGAGGTGAAAATGTGAGAAGACGGTGGTATTCGAGGATCTTTCCGTCGGCTTGGGGAAGGGTGGCTAAAGTGCGAAATAGTTTCAGCAGGTGGAAGATACCAGTGGTGGAAAGGCCACATTTCAGGTCACAATTTGGGCTCACATCGAGACTTTGAAGTGGCCATGGATCGGATCGATCAGAGCCGGAAAATCAGCAGGTCATGAGATGACGAGAAAAAGGGAAGTCTGCAGCCTCACAGCGGTGATATATCTCAAGCAGACGTCCAAGCCGGCGACAACGCCTACCTTCGCAGCCTAGTTCGCAGCACGCGTGCGTGTAGGCATCGTGGCGATATCAATCTAGAGTAATCTACTTCTTTCCCTACATGCCCTTGCACTGGAAATCCCCAGTCTCTTCTCGAAGTATTCGAGCGCAGGTCCATAACTGCCAGTGCACACCTGATTACTAGTAGTACCGAACACCACCGCCAGTCAGTGACGGCTGGCGGATGTAGTTTGTTTGTTGAGACTTGTTTGCCGCCTCCTTGGAGACCACCCAAAAAAAAAGGCCACGTGTCTTTTCTGGTCTTGGCAAATGACTTCCGCCGCATGCGGTGCTTTACACGTTTCTTTTTCACTATCATTTACATTGTTGTAGATCGTGAAGGTATTGTTACTGTAACCTCGCAAGCATACACAAGGCCTTCTCTTCCTCACTAAAATGCGTGGGCTCGGGTCCAGGTGTCTCAGCGTCCCCATAGATGAATATTTGATGAATTTCCGAGCACACTGGCAGCCGCAGCCTCTTGCGAGGCAAAGCATGTAAGTTCACACGTCACTGTAATATATTATCTTTTACCCAGCTACGATGCACCGACCGGATCGAAACGAGCACCCGCAGGACCTACACTGCGCTTCGGTGCCAGACGAGTGACTCATCTGGCACCTCCTCTTTTCACGCCTCTATCTCAGACTTGTCACCTGACCAGCTAGCTTTGCCGACTACGCCCTGCAACAGTACAGTATACGTACGCCGAGCGCACTTACAAGTGTATTTGGATCTTCTCCGCTCTGTAAGGCCACAGCCGGAGTTTGTTTCAGAAATGCCACTACCTCACCTCGAACTCCCCTGCCTTCGGCTTCAGTCGTCGCGTGAATTCCTACACCTCCTGTCCTAACTCCCGTTCGCTTTCTGAAGATTCTGTCATCGCCGCCCCTCACCCACGCCGTCTGTCCCTCGTGTCGACATTTGTTCACATTGTCATCATTATCTGCTCTTTTTTTTCACTCAACGCATGCCGTGCAACCGCCATCGCCCTGCCACTCTTTTTCTGGACCGTGCGCGCGAACCTAGTCCCATGTATGTCATTTTCCTGATCTTCTACCTCACTTACGGCTCCCTTTGTTCTCGCCCAACTTTTATTTCTTCCGTTTCGCTGGGTCCTCCTCACTGGCATCGTCGCGTTCCGCGCCCGTTCCGATAGCATCGCACGTCTTTTCCTTCGCCTACATATGCTACGTCCACTGGCACTCCCCATCTCCTCCCATTCTAGTCATTCATACTTGCAGTTCCGGAACCAGCCGCTGGCTTCCCCCCCAGATATAATCCACCACTTCTCTGGCACTTTCTCTGGCACTAATTCGTTTATCTCGGCATGATCCATATCAGTCAGGTCCTATTAAGGAATCTCGAGCTTTCTTCGCGAGACTTCTATCAATCAGTCCTAATTTAGCATTGCTGTCTTCAAATTTTGGCCCCGTCCAGCCGCCTTCGTTGGCTCCTGCTCCTCTCTCCCCCTCAGTTCTAACGCCAGTCGTTACGCTCTATCCCGCGATCGTAACCTTGTCAGCTTCTCTCGTTCTTCCCTCCTCTCGCTCTCGCATCGTTTCCTCCCCATAATCTGGGCTCCTCTACAGAATGTGCTCGGCTTATTAACTCATACGCATCCACGGTGCCCCACCCAAGAACGACACATCGACACATCCGTCCACCTAAGCGGTGACATCGACGCCCCCCTGGATGTGGCCTCCTCATATGCACATTGTACACGTAACGCAACCAAGCCAATGGCGAAGCTCCGGGCGAACGCACCAACAGCTCTCGAAAACAAACTTTCGGGCGCTTCCAGGTGTGATAAGCTGACACTTGCCCCGATGACACGTACTACTATAGGCAGCCGCCTACGACCAGACAACGATTTTTTCTATCACCCACCATCCCCGATATGACGTCCAGTGTCGAGCTACGGATTGCGCTTCGGCTGATCGAAGGGCTTAGTAGGTCGCCTCGGATTGAGCTCTCTCAGTCTTTCCAATGTCACACTCCGTATATAGTTAGTCTAATAGGATTTCGTATGATCCATTTAACAACAGTCAAAGGTAACGGTGATTGGGCTACTCCTGAGCGAGAGCGCAGTTGCACATAAAGAGATATGACTTTAATTGACGCAGGAACGGATCGTGTATATTTAGGTATTTATCCACATTTTGTATGGTTCATTAAATCAGCCCGTCGATGCGAACTTGCCGTTGTGAGGTGGCGGTAATTTTTATGCATGCGTGGCCTGAGAGGTGAGGGAGCAATCCTCTTCACGTTGCCAGGGGCTCAGTCATAGGATGCATACTGCGAATCACTGTAAACGGGCCACGGGTCACCAAGCTTGAAAATTGTTGTGGTCTCAGGATCGAGGGCGTCACTCGTGCTCTCGGACTTGAATCCATAAATATATAGTATATGTTTAAGTATGGGATAGGCATCAGAACAAAACACTGCACGCATATAGCATCTAATCCCTTTGAGACTGAATACTTTTCCGAGTCTTACAAAAGTAAATAGAAAGGGAAATTAGGGAATACATTCCATTTTCCGGGGATCGTGTGCAAAGATAGGTTGCCTTAGTTTACCTACACCACTCGATTTTTACCACACCACCATTTTCTCCTGGTCGGAAATGGTGTTTTGGTGGTGCCAGAGGATCCATTCCGAAAATAGGCCCGTCTGACATACCACTTGTCCCAAGTGCGGGGGAACCTCGGCCTGAGCGGGATACTTGGTATCTAATCGGCGGCTGTCTCACTGGCAGCCCTCCACTCATATGTACGTTGGCTTCTTTGTGGACATAGTCCGACAGTCCACGGTACATGCGTGAAGCACCGATTGTCAAAGTAATGACTGAAGAAAGGAAAGGCAATTAGCGAACTCGCATAGTTCTCTTGCGATGAGACACTTAACGTGCAGGGACCTGGAGCATCTATCATATCGGGTCCGTCAGCTCTTTGTCCGTAATATTTTTTCATGACGTACGAGGTCCATGGGATCTGTAAAAATACTCTTTTTGTGAATACCCGATCTCGTGTGAAAGAGATGCACCGCACACCATTCAGATGTAATAGCATGAAAACCTGGGGAGTTCATATCATATCAGTCGTCTGGATCATATTCATTTTTAGGGAAAACACACTGTGACGGGCGCCTGGGCCACAACCACGATTATCATCCATGCCAAGCCCTGTTGTCATGGTCAGCCTAAAAGATTATTGCAATGCGTGCTGTAGTATGCGAGACGAGAAAATATCAACCTGGGTATACAGGAGCCACCAGATGCCACCTCTCTGACGAGCATTTTCCAAGCGCAAGAGCCCGGTGAGCATGAGCGCAAGAAGCACCAAGTCATTGATAAAATTCACAAGGATGTTGCTTTTGGTTTCAGATATATTCGTGACTTTGCAAATGCCTTCGCTCCAAGTTGCGCGAACAATGGCTATATCTGATCCCGGGTCACATGTTTGAACGGAAAGCAAAATGAACGAATGAGCATACTATGAATCAGGGAACCAGTATTGGCGAGCCAGGCAGCGGAAGCGATTGATATGGCGAACTTATTTAGTCCCCATATCGCTGCACTAAGAGTGTTACAGTCTTATCAGTGAGGTGCAAAGAGGAGTCAGAGAACCGAGTCTCTACTCACATGCGCAGCACGACAAGGGCTGAGGCAGAAGCTACCGAGAGATGTGAAAATAACTACATGGCCCCAATATTAGCACGGGCATGTAATCGAGTAAAATGCCCCATTGTATCACGAAGACAGAAGTGGCATAGGCCTGGTAGTGGGTAGAATTTCAGTCTCGCCATCTGACTCAATTGTGACAAGTGACAGGGCGAAAAGGCAAGGTACCTGGCAGTTGATCTGGTTTGCTGAGTCGAATCCGACAAGTATTGTAACGGCACAGAACAACGGGCACCATCTAGCCCCCAAATAAAGCTGTATGTATCAGCCCGAGTTAATCATCTCACATCCCTGTCTAGGGTGTACGCAACGTACCAAAAATGATGAGCGAAAGTTTCGCTTCCCTGTGAAGACAGAACACTCAAATCCGATGTACACGACAAACTCCCAGCTTGCATAAGAAGTTGTTTAATGGCTTTCATTAGACGAGACCGAGAATGACAGTTCTCACATGAGGATTCCAGACATGGTGTGGCAAAGCTTGATGAGGGCGACTGTAATGCAAATGTAAATAGTTAGGAATGTCGGAGGCAAGGTCGGAGGCCCAAGTGACAGACAATATTCTGCAGTGATAACAGCGGGACTTTTCCAGTCAGTCATGTTATGGTGGAAACAGGGCCGGTGCGATAATTCGGGGGTTCAGACAGGATGGACAAAGCTGATAATCGTAGGCCCTGTGGGTGTGCATTTAATATATATAAAGTGAACCCTCCCCCGGGCCGCTCAAAAACAGCATGGTTCCCTTACCCTGGTTCTTCTTCTTCCTATCAGTTGTGATATCTGATATCTCAACATTTTGACCCAATACGATGCATCAGGATCAGAAGAAGGGCACACCTGATTATCACATAAGTTACGTGTTGTTGTAACTGTACTGTAGACCTATTGGAGCGGCGGTAAAAGCTAGAGTAATCGATTACATAATCTGGCTGCCGTCCACTGCCACAACCCGCTAAGTTACCGCACTGCCACTGCAACAACTGGCAATCGTCGATTGATTATTGTTCTGGCATCTCTACATCGTTCGTTGTGCACCTGCCCTATGTCTCAAACTTGTCTCGCTGCAGGATACGACGCTTACGCTAGTAACTATTAGTATGTCCATCATTTTTGCATCTTTTTCTAACCCTCACTTATCCCCCATCCTACGTATGAGCCTTTCATGTCCGCCTTGTGCCATCTTTGATCGAGTCATCTATCTCACCATCTATATTTCTATACACACAGCCCACTCTATCATGCGATCGCATCACCACACCACATTTTGACCGGAGCGAAGCCGCAACTTATTCTCATGTATGTTTCTTTTTCTTGTTTTTTTCTTGTGCTCGTCTTTGCCTCCCTGCCTAGTCCACCGTACTATATAATCACTTTGGCCTTCCTCTCACTAATTGTCACTAGGCCTCACTCGCAATTACCTCTTTGCTTCCCTCTTTGCTACCTCTTGTTTTGTCACATTGTCGCCGCGTTCCGTTCTCGTTCCCATTCTCCTTGCATTCTATCTTCCTTTATCACACCTACTCACCCTTTCCCCCAGGTATTGACTTTCTCTGTGTACATAAACTACCTCTTTCCTACTGAGTAGATCCACTTCGCGTCGCCCACGTCTTCTCACTTGATCCCAACGCCAGTCAGGATACTCCACCAGCACTAAGCTCTCAAGACTGCTACAATGGGCTCGGGCATTACCGACGTTCCGCGGGCTCTGTTGGCCCCACCTTCCAGTCCGATCCCTCTGTCGTTCGCTCACTATCTCGCAATCCTCGCCTTCACAACTTCGCTCCTGTTTCCCTTTCCCCTCTCACATGCCCTCCCCCGTCCCAATATGCTTCTGAGAAATCTGTTATCTTGTTGTCATTTCGAATTGTTGTGGGAATTTCCTTGAGGTGGTCCACGTTCCTTACTATTTGTATTCCGGGGCCATCTTCTGGTGCGGAGCCGGTCTGAAAGACGAAATAGGGATGGTATCTATGGGAAGGTTACTCTCCTGAGTTCCCAGTGACGCCAAAATAACCGAATCTCTGCCGCTCGTAGTTGTCCAAGCCGACGGGTACAGCAAAATCTGCACGATCCTGATGCAGAATAGATGGAAGGCAGAGTGATCATTGACACCCTAGTACTAGTGAGTTCGCGTGAAGTGAAGGCTGGCATCGACGCTGGGCTAGGACTTCTGCTCGAAATATGTCACAGGTCTGAGGCAGCAGACCTTCCTTTGTCGTCCATATCCTTTTTTCTCGTCATCTCATAAACTGCTGATTTTCTGGCTCTGATACATGGCCACCTCCAAGTCTGGGTGTGAGTCCCAGTCCTGTCTCCGATATGTGGCCTTCTCACCACTAGTGTTTTCCACCCTGCTGAAAACCATTTCACTTTAACCGCTCTTTCCCAACCCGACAAAAAGGTCCTCGAATGCCGCTGTCTTCTCAAATTGTTACCTCGATCAGATCCCGTCGCACAACTCTCCTTCGGCAGTTGGCGGCGCTGCGAAACTTCGGATTGTCAGATCAGAAAGGTGATCTCGAGAAATCTATCACTCATTTCACAGAAGCAGTTCTCCTCCCATTCCAACTAAGCCAAGATGTGGTCCATGTGTTCTTCCGGCTTGCGTTTATCCTCCTCCCACGCTTCTCGTTGGAGTTGACTAAACGCACGTGGAGGTGACATTAGTACGTGCCGCGCGCATGCCCTGACGCGGCGCGTTGGGATGTCTGGGTTAGTAACACAGTATATGGTATGTTCGTCGAGCGTACTACAAGTGTATTTGCTCTGCTACTGTAAGGCCACAGCCAGGGCTTCAGTTGTTTTAGAAATTCCAGTATCTCACCTCGGGTGCCTCTTCCTTCGGTTCCTAGTTGTCGTGTGGATTCCTACGCCTCCCGTCCTAACTCACTCGTTCTCGCCGTCTGTCTCAATCTTGTCCGTATTTTTTTATCCATCGCCCCCTCTTACTCTTGCTCTCGTGTTATAACGATTCTGTCGTCGTCGTCCCTCGCCCTCGCCACTAAGTGGCTCGCTTGCCGACATAACCCTGTCTGCATCACCCTTGCTGTCTGTCCCCCTTGTCGTATTTTTCGCACTGTTGTCCTCGTTATCTGCTCCTCTTGTACACTCAGCGTACTCCACCGTGCAATCGAGCCCATGTTGTAAGACTTCACTGAAGTAGTCGGTAGAACCCATGTGACAATTCACCATAAATATCGAGAAACCCCATCTGGGCCCATTGTAAAAATATAGTGCAAATTCTCACATGGGCCCATTGAAGTGACCTGCAGTGACTGCCAATGATGTTGAATGGGCCCAGCATTGCCAGTGAGGAATACTGCCAATGTTCTTACATGGGCCCATTATCGCCACTAAGGAATGCTGCCAATGGTCTGCCGATGGTCTTGAATGGGCCCACTGTTCCCACTGAAGAATGCTGCTGATGGTCTTGAATGGGCCCACTGTTGCTGCTAGGGAATGCTGCCGATGGTCTTGAATCAGGGCTGAACATGAGTCAGACCTGTGGCACCCGTGGCCCTCTCTAACAAGCCCAAAAATGTCTTAATCGGCCCAAAAATGACTGAGATATGAATGAAATAATGTTTTGACCATATCTCCTTCAATTCTTGGCTGATTTTGATGAACTTTGGCTCGTTAGAGAGGGCCATGGGTGCCACAGATCAGACTCGTGTTCAGCCCTGTCTTGAATGGGCCCACTGTTGCTCCTTGGTGATGCTGCTGATGTTCTTGAATGGGCCCATTGTGCCAGCTGAAGAATGCTGCTGATGGTCTTGAATTGGCCCACTGTTGCTGCTAGGGAATGCTGCTGATGTTCTTGAATAGGCCCACTGTTCCTGCTGAAGAATGCTGCCGATGGTCTTGAATGGGCTCACTGGTGTTCCTTGGTGACACTGCCGATGGTCTTGAATGGGCCCACTGTTCCAGCTAAAGAATTCTGCCGATGGTCTTGAATGGGCCCACTGTTGCTGCTAGGGAATGCTGCCGATGGTCTTGAATGGGCCCACTGTTGCTGCTAGGGAATGCTGCCAATGGTCTTGAATGGGCCCATTGGTGCTCCTTGGTGACACTGCCGATGGTCTTGAATGGGCCCACCATTGCTGCTAGGGAATGCTACCGATAGTCTTGAATGGGCCCACTGCTCCAGCTGAAGAATGCTGCCGATGGTCTTGAATGGGTCCACTGTTGCTGCTAGGGAATGCTGCCAATGTTCTTGAATGGGCCCACTGTTGCTGCTAGGGAATGCTGCTGATGTTCTTGAATGGGCCCACTGTTGCTCCTTGGTGACACTGCCGATGGTCTTGAATGGGCCCACCATTGCTACTTGGGAATGCTACCAATGGTCTTGAATGGGCCCACTGTTCCCGCTGAAGAATGCTGCTGATTGTTTTGAATGGGCCCACCATTGCTACTTGGGAATGCTACTGATGGTCTTGAATGGGCCCACTGGTGCTCCTTGGTGACACTGTTGATGGTCTTGAATGGGCCCACCATTGCTACTTGGGAATGTGTAACGCCACCACAGGGGCGTTAAGTATGACGTGTACTTCGTTTAAGTCACGGGCGGTAACGGGACGTGAGTGAGTTGGTTAAGACTCAGTTCGAGGGTGTACAAGTACCACTTGGTCTCCATGAACACAAGGGTAATAGTGGACGTGGGCTCAGATGCGAAGGCGAGCGAAAAGCAGGAGTCAAGCGCAAAGGCGACTCAAAGGGTTCGGGGCATGAGAGAAGACAGCGGTGTGGTATTACACAAGAAGTCAAGTCTACCGTACAAGCTAGGTAGCGTGAGACTTATATACTAGTACACGATGTTTGTCAGAGACAAACATATGGCGCGATCCTAGGATCTGGGTCCTAGAGAGCTAACAAAGGGAAAGTACGAAAAGAGAACAAGGGAGTTCCGCGGAACGACGCGTGGATCAGAAGTCATCAGCGGGTTCTGGAAGTCGTGCCACGGGGCGTCGTAACAGTCATGCGCTAGGCGCGAGATAAGAGCCGAGACGCGGATCGAAGCGGATCGTATCGTAAAAGTACAATAGAAGTCTGACACCGAATGTGAGTCACAAGGGCGTAGGCGGGAAGGGAAAGAAGGGGAAAATCGTAACATTACCCCCCCGTCAGACTCGAAGTCGCCACGACTTTGACTAATCGCTGGTATAATAACAGTCCTCTTCGGGGATAACAGTAGCCGGGTCAGGAGAGGGGGAACGGGGACAAGTATGAGTGCGTAAAAACATGTGCCGCCCCCTGCGACCACACTTGCAGCATCCCTCGTACTGGGGGCAATCAATCTTGTCATGAGTCGCCTTCCAATCGAGACACTTCCCACACCAACAGGTACGTGGCGTAGGGTTCTCGTACCGGGCGGACATCGGGGACAATCGCCTTATCAGGCAGACGTCCACGCGATGGGCGAGACTGCTGCACCATTGGCACGCGTCCTGCCTCCCTCACTCGGGGCAATCTCTCACGAGGTGGTCCTTGGACCGACACTCGTAACACCGGCGACGATGCATGCTGCCTTCCCCTTGAAGGTGCGGCATCTCGCTGGGTCCTCCAGTGCGTGGTGGTAACGGCATCGCGTCCGCACTGTCGGTGCGGAGCTCAGATGAGCGTCGAGGGTGTGTGGGTTTGGTCATCAGCTCTACGTATCGGTTGCTGATGAGAGGGATAATGCGGGCATACTGCAACCTCTTCCGTACGCTCGACATGTTCATGTTGAGGTGGAATTGGTCCTTAGTCGCCTCCGCTTCCAATCTGCGCAGGTCGTCCCAGCGCACCTTGAGCGTGTCTCGCGCTTCGAGACAGGTGCGTAGGCGGGAGACATCTGCGTGTAGCGCGGGGTAGTGGAGGGAAGAGATCACCTCGTCGATCACGATGTGACGAGGGTCATGAGGGTGGAACAGATCCACCTGCTGGTCCGTGACGTGTTGTGGGAGTTGGTCAGCTTGGACGGTACGCAGGTAGACGGATGTGACGTAGCAAGGTTCCCCCTTGCCCATGGTTCCCACGACCTCCTGATAATCCTTTTGGTAATAGATATACCGTGCCACCTCCTTCTGGCCCGGCTCTCCGATCATAAGGGGGTGGAAACGTGGAGAGGTGGGGTTGTTGAAGAAGTATGGGATGCCCGGCTCCCCTGACTCATCTTCGTCCTCGTCGTCGAGGAGGGTGTAGCGAGGGTCGGGGACCGCGACTTCAGTTGTAGGGCAAGGGGTGAATATGTGGTCTAAGCCAGGTGGGAATGGGGGTAGTGGGAGGTTGGGTTGGTGGAGCGTGCTTAATGTGGGTTGTGAGACGAGTGGGGGTGGAGATGTGGATTCAGGGGGCTCCGGCGACTCTGCCGGTTCAGCGATGGTGGGTAGGGAGGTGTTGGGATCGAGTGTGAATTCCGGCAAAGGTTCTGGGGTAACAATACGCGAGTAGGGGGTGTAGGCGTCATATCCCATGACTGGGACACCTAGTGTTTGGAAGTCCAGTCTCAAGACTGGAAAAAGACTGAGACTGGACCAGACCCGGACCGATCTGGACCGGAAAATATTAAGACTGATCGAGACCGCTAACCGCGGTCCGGTCTCGGTCTCATTGTGTTTCCCGAAATTGGTGGACCGATTCAAGACCGGTTGAGACCAGCTCAACCGGTCTTTTCTCTTCTTCAGGTCTCTTTCTCGCAGACTTGTTCAAATTTTTATTCCCGCAAAATAGTACTGATGTGAATGAAGCCAAATGAGTAACTACTTGAAAATGCGACACCAAACAACCATCGTGTGACCACACGTCGCATCTCATGCAGATCTCATGTGTCGCGTCTCGTCTCATCTCACAACAGAAGCACAAGTTACCAATTCGATCCACAGTCCACCGTGATTCCACCATGCCTGCTATAACCCGAACTGTTGCCAAAGGGGTAGCACCAAGGCTCCGCGAGCCCAAACCCAAACCCATGCAGCATCAAAAAAAGCATAACTCGAACACAAACCGTAAATCACAAACACAGAAGAAAAGGGCGGCTAGTGACAACTCGAAGGAGAGTGGGGGAGAAGACGAGGAGACTCCGGCATCTGATGATTCAACGATGCCTCGGAAAAGAAGGAGTAAGCGGCGGCGCTGTGTTGAGAACAGGTCGGAATCCGAAGAAATGGTGGAGATTGTTGACAACGACTCGGACATGGGATGCACTGACGAAATCGACGAGGTAGATGGTTCTGGTGAAAAGGTGTTGTCAGAGGTTGGTGCTCGCGTCTATTGTGAGAGACAACGACTTACCACACTGCACACTAGGACGATGGTCTGAATGACCACCAACGCGGAGCTGACCTTGAGGAAGTCCACACAAAGAAAGATTTGACACTTGATCTCTTGACCATTATGACCGACAAAGTCACAGTGAAGTTCAAGGTTGCGCCCAATGAGTACGTGTCCGAAAAGGGACGGTGGTGCAATATTTGCAAGTAAGCTATCGCATCAGAATCAGCGGACACAAGTACTTACTGTTTGCCAGGGATGATGAGAACTTCGTGAGGTCGCATGGGAAACGGAAGGCTTTCCACAAGGGTGGAAATTCATCTTGTCGCTTGCACATTCGTCAGCACTACAAGACCTACAAGGAGCGGTGTGAAAATGCTGACGTACCAATTAACCATTGGGCGATCCCTCGAAATATCTGGAAGGCCATGGAAGAGGAAAAGGAGGCCAAAAAGCGAGGCCGACTGACAAAAAAACAGCAGCAGCAGAAGTTGGACTTCAGCGCCGTTACAGGGCCACGCGAGTTCACTAGAGAAGGTGTCCTCCATGCGGTCACAAGGCTCATCGCAACTAACAATCAAGTAAGCCAGTAGTGTCCACTTGAGCCGCGGAAATGACTTGTAACTCACTCTAGCCACTTGCACTTGCCGATAACCTTGCGTTTCGAAACGCTCTTGTTGCGATGAGGCCAAAATCGACTACACTTGACCTTCCGAGCTCCTATAACGTTAAGGTCTATCTTCACAACCAGTTCGTAAAACACATGAAGGGTTTAAAGGAAGAGATAACCGTAAGTAATTTCACCCCTCCGAGCATTTAAAATTTAGACTTACCTGAGTAGGCAGCTCCCGGAAAGGTGTCGATTACTGAGGACGGATGGTCAGCAGATACTACGAAGATGGGATTCCAGGGAATGACAGCACATTGGATCGAGGTGAAGGAGGGGAAATGGAAGATGAGAGCCGCTGTAATTGGGTTCAAGGCCTTATCAGGTGGACATAGTGGGGAGAATCTCGGGAGGTATGCGGTGGGACTGCTTGACCGTGTTGGGATTATGAACCAAAAGGGATCAAAAGTACGTCACTCGGGCTGTTACCCACGGCCCACGGAATTGAATTGTCGGATCTGTTCACGTCACTCAGCTCTACACGGCGACTTTGGACAATACTAGTAATAACGACACAACCTGTAAGACTATTGAGGATGTCCACACCCGTCGCGGCCTTGAATGGAATAGCAATGAACAACAATTACCGTACGGCTCTTCCTATTTCCACATACTTTTCTCACCCTCCTTCAGTTGCTTGGGGCACGTTATCAACCTTGGGAACGTTGACGTTATGCAACACATAACGAGGATTGCAGCCGTCGAAAACGCAACGGCTATTTGGGAATATGACCCCACCCGAACTGACAACCGTGTTTTAGGTGGCTCCCTCGATGTCATCGCCGCTATTCGTACCCTCGCTATCAAGGTAAGCCTTGATGCCAATCTTAAAATACTCATAATAGATAACTCTACATTACTTAGATTCAAGCGTCTGGACAACGTATCGAATATTTTCAAAGCCAACAGATACGTTGCGGGCTACCTGAAGCTTTGAAGATCCCATTGCACAGTAATATCCGATGGGGAACAGCTTTCAAAATGCTTGACCAGGCAAACAAACTCCGTCAGGTAAGCGTTGCCATTATTGTACTCAGGTCCACAATCTGATACTTCACTAGCCAATCGCATTATTTGTGGCATCGGCGGACGAGATGTATGGCCCTATCACCACTCTGCGACGTGAGAATCGTCTCGTAAAACACATTCCGTGGTCTGCTTTCAAGATGACCGATCAGGATTGGGCTCGTGTAATCGACGCACGAGATATACTTGAAGTAAGCGTATTGCTCGGTACTTGAATACGATGACTGACCTACTCCATAGGATTCTAATCGAATCCAGCAATATTTCTCTGCCGAAAAGGAACCCACTCTCTGGCGTGCACTCCCCGCTCTTGAAGAGTTACAGTCGGCCTGGGAGACAAAGCGCGACAGTCCAAAGTATGCCATCTATAAGGATGCTCTAACAGATGGTCTTGAAAAACTAAGGAAGTATTATTCGCGCCTCGATAAGAAGCCCAGCTTTGTTCTGGCACTCGGTGAGCCTTTTTATAGCTTAGGTCATGCATGTCTAATGAACGTCTCGAAGTCCTACATCCATACTACAAGCTCGCTTATATTAAACTTGCATGGGGTGGCCCTGAGGAGCAAGCCGCGGAGATTGCGGCCGGAAATCCTCATGCGAAGGACTGGCAGGATGAGGCAAAAAAGATTGTCGAGAATACGGTCGGTTGATCTCTTCTTTTCATGCGAAACTCCCGTGCTCATTGCATGTAAACCAGATGGCTCAGTACTACCGAAATCGCCCATCGCTTAACCCCACTGCAAATCGCGGAGAGGAGACAACCGGTGTAGTAGCTTGTACTCTATCAGAATTCGACAAACTTCGTGAAACGCTACTCACCAACGACACTGAAGAGGGCTGGGCATCTGAATTGCGCCGTTATCTGGGAACTATGCAACGAGATGTGAGAAAAAATACGGATATCGTTGAATGGTGGCAGGTAGGGGACTCCCATATCATCGCCGTTTCCACGCATGCTCATCCACGTTCTATAGAATCACGCACAGTTGTTTCCTACACTTGCACAGATTGCCCTCGATGTTCTTCCCTCTCAGGCGTCTTCCGTTCCATGTGAGCGATTGTTCTCGGGCAGCAAACAGATCGCGACCGACCGGCGCGCTTGCTTAGGTTCTATAGTCTTTGAAGAACTCGTCATCATGAGGTCTGCTTGGGGACCTGGTCTCTATGATATGGCTTCTTGGAATGCTACCCAGGTAGACGTGGTCGATAGCATCTTCGATTTTGAGGATATGCTTGTTGAGGATGCCAGCTGTTTAGCATGGGATAAGGAATCGGAATCGGGGAACTAATATTTGGTCATAGTCGTACAGGTCACAATACCGTACCGTAACTACTGTCGAGAAATATGCAGTCGTATTTGAGTCAATGACATCAAAGTCCGAATCGATATGAATGGATCATGTCGGTTCACGCTTGCTGGTTGGTGTAGTCGTGGTGATCGGGTCCTCTTCTGATTCAAGTGAACGATCAGAAGACGAACCTGGCAGAGGCGTGCCATTTGCCGATCTACCGTGAGTAGCTTCCGAAGCCATCGCCTCGTGAGTATTCCAAGTTTTATCCCCACCTGAAGAGTATTCTGCTCCAGAAAGATAAGCGGAAGAGTAGCTGAGCGAGCTAGCAGCCTCCTTGCCTTAATAGCTTGCCAAAGCGTGAGTCCCGTAGCTCTGGATGGCGAGTCTCCGGAAGTCCAGGCTCGCGACATCAAGAATACATCATCCGAAGTCAAGGACTCCGGATTAGTCGGCACGCACCACAGCCACCAACTGAACCTCACATCAGAGAGTCGCGTTCGCCATGATTTCACTGGTCCGAGCATGAATTGGATCTTATCGGCAACCTCACCTCATACTTTTGAGGGAGGTGCCTTCGCCATAATTTCGCTGGTGAGGCATGAATTGTCTCGTATATCCATTTGCCGCTCTGACACTTACCAGTGACCCTGACGAGTGGCACACCTACCAATTTCGGCCATCACCAACGTCTTTGTTTTCGATCTCCTTTGTTCACCTCTTTTACTGTTTTTTCCACTCTCTTCCTTCCCCACTATGTTGTCCTCACCCCTCGACACTCCTTGCCAACCCTATATCATCGGCAAATCCTATCTCGACATCGACTCGCCCCGGGCCTCTCGATTGTTCACGCCTTCTTCAGGTTATGCTAACATTCGAGCCCGACATCGTCGTAAATCCTGCCCGAGTACCATATTTATCGCCACCCATTCCTTTATTCGTTCTTTCGTTTCCGGCTGCTCAACATCCCACTGGTAAAATCCTTCAAATACTCGGCCTGGCAATGTGTTCTCGTCTTGGGCAAAGGTGAGCACCACTTCCTCCATTTTTTATATACAACTCTCATCTCTCGTCTTGCCTTTAGTACACCTCCGCGCCACCTGTGTCACCTCCTGGACATGGTGGAGTCTCGTCCATTTTTCCGCACCCTCGTTTCTTATCTACCTGCATCGCCTCTCGGACATGTCTTGTCCAAATTTCGGCCTCGTTTCCTCTCGGACGCTGATTTCCAACTCTTTCCTATCTAATTGCATTCTTTTGGTTTACCTTTTCCCCACTTTCTCTTACCCTCTCACAACTTTCGGACGCTTAGCTACCTCCCTTGTTTGATCTTAGCTACTAGTGACTACCTCATTTGACCATCTATACACTGGCGCGACGTGTTAAGGACGAGTTTTCTCAATGTCAGCTTCTTTTGTGTGACTACAGTACGGCTTGTCAGGGTGGGTCAAAGGCACCTGCCAGTGGATGAAATGAATGCTTGCGAGGTTCGCGCGTGGCCCCCTAAACTTGAAAAGACCGGTCTTTACCAGTCGCAAGTCGGTCTCAACCTCAACCGGTTGAGACTGGTCTCATAACCGGAAAAAACCGACATAGACCGGTCTATGTCGGTTCAGTCCGGTTATCTGTGGTTGAGAATCCTCGGAAGACCGGTCTCGGTCTCGGTCCGGGTTCTCGGGGTCCGAAAAACCGGACCGGACCGGACTTTCAAACACTAGCTACGACACAGCGGGCCGCGGCAGCAACAACGGCGACGCGGCGACGACGGTTCAACTACGACGGCAACTTTGGCAAGGCCAGCTCGAGACGACAGTGACAACGACGCGATAGGCAATGGCGGCGAGGCGGCGACGACACGACGGCATGGCAAGCTCGAACGACGACAACGACAGCGCGATATACAACGACGGCGACACGGCGATGACACGACCAGCGACAGCACGGATGCGACGGCGGTGGGGGGCTGAGGCGGGCTTTATGTACAGTTATTCTTTAGTAGTGTAGTGCTTATATCACAGTAGAAATGATAATATTATCCACGAGTACTCGTACCACTCGAACGAATCTGAGTATTCGTACTCGTGAGTACCCGTGGCTCAGACGGGTACTCGCAACGCGAGTACGAGTGTCGGTCCGGAAAGATTGGCGAGTACTCGTAAGCACGAGTACTCGCACCAACGAGTACGAGTCGAGTACGAGTGGTCATTCAGAAAAATCTGACGAGTACTCATACTCGCGAGTATAACTCGTTGACATCTCTAGGCCGTAGTGTGTGCAGATTTAAACAGAACTGGAATTCGCATGGATCAATATCTGCTAGTGTACACGTTCAGGTTTAATGCTCTAGCCCAGGCCACCGGGTTCAAGTGTCGAGAAAATCCTCTCGTCCAAAGAGTTTGTCCACCATGAGGTCCCTGACCTCCTGCGTCTGCGCTTTCATCGCAGCGATCTGCGCATCCGCCTGTTCTTCATTCGAAAGTACGCGATTAGAAGATATGGTGATAGAATGGACGGCGGGAGTTGGTACGTTTGGAGTCATGGTAAGGGAGGAGGGTCCGGAGGTGGGGGCAACAGCCGCGTGCGTTCCCTTTTGTGGGCAGTTACGCGACAGGTGCCCTTGAGCACGACATCTAAAACATCGTCCCTCCTTCTGAAGCTGGGCTTTATCTCCATCGGTAAGTGCCACGGAGGCTCTGGCATGTCCAACATCCATGGCGTTTGGGTTTCTGTTCTGATGGAGGGCCTGGACCCACTGCTCTCGGCTGTGTCCACTCTTCTTTCCGCGTTGGGGTTTATTCTTTCCCAAGCGGTCCTTCAAAACCAAGTATTCAGCCTGCTGTAGATGTGCAGCCACTTTCCAATCATCCCATGTGATCGGATGTTGGAAGCGTGTGGCGTTGATTACTAACTGATTTGGAAGTCCATCCTGGAACATTTCCAGGGTCGTAGCTTCATCGGGGTTGTATCCCGCTTTGTGGACTAGGTTGGAAAACGTAGCCACGTAGGTGTCGATATCTTTGCCCTTCATGGTTAGAGTTTGCAAACTCTTCCAGGCTTTGGTTCGTTCCGCTGTATCGGTATAGGACTGCATAAACCGATCGCGTACGGTGTTCCACAGGTTCATTTCGGTCATCAGAACCCCTGTGTTTCGCTGGTCCTCAAGCCAAGCGAACTGCTCTGTGACCCAGTCGTCGACGAGGGGTCCTCGGATATATGAGAGGAAGGTCATTGCACGGGGGTAGGGGATAGCAAGTTGGTTGACGGTGGGGTTCATCTCTTGATAGAGATTGAACGTGAGCATGAACTGCTTGCTTTTTTCTCGGTCTCCGTTGAATTCAGGAGGTGGGTTTCCTCCTAAACGTCCATGTCCTCCGGGTGCAGGTGGGATTGCGGCTGGCGCGGCTCTGACGGGGGGAATAGGAGCGCCACCTGCTCCGCCACCCCTGCCTCCTCCGCCACCTGCGCCACTTCCTCCACCGCCTGGCGCACCTCCTCCACCAGTGCCGCCACTCGGGATACTTCCTCCAGGAGCTGCGCTTCCGCCACTAGGAGCCGCTGCTCCACCTGACGTGCTGCTGCTAGGAGCGCCTCCACTACCAGAAGGAGCTGGTCCTCCACTGGTAAGGGTTGTGCTCGCCGAGGCATAGGTTTGGGACATAGGCTGGGGTACGAGGTCTGGGAGAGGGAGAGGGGGTAGAGTAGTTGTTGGTATGGAGACACTGGGAGAGTCGGGGTCTGAATCGATGTCGATTCCTTTCGGGTTGTTGGCTTGTATTGGCCCTACATGTAGATCAAGGGGTACTGGTCCGATAGTATACCAGCTTCCTTCTCTGGCTGAGTAATCAATGAAAGCCCAGAGACGTTTATCCTCGAGATAATGAATCTGGAGGTATTCCTTCTTTCTTGGGTTGAAGATAAAGTATCCTTCAACTCCGTTGACTTCTGCCCAGACAGCTGCTCCTTTAATACGGTCAGAGAGCTCGTCGGTAGTGAACCGGGTAATGTATTCCGGTTGGAACTTTGATCGGGCGCGACTAGATGTCGCCACTGTGAGAGACTTGACTTAATGTAACGCCACCACAGGGGCGTTAAGTACGACGTGTACTTCGTTTAAGTCATGGGCGGTAACGGGACGTGAGTGAGTCGGTTAAGACTCAGTTCGAGGGTGTACAAGTACCACTTGGTCTCCATGAACACAAGGGTAATAGTGGACATGGGCTCAGACGCGAAGGCGAGCAAAAAGCAGGAGTCAAGCGCAAAGGCGACTCAAAGGGAAAGTACGAAAAGAGAACAAGGGAGTTCCGCGGAACGACGTGTGGATCAGAAGTCGTCAGCGGGTTCTGGAAGTCGCGCCATGGGGCATCGTAACGGTCATGTGCTAGGCGCGAGATAAGAGCCAAGACGCGGATCGAAGCGGATCGTATCGTAAAAGTACAATAGAAGTCTGACACCGAATGTGAGTCACAAGGGCGTAGGCGGGAAGGGAAAGAAGGGGAAAATTGTAACAGAATGCTACCAATGGTCTTGAATGGGCCCACTGTTCCCGCTGAAGATTGCTGCCAATGGTCTTGAATGGGCCCACTGTTGCTGCTAGGGAATGCTGCCAATGTTCTTGAATGGGCCCACCATTGCTGCTAGGGGATGCTGCTGATGTTCTTAAATGGGCCCACTGTTCCCGCTGAAGAATGCTGCTGATGGTCTTGAATGGGCCCACTGTTCCCGCTGAGGAATGCTGCCAATTGTTTTGAATGGGCCCACCATTGCTACTTGGGAATGCTACCGATGGTCTTGAATGGGCCCACTGGTGCTCCTTGGTGACACTGTTGATAGTCTTGAATGGGCCCACCATTGCTACTTGGGAATGCTACCGATGGTCTTGAATGGGCCCACTGTTCCTGCTGAAGATTGCTGCCAATGGTCTTGAATGGGCCCACTGTTGCTGCTAGGGAATGCTGCCGATGTTCTTGAATGGGCCCACCATTGCTGCTAGGGGATGCTGCTGATGTTCTTGAATGGGCCCACTGTTCCTGCTGAAGAATGCTGCCAATTGTTTTGAATGGACCCACCATTGCTACTTGGGAATACTACTGATAGTCTTGAATGGGCCCACTGTTCCAGCTGAAGAATGCTGCTGATGAACTTGAATGGGCCCACTGTTCCCGCTGAAGAATGCTGCCGATTGTTTTGAATGGGCCCACTATTGCTACTTGGGAATGCTACTGATGGTCTTGAATGGGTCCACTGTTCCGGCTGAAGAATGCTGCCAATGGTCTTGAATGGGCCCACTGTTCCCACTGAAGAATGCTGCCGATTGTTTTGAATGGGCCAACCATTGCTACTTGGGAATGCTACCGATGGTCTTGAATGGGTCCACTGTTCCGGCTGAAGAATGCTGCCAATGGTCTTGAATGGGCCCACTGTTCCCACTGAAGAATGCTGCCGATTGTTTTGAATGGGCCAACCATTGCTACTTGGGAATGCTACCGATGGTCTTGAATGGGCCCACTGTTCCAGCTGAAGAATGCTGCCAATGGTCTTGAATGGGCCCACCATTGCTACTTGGGAATGCTACCAATGGTCTTGAATGGGCCCACTGTTCCAGCTGAAGATTGCTGCCGATGGTCTTGAATGGGCCCACTGTTCCCACTGAAGAATGCTGCCAATTGTTTTGAATGGGCCCACCATTGCTACTTGGGAATGCTACCAATGGTCTTGAATGGGCCCACTGTTCCCACTGAAGAATGCTGCCGATGGACTTGAATGGGCCCACTGTTGCTGCTAGGGAATGCTGCCAATGGACTTGAATGGGCCCACTGTTCCCGCTGAAGAATGCTGCTGATTGTTTTGAATGGGCCCACCATTGCTGCTAGGAATGCTACTTGTTACATTTCTTTCCCTCCTTCTCCACTATCTTTTCATATCTCGTGACTCGCATTCTATGAAGACCTTCAGTTGTACTTTTACGATACGATCCACTTCGATCCGCACCTCGGCCCTTATCTCGCGCCTAGCGACTTCTGATCCACGCGTCGTCCCGTGGGATTCCCTTGTTCTCTTTTTGTACGTTCCCCTTGTTAGCTCTCTAGGACCCGGATCCTAGGATCGCGCCATATGTTTGTCTCTGACAAACATCGTGTACTAGTATATAAGTCCTACACTACCTAGCTTGTACGGTAGACTTGACTTCTTGTGTAATACCACACTGCTGTCCATTTCTCATGATCCGATCCTTTGAGTTGCACTTTCGCTTGACTCCCCATCTTCGCTCGCCTTTACGCTTGAGCCTTGTTCCACTATTGTCCTTGTGTCCACAGAGACCAAGTGACACTTGTTCACCCCCGAACTGAGTCATAACTGACTCTACCCCATCCCGTTACCGTCCGTGACTTAACGAAGTACACGTCGTACTTAACGCCCCTGTGGTGGCATTACATTAAGTCAAGTCTCTCACAGTGGCGACATCTAGTTGTGCCAGATCCCAGTTTAAGCCTGAGTACATCACTTGGCTCACGACTGACGAGCTCTCTGACCGTATTAAAGGAGCAGCTGTCTGGGCAGAAATCAACAACGTTGAAGGATACTACATCTTCAACCCGAAAAAGAAAGAGTATCACCAGATTCATTACCTTGAGGACAAACACCTCTGGGCTTATATTGATTACTCGCCGAACGAACGAAGCTGGTATACTATCGGACCAGTACCACTTGAGCTGAACATCAGACCTCTAAAAAGTCACAATCCAAAGGGGATTGACATCGACTCCGACCCTGATAATTCACCCAGTGTCTCCGTACCAACAACCATGTTTACCCCCTCCCTGTTTGTAAATCCCCCAGACCTACCAGGGATTCAACCCACACCCCAGTCCATGTCACAGACCCATGCCTCGGCCAGCATGACCCTTACCAGTGGAGGACCAGCTCCTTCTGGTAGTGGAGGCGCTCCTAGTGGCGGCCCGTCAGGTGGAGCAGTGGCTCCTGGAAGTGGAAGCGCAGCTCCTGGAGGAAGTCTCCCGAGTGGCGGCGCTGGTGGAGGAGGTGTGCCAGGTGGTGGAGGAGGCGGCACAGGTGGCGGAGGAGGCGGGGGCGGTGGAGCAGGTGGTGCTCCTATTCCCCCTGTCGGAGCCGCACCAGCCGCAATCCCACCCACACCTGGAGGACACAGATGCTTAGGAGGGAACCTGCCCCCCGAGTTCAATGGAGACCGAGAAAAGAGCAAGGCCTTCATACTGGCCTTCAATCTCTATCATGAGATGAACCCCACTGTCGACCAACTTGCCATCCCCTACCCCTGCGCCATGACCTTCCTGTCCTATATCCGAGGACCGCTGGTTGACGACTGGGTCACCGAGCAGTTTGACTGGCTCGAAGGACAACGCAACATGGGGGTCTTAATGACCGAGCTAAACCTGTGGAACACAGTCCGTGATTGGTTCGTACAAGCGTACACCAATATGGCAGAACGAACGAAAGCTCGAAAGAGTCTGCAAACTCTTTCGATGAAGGGTGAAGACATCGACACTTACATCGCCACCTTCTCCAACCTGACCCACAAAGTGGGATATAACCCCGATGAAGCCACGACCCTGGAAATGTTCCAGGATGGGCTTCCAAACCAGTTAGTCATTAACACCACACGCTTCCATCATCTGATCACCTGGGATGATTGGAAGGTGGCCGCCCGTCTTCAGCAGACTGAATATATGGTGTTAAAGGACCGGTTGGGAAAGAATAAACCCCAACGCGGAAAGAAGAGCGGACCTAGCTGAGAGCAGTGGGTCCAGGCTCTCCACCAGAATAGGAACCCAAACGCCATGGATGTTGGACGTGCCAGAGCCTCCGTGGCACTTACCAATGGAGACAAAGCCCAGCTTCAGAAGGAGGGACGATGTTTTAGATGTCGTGCTCAAGGGCACTTGTCACGTAACTGCCCACAAAAGGGAACGTGTGTGGCTACTGCCCCAACCTCCGGACCCTCCTCCCTTACAAATGTACCAACTCCCACCGTCCATTCTATCACCGTATCTTCTAATCGTGTACTTTCAAATGAAGAACAGGTGGATGCGCAGATCGCTGCAATGAAAGTGCAGATGCAGGAGGTCAGGGACCTCATGGTGGACAAACTGTTTGGATGAGAGGATTTTCTCAACACTTGAACCCGGTGGCCTGGGCTAGAGCTCTCAATTTAAATGTGTACACTAGCAGATACTGATCCATGCGAATCCCAGTTCTTTTCAAATCTGCACATGCAACAGCCGAACGACAAGTCCTTGTAGACTCCGGAGCAACCGACAACTTTATTTGTTCGACACTGCTCAAACGACTTCAGATCACCACCAGAAACATTACACACCCCATCCACATCTGGAACGTGGATGGGACGAACAACCAAGACGGCGAGATCACCCAGTATACGGATCTCACTGTACGCACTGGAACGGAGACCAAGACACTTCGTTTCCTAATCACCAACTTAGGAAGAGACGAAGTAATCCTTGGTTACCCCTGGTTCACCGCATTTGAACCAAAGATATGATGGGGAGAAGTGACATTGAATGAAGAGTTTCAACTGGTCGTTATTTCCAGCCTCCAGTTGTCAGATGAAGCCACACTGATGGATGCTTCCATATGAGTGTTGGAGATGTATGAACTTGACGAAGAGGCGTGGGAGCAGCTCATGGACGATGAGCGGGACCCCCATATTGCATTCATACGCAAAACCACGATGGCATCAGAACTAGCGCAATGAGAGGCGGCACATAAACCGGAACGTACCTTCAAAGGGATGGTACCCGCTGAATACCGGAATCATGCTAAGGTATTCAGCGAAGAAGCGTCCCACAGATTCCCTCCTTCATGAATATGGGACCATGCCATAGACCTCCTCCCAAACGCCCCACCTGCACTAGACTGCAAAGTCTACCCACTCGCCCCAAACGAGGAAGAGGCTCTCACGACCTTCCTCACCAAACAGCTAGATAAAGGGTACATCAGACCCTCAAAGTCGGCCTACGCATCACCATTCTTCTTTATTAAGAAAAAAGATGGGAAGCTACGGCCCATTCAGGACTACCGACGGTTGAATGAGATCACCGTCTGAAACCATTATCCACTCCCCCTGATCCCAGAACTCATCGACCACATACACAGAGCCAAGCTCTTCTCCAAGCTAGACATAAGATGGGGATATAATAACGTCCGAGTCAAAGTGGGAGACAAGCACAAAGCCACGTTCAAAACCAACCGAGGGCTGTTTGAGCCATTGGTTATGTACTTTGGCCTCACCAACTCCCCATCGACGTTCCAGAGCATGATGGACTACATCTTCCGAGATCTCATCCTACTTGGAGAAGTGATAGTCTATATGGATGACATCCTGATCACCACTGCCATTAACCACGCCCACCATTGAGAAGTGCTACATGAGGTTCTCCACCTATGCAAAGAACACGACTTATACGTCAAGCCTGAGAAGTGCGAGTTTGAGGTATATGAGATTGAGTATCTCGGCCTCATCATCGGGCATGGAAACATACACATGGACCCTGTTAAAGTACAAGGAGTCCTGGCATGGCCCACCCCAAAAAGCCTGCGGGAAGTATGCACGTTCCTCAGATTCTGCAACTTCTGTCACGATCACGTGACATGATGCCACGCAAGCGTTTCGTTTCGGGACTGATGACTCGGTTCTATATTTAGATTGTGACTCCAGTCGTGCCAGCTCAGTCGTGCCAGCTCAGCAGTGCCAGCTCAGCAGTGCCAGCAGAACTATGACTCCCTGGCACTTGCGCGTCCCTCATAAAATAGTATAGAAAATCACAGTTTGTAAGATATAAAACAGCCAGTAGTTTACTCTGTAGCCCTCATTCGAGTCTCTTAAGAATATAGCCCAACTAGCTTGTTCTACAGAGTGAAGAGTCAACCCCGGCCCAAGTTCCCACGAAGTGGATTAGTAAGCGTCGGTGACCATTCCGGCCCGACTTACTGATCTTCCCTGAAACCCCTCGTATAACGATCCGGGTGATCGTAACATAAGACTCGAATCTACCCCAGTCCCCTCGCGCGGCGCCGCGAGCCTTGTGAACACTCCGGCCCCTGACATCTCGCGCGACATCGCGAGATCTTATAACCCACCAACACCGACCCGCTAGCACAGTCAGAGCACCGTGGCTAGCCTTGAACTTGAAATCCCCGACGACGATTCCTGGGTCGTAGTCACACGCCGGTGGTCTAACGACCTCCCCGCACACGTACTAGGCGAAGCTTACTGGGCTTACGCACACCGAGACACACGACAAGGTTACCGAGCCCACATCAACGGGCACGCCTTCTACGTCGAGTTCATCAACCACCATTGGCACATCTTAGAGAAACGTGACGACGACTTCGTCACCAAAAGCTCTTTCAAGATCCCCCGCGACAACGACCTCGGCTTTGGCTGGTGGTCAGACACCGACACCGAAAACCCCGAGGGCCTTCCGCCCGCGACAGCCCCTGCACCAACCAACATCGCACCAGGGCCGACAGAAAACGTCGACACAGAAGACCCCGTCGCTGAGTTAACCGCCGCGTTTCGCCAACTGACCCCTGTCCACGTAGATACCGCACTCCTCGAAGAACACGCCGAACCGCAACAGACCCTCGAAGAGCTCACCCAAGCAGTCATCGCAACGTACATCCCGCCCGTCAATGTCTTCGCCACCTACGCAGTCCCCACAGTCCCGATCGCCACCCCCGTCATGGCTGCCGCACCACTCACCGGTCCCCTCAAGGGCACCGCACCGACCACCTTCACCGGCGACCGCGCAGAGAGCGAACAATTCCTTCGGGAATTTCGACAGTACCGCCGTACCAACCGCAACCACGAACTCATCACCAACCCGTTCTCACGCGTAGGACTCGCGTGCGGCTTCATTAGAGGACCAGCCGTAAACGACTGGGTCGATCTGATGGAGCGCGAGCTCGACGACAGCACCATGCGTACAGCAAACCCCATCGCCGAAACCAGCGAACAGCTGTGGACAACTTTTGAGACCGCCTTCAAAACGGCATGGACGGACAACCTTGGCAAACAAAACACGTACCAGCAACTCACCACGCTCGTAATGAGCGGGGATGACGTTGATGGGTACATCGCCACCTTCGAAAGACTCGCAAACGTCGCCGAATGGCACCGAGACGCGAGCGGAACGATCGAGTTCTTCCGCCGCGGACTCACTACCACCATCCTCCGCGCGTGTCTACTCCGAACCACGATGCCCGAAACAATGACCGAGTGGCAGACCGCGGCCCGCGCTGAAGTGCAGCGGGCGCGCACCCTCGCCAGTTGTCTCGCCACACGAACAAGTCGTACGCCCAAGAAACCAGACCCCGCGCTCACCGCCTCGTTCGCACCGCCAACCGCACCCAGGACACCAAGTTTAGACGGCGTCGTTCCGATGGACGTCGACACTATCACCACGAACAAAGTACGGTACGCTCCGTTGACCCCCGCCGACCGAGATACGTGCCGCCGCGAGGGCCGCTGTTTCCGTTGTCGCCAGCAAGGCCACATGGCCGATCGTTGCCCCGTATACCCACCCACGTACGCACCGGCACAGGCCCACGCCACCTCAGTCCAGCCAACAGTACAGGTCAACGCCTCGTCTACAACAACTGCCGCACCACCACCCGTCAGCGAAACCGCGACCATCACCGCAACCGCCGCAAAAGCGCACCTACTCGGCCTCACCAACCACGAACGTCAAAACGTTATCGCAGAACTCATCATGATGGGCGGTTCCGACCTTGGCAGCGGCAACACCCCGCAAATCAATGCGTTAGAACTCGAGTTCACGACGCCAACCCCCAACGCCGACCGTCCACCGCCCCGTCCTCCACGCAGCCCGTATCGCCCATACAGTCCGCGAACCACGCCCCCTCCTCTACCGATAGTCGAGGACGACTATTCGCCGAAGGGGGGAGTAAAAACCCTCAAATTCTCGGGTTTCGACCAGGCGATACCAGCCAGCGAAGACTCGCGACCGCCAACTCCAGTCGAAGACGACGACTGGACCCTCTTCGCACCCCGCAGCCCCGCCAACGCACCACCAACGCCACCCCCCTCGCCCCTCGCGCAACTCGCCGCGGCCGCTCTTCCTCGCCAAAGCGTTGGAGATGCCACGAGACCCCGACGAGGTCACCCCACACCATCGACCCCAGCGCCGCGCAAACGCAGCGGCCACGCAAAAGTCCCCCGGCCAACCACACAGCGCGTACCCGCGACAATCCCACGCGCCACGGCAAGACCCGCGCACGCAGACTCAACACGAAGCCGACCTCGGACGCGTTAACACGCGCATTCGAGAGTGGCTCGACAAAGTCGTCTACGAACCACCACCGCGTCCAGGGCCACGATCGCGCCCACCACTTAACCCAATACCCGAAGAACGTCCAGACCCGGAACTACGCGAGTACGGGTATGATTACCAATTCAACGAAGATCGCCGAGAAGGATAGCAAAATGGTTCGAGGACGAACCAATCAAGAGAGGGGCGTATGTCACGATCACGTGACATGATGCCACGCAAGCGTTTCGTTTCGGGACTGATGACTCAGTTCTATATTTAGATTGTGACTCCAGTCGTGCCAGCTCAGTCGTGCCAGCTCAGCAGTGCCAGCTCAGCAGTGCCAGCAGAACTATGACTCCCTGGCACTTGCGCGTCCCTCATAAAATAGTATAGAAAATCACAGTTTGTAAGATATAAAACAGCCAGTAGTTTACTCTGTAGCCCTCATTCGAGTCTCTTAAGAATATAGCCCAACTAGCTTGTTCTACAGAGTGAAGAGTCAACCCCGGCCCAAGTTCCCACGAAGTGGATTAGTAAGCGTCGGTGACCATTCCGGCCCGACTTACTGATCTTCCCTGAAACCCCTCGTATAACGATCCGGGTGATCGTAACAACTTCTATCGGTGGTTCATCTGAGGATTCTCCTCCCTCGTGAGGCCACTCCACAACCTCATGAAAAAGGATACACCGTGGGAGTGGGGCCAAAACCAACAGGATGCGTTTGATAACATCCGGCGAAGTATTGGCCGAGAACCAGTGTTACTATTCCCCAACCTTACCAAACCATTTGAGTTGGAGGTAGACGCGTTGAACATGGCCCTTGGAGCTGTGCTGAATCAGCTCGGGCCGGACCAGCAAATACACCCAGTTGCGTTCCACTCGGAGTCTCTGACTGAGGCTGAACGCAACTACGACATCTACGACCGAGAACTACTTGCGGTAGTGAAAGCACTGAGAGCGTGGTGCACGTACCTTGTCGGCTCCCCCCATAAAATCATCATCCACACCGACCACGCCAATCTGCAGTACTGGAAAGACCCGCGAAAAATCAGCTGGAGAGTGGCGCGCGAATTCCTGGAGCTGTCCAAGTATGATTTTGTGCTAAAACACATACAGGGCATCAAGAATGGTTGCGCAGACGCCCTCTCACGGCGTGTGGATTACGCACCCAACGTGGAGGACAATAACGATGTTGTTGTCCTCCCGGCAGACCGGTTCATCCATAGAACCCAGATGTCAATGCACGACATGGACATCTGGACGCAAATCTCACAAAACATGGATGA
The DNA here is from genome assembly GCA_021527775.1 of Lactarius sanguifluus. Classification (NCBI taxonomy): domain Eukaryota; kingdom Fungi; phylum Basidiomycota; class Agaricomycetes; order Russulales; family Russulaceae; genus Lactarius; species Lactarius sanguifluus. Next base: position 348,559 of record JAKEYF010000030.1, on the reverse strand, counting down.
GACAGAGGTCCTACGCTGGGTAGAACCCCACAATCTGAAAAAGTTGGGAGGTCTTTGGTGGAAGCACGACGCTCTTGTTGTCGTGGGCGACAATGACCTTAAACTGGGGGTAATTACCTTTTTCCACGACACTCCTAGCATGGGCCACCCAGGCATCGCAAACACACTAGAGCTGTTACAACGTGATTACTGGTGGCCAGGCATGCGGAAGGATGTTGAAGAATACGTCAAAGGCTGTGCTATGTGCCAGTCCAACAAAATCAACCCCCACTGACAAAAGCCACATCTCTTCCCCATTACCACAGACCCTGATGCCGAACCATTTGAAGTCATAACAATGGACTTCATCACAAAGTTACCCCTGTTGAATGGATACGACTCCATTCTCACCATCACCGACCACGATTGTTCAAAAGCAGCCATCTTCATCCCGTGTAACGAGACGATTACCGTGGAAGGAGTGGCACGACTCTATCTTCACCACGTGTATCCACACTATGGCATCCCCCAAAAGATGATCACGGATCAAGACCTGCGCTTCACGTCCACCTTCATGAAGGACTTGTGTAAGACGCTGGGGATCCGTCAGAACATCTCCTCCACATACCATCCGCAGACTGATGGGCAGTCGGAGCGCACTAACCAGTGGCTGGAACAGTATCTCCGCCACTGGAGTAACGTGCAACAGGATAACTGGGCAGAGGCACTCCCAGTAGCGCAATTCGCGCACAACTCGTGGCCAAATGCCACAACTAAACACTCCCCATTCTCGTTGATCATGGGGTGGGAACCACGCACCACGTGGACGTCAAAACCCACATCAACCCCATCTGTTGATCAACGGTTGGAAGAGATGGGCAACAGATGCCAGCACGCGCAAGACTGCATCAAGCATGCGCAAGAGCTTATGGCAAAGAGGGGGAAGACACGCTTCATACCTTACATAGAAGGCGCTCAAGTATGGTTGGAGGGGACGAACCTCCGGACCTTTTACCCTACCACAAAGCTCGCCCCAAAACGCCACGGACCATTCCGAATCAAGAAAGTCTTATCGGCGGTCTCTTACGAACTAGATCTTCTGAATAGTGTTTGGAAGTCCAGTCTCAAGACTGGAAAAAGACTGAGACTGGACCAGACCCGGACCGATCTGGACCGGAAAATATTAAGACTGATCGAGACCGCTAACCGCGGTCCGGTCTCGGTCTCATTGTGTTTCCCGAAATTGGTGGACCGATTCAAGACCGGTTGAGACCAGCTCAACCGGTCTTTTCTCTTCTTCAGGTCTCTTTCTCGCAGACTTGTTCAAATTTTTATTCCCGCAAAATAGTACTGATGTGAATGAAGCCAAATGAGTAACTACTTGAAAATGCGACACCAAACAACCATCGTGTGACCACACGTCGCATCTCATGCAGATCTCATGTGTCGCGTCTCGTCTCATCTCACAACAGAAGCACAAGTTACCAATTCGATCCACAGTCCACCGTGATTCCACCATGCCTGCTATAACCCGAACTGTTGCCAAAGGGGTAGCACCAAGGCTCCGCGAGCCCAAACCCAAACCCATGCAGCATCAAAAAAAGCATAACTCGAACACAAACCGTAAATCACAAACACAGAAGAAAAGGGCGGCTAGTGACAACTCGAAGGAGAGTGGGGGAGAAGACGAGGAGACTCCGGCATCTGATGATTCAACGATGCCTCGGAAAAGAAGGAGTAAGCGGCGGCGCTGTGTTGAGAACAGGTCGGAATCCGAAGAAATGGTGGAGATTGTTGACAACGACTCGGACATGGGATGCACTGACGAAATCGACGAGGTAGATGGTTCTGGTGAAAAGGTGTTGTCAGAGGTTGGTGCTCGCGTCTATTGTGAGAGACAACGACTTACCACACTGCACACTAGGACGATGGTCTGAATGACCACCAACGCGGAGCTGACCTTGAGGAAGTCCACACAAAGAAAGATTTGACACTTGATCTCTTGACCATTATGACCGACAAAGTCACAGTGAAGTTCAAGGTTGCGCCCAATGAGTACGTGTCCGAAAAGGGACGGTGGTGCAATATTTGCAAGTAAGCTATCGCATCAGAATCAGCGGACACAAGTACTTACTGTTTGCCAGGGATGATGAGAACTTCGTGAGGTCGCATGGGAAACGGAAGGCTTTCCACAAGGGTGGAAATTCATCTTGTCGCTTGCACATTCGTCAGCACTACAAGACCTACAAGGAGCGGTGTGAAAATGCTGACGTACCAATTAACCATTGGGCGATCCCTCGAAATATCTGGAAGGCCATGGAAGAGGAAAAGGAGGCCAAAAAGCGAGGCCGACTGACAAAAAAACAGCAGCAGCAGAAGTTGGACTTCAGCGCCGTTACAGGGCCACGCGAGTTCACTAGAGAAGGTGTCCTCCATGCGGTCACAAGGCTCATCGCAACTAACAATCAAGTAAGCCAGTAGTGTCCACTTGAGCCGCGGAAATGACTTGTAACTCACTCTAGCCACTTGCACTTGCCGATAACCTTGCGTTTCGAAACGCTCTTGTTGCGATGAGGCCAAAATCGACTACACTTGACCTTCCGAGCTCCTATAACGTTAAGGTCTATCTTCACAACCAGTTCGTAAAACACATGAAGGGTTTAAAGGAAGAGATAACCGTAAGTAATTTCACCCCTCCGAGCATTTAAAATTTAGACTTACCTGAGTAGGCAGCTCCCGGAAAGGTGTCGATTACTGAGGACGGATGGTCAGCAGATACTACGAAGATGGGATTCCAGGGAATGACAGCACATTGGATCGAGGTGAAGGAGGGGAAATGGAAGATGAGAGCCGCTGTAATTGGGTTCAAGGCCTTATCAGGTGGACATAGTGGGGAGAATCTCGGGAGGTATGCGGTGGGACTGCTTGACCGTGTTGGGATTATGAACCAAAAGGGATCAAAAGTACGTCACTCGGGCTGTTACCCACGGCCCACGGAATTGAATTGTCGGATCTGTTCACGTCACTCAGCTCTACACGGCGACTTTGGACAATACTAGTAATAACGACACAACCTGTAAGACTATTGAGGATGTCCACACCCGTCGCGGCCTTGAATGGAATAGCAATGAACAACAATTACCGTACGGCTCTTCCTATTTCCACATACTTTTCTCACCCTCCTTCAGTTGCTTGGGGCACGTTATCAACCTTGGGAACGTTGACGTTATGCAACACATAACGAGGATTGCAGCCGTCGAAAACGCAACGGCTATTTGGGAATATGACCCCACCCGAACTGACAACCGTGTTTTAGGTGGCTCCCTCGATGTCATCGCCGCTATTCGTACCCTCGCTATCAAGGTAAGCCTTGATGCCAATCTTAAAATACTCATAATAGATAACTCTACATTACTTAGATTCAAGCGTCTGGACAACGTATCGAATATTTTCAAAGCCAACAGATACGTTGCGGGCTACCTGAAGCTTTGAAGATCCCATTGCACAGTAATATCCGATGGGGAACAGCTTTCAAAATGCTTGACCAGGCAAACAAACTCCGTCAGGTAAGCGTTGCCATTATTGTACTCAGGTCCACAATCTGATACTTCACTAGCCAATCGCATTATTTGTGGCATCGGCGGACGAGATGTATGGCCCTATCACCACTCTGCGACGTGAGAATCGTCTCGTAAAACACATTCCGTGGTCTGCTTTCAAGATGACCGATCAGGATTGGGCTCGTGTAATCGACGCACGAGATATACTTGAAGTAAGCGTATTGCTCGGTACTTGAATACGATGACTGACCTACTCCATAGGATTCTAATCGAATCCAGCAATATTTCTCTGCCGAAAAGGAACCCACTCTCTGGCGTGCACTCCCCGCTCTTGAAGAGTTACAGTCGGCCTGGGAGACAAAGCGCGACAGTCCAAAGTATGCCATCTATAAGGATGCTCTAACAGATGGTCTTGAAAAACTAAGGAAGTATTATTCGCGCCTCGATAAGAAGCCCAGCTTTGTTCTGGCACTCGGTGAGCCTTTTTATAGCTTAGGTCATGCATGTCTAATGAACGTCTCGAAGTCCTACATCCATACTACAAGCTCGCTTATATTAAACTTGCATGGGGTGGCCCTGAGGAGCAAGCCGCGGAGATTGCGGCCGGAAATCCTCATGCGAAGGACTGGCAGGATGAGGCAAAAAAGATTGTCGAGAATACGGTCGGTTGATCTCTTCTTTTCATGCGAAACTCCCGTGCTCATTGCATGTAAACCAGATGGCTCAGTACTACCGAAATCGCCCATCGCTTAACCCCACTGCAAATCGCGGAGAGGAGACAACCGGTGTAGTAGCTTGTACTCTATCAGAATTCGACAAACTTCGTGAAACGCTACTCACCAACGACACTGAAGAGGGCTGGGCATCTGAATTGCGCCGTTATCTGGGAACTATGCAACGAGATGTGAGAAAAAATACGGATATCGTTGAATGGTGGCAGGTAGGGGACTCCCATATCATCGCCGTTTCCACGCATGCTCATCCACGTTCTATAGAATCACGCACAGTTGTTTCCTACACTTGCACAGATTGCCCTCGATGTTCTTCCCTCTCAGGCGTCTTCCGTTCCATGTGAGCGATTGTTCTCGGGCAGCAAACAGATCGCGACCGACCGGCGCGCTTGCTTAGGTTCTATAGTCTTTGAAGAACTCGTCATCATGAGGTCTGCTTGGGGACCTGGTCTCTATGATATGGCTTCTTGGAATGCTACCCAGGTAGACGTGGTCGATAGCATCTTCGATTTTGAGGATATGCTTGTTGAGGATGCCAGCTGTTTAGCATGGGATAAGGAATCGGAATCGGGGAACTAATATTTGGTCATAGTCGTACAGGTCACAATACCGTACCGTAACTACTGTCGAGAAATATGCAGTCGTATTTGAGTCAATGACATCAAAGTCCGAATCGATATGAATGGATCATGTCGGTTCACGCTTGCTGGTTGGTGTAGTCGTGGTGATCGGGTCCTCTTCTGATTCAAGTGAACGATCAGAAGACGAACCTGGCAGAGGCGTGCCATTTGCCGATCTACCGTGAGTAGCTTCCGAAGCCATCGCCTCGTGAGTATTCCAAGTTTTATCCCCACCTGAAGAGTATTCTGCTCCAGAAAGATAAGCGGAAGAGTAGCTGAGCGAGCTAGCAGCCTCCTTGCCTTAATAGCTTGCCAAAGCGTGAGTCCCGTAGCTCTGGATGGCGAGTCTCCGGAAGTCCAGGCTCGCGACATCAAGAATACATCATCCGAAGTCAAGGACTCCGGATTAGTCGGCACGCACCACAGCCACCAACTGAACCTCACATCAGAGAGTCGCGTTCGCCATGATTTCACTGGTCCGAGCATGAATTGGATCTTATCGGCAACCTCACCTCATACTTTTGAGGGAGGTGCCTTCGCCATAATTTCGCTGGTGAGGCATGAATTGTCTCGTATATCCATTTGCCGCTCTGACACTTACCAGTGACCCTGACGAGTGGCACACCTACCAATTTCGGCCATCACCAACGTCTTTGTTTTCGATCTCCTTTGTTCACCTCTTTTACTGTTTTTTCCACTCTCTTCCTTCCCCACTATGTTGTCCTCACCCCTCGACACTCCTTGCCAACCCTATATCATCGGCAAATCCTATCTCGACATCGACTCGCCCCGGGCCTCTCGATTGTTCACGCCTTCTTCAGGTTATGCTAACATTCGAGCCCGACATCGTCGTAAATCCTGCCCGAGTACCATATTTATCGCCACCCATTCCTTTATTCGTTCTTTCGTTTCCGGCTGCTCAACATCCCACTGGTAAAATCCTTCAAATACTCGGCCTGGCAATGTGTTCTCGTCTTGGGCAAAGGTGAGCACCACTTCCTCCATTTTTTATATACAACTCTCATCTCTCGTCTTGCCTTTAGTACACCTCCGCGCCACCTGTGTCACCTCCTGGACATGGTGGAGTCTCGTCCATTTTTCCGCACCCTCGTTTCTTATCTACCTGCATCGCCTCTCGGACATGTCTTGTCCAAATTTCGGCCTCATTTCCTCTCGGACGCTGATTTCCAACTCTTTCCTATCTAATTGCATTCTTTTGGTTTACCTTTTCCCCACTTTCTCTTACCCTCTCACAACTTTCGGACGCTTAGCTACCTCCCTTGTTTGATCTTAGCTACTAGTGACTACCTCATTTGACCATCTATACACTGGCGCGACGTGTTAAGGACGAGTTTTCTCAATGTCAGCTTCTTTTGTGTGACTACAGTACGGCTTGTCAGGGTGGGTCAAAGGCACCTGCCAGTGGATGAAATGAATGCTTGCGAGGTTCGCGCGTGGCCCCCTAAACTTGAAAAGACCGGTCTTTACCAGTCGCAAGTCGGTCTCAACCTCAACCGGTTGAGACTGGTCTCATAACCGGAAAAAACCGACATAGACCGGTCTATGTCGGTTCAGTCCGGTTATCTGTGGTTGAGAATCCTCGGAAGACCGGTCTCGGTCTCGGTCCGGGTTCTCGGGGTCCGAAAAACCGGACCGGACCGGACTTTCAAACACTACTTCTGAAGACGTGGAAGATACACCCCGTGTTCCATGCGAACCTCCTTACACCATACAAGGAGACGGAACTCCATGGAGCTAACTTCATGCGACCTCCACCTGATCTGATCGAAGGAGAAGAAGAATTCGAAGTGGAGCGCGTGTTACAATCTCGCCTTCATGGCCGAGGGCGCAAACTTCAGTTCCTGATCCAGTGGAAGGGATTTCCCATAAGTGACAGCTCGTGGGAACCACTTGATAACGTTCGCCACGCACCTGACCTAATTGCCAAGTTCTACCAGCAAAATCCTACCGCTGAGGGGGCTGGACGAAAGATATAAAAGATGCACCCCTTTCACCCACTCTCACCGTCAATGATCATCCCTGAAAACCTCATGTCTGACACACCCATCATCACCACTGTACCCGTTCGCCCCCCTTCCCAAATCATCCTAGACAACTTGACTGTCCCCTCCCAAGAGGCTGGAGTCCCGGACATGAACTATGACGACGCATACACCCTGTACTCCCGCATCACTACCCCTCCTCCGCTGCCTGAGTTCACACTCGACCCTGAGACATCACTACCCATCATCGCTGAACCGGCTGAATCACCGGAATCCCCTGAGTCGACGTCCCTGCCCCCACTTGTCTTGCCACCAACGCTTAGCACCCTGCACCAATCTTCACTCCCACTCCCCCCATTCCCACCTGGGATTGACCATGTATTCACCCCTATCCCCACTGTTGAGCTTGCCATCCCTGACCCACGCTACGCCCTCCTGGACGATGAAGACCCAGATACATCAGGAGAACCGGGGATCCCCTATTTCCCAAACGACCCCACTTCCCTGCGCTTTCACCCACTCATGATTGGAGAGCCGGGAAAGAAAGAAGTAGCATGGTACATTTATTACCGTAAAGACTACCAGGAGGTGGTGGGGACCATGGGGAAAGGGGAACCATGCTACGTCATGTCTGTCTACCTGCACATGACCCAAGCTGACCAACTACCACAACACATAACGGACCAGCAGGTAGACCTATTCCACCCCCATGACCCTCGGCGAATTGTCATCGACAAGGTCATTTCCTCCCTCCATTACCCCGCACTCCATGCCAATGTTTCTTGCCTATGTACCTGCCTGGAAGCCCGAGACACGCTTAAGGTGCGACGGGACGATCTCTGCAGGCTGGAGGTGGAGGCCGTCAAAGATCAGTTCCACCTGGACATGAATATGTCCAGTGTGAGAAAGTGGTTGCAGTACGCCCGCATCATCCCCCTCATCAGTGATCAATATGTCGAGCTCATGACCAAACCTACCTGACCCTGTCATTCCTCGACACCACTGCCCCTGCATGCAGATGGACCTGGCGAAACGCCGTTACCCCTGCAGGCAAGAGGACCCTGTGAGATGCCACGCCTTCAAGGGGAAGGCAGCACGCATCGTTGCAGATGCTACGAGTGTTGGTCCAAGGACCACCTCATAAGAGATTGCCCTGAGCGAGGACGGTGGGACGTGTGCCAGTGGTGCGGCAGCCTCGCCCATCGCATGGACGTTTGCCTCATAAGGCGAATGTCTCCGATGTCCACCCGATATGAGAATCCCACACCGCGCACCCGCTGGTGTGGGAAGTGTCTCGACTGGAAGACGACACACGACGAGATCGATTGCCCCCAGTATGAGGGATGCCATAAGTGTGGCTGCAGGGGGCGCCACATGTTCTTACGTTCCCACACCTGCCCCCGTTCCCCTTTTCCTGACCCTGCTACTGTCATTCCTGAGGAGGACTGGTACTATACTAGTGACTAGTTGAAGTCGTGGCAACTTCGAGTCTGAAGGGGGGGTAGTAATGCTACGTTTCTTTCCCTCCTTCTCCGCTATCTTTTCATATCTCGTGACTCGCATTCTATGAAGACCTTCAGTTGTACTTTTACGATACAATCCACTTCGATCCATGCCTCAGCCCTTATCTCGCGCCTAGTGACTTCTGATCCACACGTCGTCCTGCGGGATTCCCTTGTTCTCTTTTTGTACGTTCCCCTTGTTAGCTCTCTAGGACCCGGATCCTAGGATCGTGCCATATGTTTGTCTCTGACAAACATCATGTACTAGTATATAAGTCCTACGCTACCTAGCTTGTATGGTAGACTTGACTTCTTGTGTAATACCACACCGCTGTCCATTTCTCACGATCCGATCCTTTGAGTCGCACTTTCACTTGACTCCCCATCTTCACTCGCCTTTACACTTGAGCCTTGTTCCGCTATTGTCCTTGTGTCCACAGAGACCAAGTGACACTTGTTCACCCCCGAACTGAGTCGTAACTGACTCTACCCCGTCCCGTTACCGTCCGTGACTTAACGAAGTACACGTCGTACTTAATGCCCCTGTGGTGGTGTTACACTACTGATAGTCTTGAATAGGCCCACTGTTGCTGCTAGGGAATGCTGCTGATGGTCTTGAATGGGCCAACTGTTCCCACTGAAGAATGCTGCTGATGGTCTTGAATGGGCCTACCATTGCTGCTAGGGAATGCTACCAATAGTCTTGATCAGGCCCACTGTTGCTGCTAGGGAATGCTGCCAATGGTCTTGAATGGGCCCACTGTTGCTCCTTGGTGACACTGCCGATGGTCTTGAATGGGCCCACCATTGCTAAGGTAGGGGTCATCAGGAACTCGCACCCCTTTATGTAAGCCATAAACCCTAGGGTTCGATTATATAATGCATACGTAAGCGGCCACGACGGGAGTCTACCTGGGTTTACCTATTGTGTTTTAGGGTTTATCGAGGGTGTCGTCGAAGTTGTTGTGAGTTGCTAGGCTAGCGAGGCTGACAGACAACTCAAGAGTGATAATTCAAGCATTATCGATGTATGCACATGACTTCTCTGTTAGTTACTTCGAGAACTAATGAACAGCGTCCATCGCTTCAAGAACGCTCTGGGGCGGTAACGTGCGATGCCCATGGTATTTTTTATTTGCCCATGCCGCTTGTGCACCTGACAGCCCGTCCCTGTAAGCGGTAACGAAACGTGCTGCTCGGTTCGCAAACCTGTGAGGGAATGAGCTACGAAACAAATAAAAAAAGAAAACTGACCGTCGGATCTGAAGAAGGGGGACACTGTCGAGGGACTCCTTCACAGATTTCTCCATTCCTCGAGCGGTCTTTTCTCGGGGGGCCACGCGGTAACGAGATTTGGCTGCACCCCAGTATTGCTCAATAAAATTGAGCTCACAGTGATATTTCGGGTAAAAGTCGCAAATGTGGCCGCGCGCCTTGATCGCTTCCTCGAGCTGTGATATCTCAGCAACGAAATCAGGCTGGAGGAAAAGGATGCGCCGGCAGCAGCAGTCCACGCGGCCGGGGGGGCACCTGAATTTTCGACACTGAGCGGCCAACCCCGCTTCTGGCCACAGCCCGCGTTCACGAAGGATTTGTTCCATACCCTTGAACCAGCCGGGCATGGAGGGGTGGTCTTCTGGGTAATAAAAACATTGTGATTCTCCGGTCGGTAATGTACCGTTACGCATGCGTGCTCCATCGAGATGATGCGTCCATCCATCCTTCGGACCTGGGGGGAATGAGGATAAGGTATCTGAAGAATAACCAATGACGCACCTTTGACCATCCGTCGAGCTGAGATTGCATCGTCTGCACGCTTCTGGTGGCTGGGCGCATTGTCGAAGAGAAATAGCCCCTGTGCGTATCCGCCTGTGAGCCCCTCAAAGATGTCTATCGCGCGTTCTACCTGGACAAGCAGATCGTTTGACGTGAACCAGCCATCCTTGTTCTTCCCAGGCCGGAAGAACACCCGTGCGTCACTGTGCAGGCATGAGTGGAATTGGTAGGGAAAGGACCAGCAACGACGCACCCTTCATCGTCACGCAGCGGGCCCCAATCTGCAGTCAAAAAGTCCGAGACCATCAGGGTTTGGCCTTCTCCCTTTGGTCTTGGAACCACATTCTTGCCAGGACAGCCCCAATATGTTTGTCGTTGGTCATTTTGATAAAAAATGGATTCGTCGTGAGTGATGAGAACGAGACGAAAGCGGCCGTTCGCGTCGGGCACAGGGAAGCCCAACGGGCGAGGGAGCTCATTCCCCGCGTCATCCCAGGTGTGAAAGCGACGCTCATATTGCTTAAATCGATCCACGAAACCCTTCCTGTATTCCACGACATCCTCGCGTTCGTGGCCATCAACATACATGCCATTCTGGTGTCTGCCAAACTGCCACCCCAACTTGCCTAACCAACGACGCGCAGTGCGTATCGATATTGCTGGTCTATAGATACCGGCTTGCGCAAATTGTGTTTGCACCTCTGGGCTTGAAACAACGTCCATAACGTCGGTTGCCGTGAGGAATCCACGTTTTGCCCTCTCACCAAGGGCGACTTTGATTTGGTGAGCGACACCTTCGTCATTCAACATAGATGGCCGGGTTTTGCCATGCTTGTGACTCGGAAGTTCTTGGGTGCATGCAAAGTCGACCACCCATCGTCGGATCGTCCGCGCGCGAGACATACCGCGCCCTTCGGACTTTGCAAAGACTTCCGAGGCTTTCCTCCAGGTGAAGCAGAGAGATTCGTCCAAATACAGGTTCAACAACCCGATCATCGCCACTGTGCGACCACGAAGCACTGAGTCTGAGTCAAGACCTGTGCTTCGGATCTTGAGGGATAGCTCCTCTCGCATGGCCCGCATCTTCACACGGTCTCGAAGGAGCTCAATGACACTGGGCACTGGCTGCTGAGTGGCGTCGTCATCCGAGTCGGGGCCATTCCCGTGGTGAATGCCATTAAGCTCCTTTGGGTCAGTATCATCGACGTCTTCAACTTCACTCTGGTCGCTGCTGCTAGATGAAGACGACTCTTCGCTTTCATAAAGAACAGTCCGAGAAGGCCCCCAGTGAGAGTCCAGTTGTTCCGAGTCGCTGAGATCATCGCTAGAGAGCCCGTGCATCGACATCGTGCCTCCCATTGTCTTCAAGTTCTTGGCCTCGTCTTCGGCGTCGGTCTCCTCTTCCTCCTCCTCCTTGAGCCATATCGTCATCGTGCTACCCTTGGCACTGCACAGGCTTCCCATCGCGTCGTCTTTGTTGGCTGAATTGGCTTTGTCCCCCACTTCAAGCACATTTGCTGATGCTGCACCACCGTCCATGTTGCACATGCTTTCAGTCACCTTGGCTCTGTGCACATCCTTGTTGGCCATGCCCTTGTCCTCCTCGTGCGTCTTGTTCTCCTCGGCGGCAGTGTCCTCGCTTTGGACAGCTTCTGTGGGTTCTTCTTGCCTCGTGCTCTCGGCCTTCCGCTTGAAGAATTCCTGCAATGAGAAGAAACCTTGTGCTTCAAGGTCTTTCTTGGCCTTTTTGTGCCTTCTGATCGTTCTTTCGGATTTTCCATTGTGATGGGATGCGTGCACGCGTTTTCTGGACTCTTCAGGTGCTGGTGCTTGCCTTGGTGCGTTCTGGGGTTCCAGGCTAAAGAACTCGTTTGCAGACAATTCCACAATGTCTGGGCACTCAGGTTTGTCCACCTCTTCAATTTCAGTTGCTTCCGAGTCCTCACTTGGGAGACGCGTTCTGTTCTCTGCAGGGTCGGTCAATCATGTGATCAAACGTCACTGAGGCTAAGTCGCACCTGGCTTGGATTCCTCGGCCTTCTGGACCCTTCTGTCAAGGGCCTTTTTGACATTATGGCGGCGGGAATGTTTCCCTAGTTTCTTTTTTGGCATATACGTTGATTTTTTGGGATAATGGGGGCTTTAGCGGGTGGTTCACTGGGGGGTAAAGCCCGTCTTTGTCAGCATGACTAACATGTGCACGTGACTTATCCTGTTACATGAGCGGCCACTACTTTTCACTCGACTTCAACAAGTTGGCTTAGATTGACTGTAAATGTCAAGATATTGTGTTTTAATGAAAAAGAATTGTTTCCGTTTTATTTCACTCAAATCAAAATATTTTTCAAAAAACAAACATGAGGATCAAAGACGATACAGTTCCCTTTGTTCCTCATGTTTTACATTTGGGCTATTGTGATGAGTGAGGAAACAAAATGGGAAACAAAAAGACGACGAAATGCTTACATAAAGGGGTGCGAGTTCCTGATGACCCCTACCTTAGTTGGGAATGCTACCGATGGTCTTGAATAGGCCCACTGTTCCTGCTGAAGAATGCTGCTGATGATCTTGAATAGGCCCAATGTTGCTCCTTGGTGATGCTGCCAATGGTCTTGAATGGGCCCACTGTTGCTGCTACAGAATGCTGCCAATGGTCTTGAATGGGCCCACTGTTCCCGCTGAAGAATGCTGCTGATGGTCTTGAATGGGCCCACTGTCCCAGCTGAGGAATGCTGCTGATGGTCTTGAATAGGCCCATTATTGCCACCAAAGAATGCTGCCGATGTTCTTAAATTGGCCCACCATTGCTGCTAGGGAATGCTACATCAGCAATCCTCGGTCTCTACATAGTGCTACAGTAGTGCTACAGTAGTGCCATAGTGGTCCATAGTATCTGTAGTGGTATAGCAACGTTTATGTTCTGTGTAGTACTACTGTAGCTCTACTGTAGTACAGGCCTACTACCATAGTTCTACTGTAGTACCAGGCCTACTACCATAATACTACTGTAGCTCTACTGTACCCAGGTCTACTACCATAGTACTTCCATAGACAGTGTAGTAATCCATAGTACCCTGTAGTCACACTGTGGTTGTCTCATAGACACCATAGTATTTGATAGTCAGTTCTTAGTCAGACAATATTCATGCAGAATAAATTTTATTTATTTATGAGTAACACAACTACAATTACAACTACAACTAAACACTACACTATGGGAGCCAGGTGCCACAGTGGACAGGATGGCAGTGGCGCCATAGCGGGCTTGTGTGGTGAGCCAGTGTGTGGTGGCGACCATGTGGGGGCAGCAGCGGTGTGGCAGAGTCGTGGTGGCAGCTGCATCGATGGGGTTGAAGGCGTTGCAGCCATGTTGAAGTGACAGGGTCGGGGTCAGGTATGGTGGTGTTGAGGCCGTGGTGAAGTCGATCCGCTCATGGGAGGGATCCCACGAGGTCCTGCACTGGTAAAGATGAGAAAAAAAATAGTAAAAGAAATGGAAACTTATCTGACTGGGGCCAAGTGCCCCATGGTAACAGGATGGCGATGACGTGACGTGACAGCGGTGGCTGAGTCGAGACAGTGCTAGTGCGGTGGGGTTGAGGGGGGGGGGGGCATTGGTAGCAGATTGGGGTGGGGGTTGGCAACTGTGGCGGGGCAGCGGCGTGGTGGAGTTGAGCTTGGGGTGGCGGCCGTGTCGATGGGGTCGAAGGGCGTCACAGCCATGTTGAAGTGGCGGGGTCACAGTCGAAGGGCGGTGGGTGTTGATGTGGTGGTGTTGAGGCTGCGGCGAAGCCATTCCACTCACAGGAGGGAGAGGTCCTGCACCAGTTGAGATGAGAAAGAAAAAATAAATGAAAAGGTAAAAAAAACTTATGAGTGAGGCCAAGTGCTGATGTGGCAGTGGCGGCCAAGTCGAGATGGTGCCAATGCGGTGGCGTTGAGGCGGGTGATGTTGGTAACAGATCGAGGTGGCGGTGGGGACTGTGTTGAGGCAGTGGTGACGTGGCAGCCATGTTGATGTGGTCGAGGGGCGTCACAGCCATGTTGAGGTCACAGCCCGCGACCTCAACATGGCCTTCCCTCTCCCACGAGTCGCAGTCGAGGGAAGGCCATCACAATGGCAATGACGCGACCACCACGGTAATGTCCTGTGCTGCACCAGTTAGAGAATGGGAGAAAAACGAAAGAAAACATCACCTTATATTTGCGTCTTGAAGTGGAAGGGAGGGTGAGGGTGAAGGTGGGAGGAAAGAGGGAGGTATGTTTGAGTCCAAATCTGACCGAATCCGACGTGGTGGCCAAGTGGCACGCTTCCCCATGCCACAAATTAAACTTCTGCCCAGAAGTTGTCCATGGTCCACACCATTTTTTTTTCTAAGTGCTGCCAGGGCTGAGCCAATGTTCTGATATCTCAGGAAATAAAATAGATAAAATTTTGAAAATATTTAGGGAGTTAGATCAGATCAGGAGCCAAGGGGTCCTCTGCCAACTCTAAGTGATCTGATCAGTAGTTTCCAACTTATTTGAACAGCTCAGTGACTAGTACTATAGCAGCTCAAACTGGTATTGTTAAGATCTTAAGAAATAAAATAGCTAAAAATACGGAAATATTTGGGGAGGTAGACATTCTAAAAAGCTGAGAGATCCTCTGCCAACTCTAAGCGATCCAATCAACTGTTACTGAGCTATTTGGCATTAGCTGAAAGGTGTCAACTAATACCCTTCAGCTAATGTCAAATAACTTAGGAATGGTTGATTGGATCACTTAATGTTGGTGGAGGATCCCTCAGCTTTCTTCAAAAGCCAGGTTCCTAAATATTTTCATAGTTTTAGCTATTTTATTCCAAAAGATAGATAATGCCAGCTCTGAGCTGCAGCCTGCAGCGCTGCCATAACATTATCCCCATCCCCATATTCCTGCCAGTGCAGGCCCCTCCCTCTTCTCTATATCCCTCCCATGTGCCCCATCCCTGTCCCCCTCTCCCCCAGTCACATCAGCAATCCTCAGGCCTCTATATAGTGCTACAGTAGTGCTACATAGCACTACAGTAGCACTACAGTAGTAGGCCTGGGTACAGTAGCACTACAGTAGTACTAGGCCTGAGTACAGTAGCACTACAGTAGCAGACCTGGGTACTACAGTAACACTACAGTAGTAGGCCTAGGTACAGTAGCACTACAGTAGTAGGCCTAGGTACAGTAGCACTACAGTAGCAGACATGGGCACTACAGTAGCACTACAGTAGCAGACCTGGGTACAGTAGCACTACAGTAGTAGGCCTGGGTACAGTAGCACTATGGTAGTAGGCCTGGGTACTACAGTAGAACTATGGTAGTACTACATAGAACATAAACGTTGCAACCACCACCTATGGGTCACTATGGCCTCTATGAGCACTACTGTAGAACTACTGTAGAGGCCCAAGGATTGTTGATTTAGTAGCTTAAATTCCAGGGTTTGCTACCAAGTCTCTACCATCTACTACCAGCAACTATGGTGTCTACAGGCATCTACAGTCTCTACCATGTCAACCAGGATTTCCCTGGTTTGCTACCAGTCTCTACCAGCCTACTACAAAATAACTACAGTCTCTACAGTCTCTACAAGGATTTTTTGTGCAACCCAGGGATTGCTGATGCTACCAATAGTCTTGAATGGGCCTACTGTTGCTCCTTGGTGACACTGCCACACTGCCATACTATCATCATAGGCAGCTCTAGCAGTTCTGCCATTTCAATGGCTCCAGTGGCCTCATTTGTTACCTCAGGCAACTTGAACTTACTGAATTGCTAGCTACAGTAGCTTTGCAGCTATAGGATATGACCCTAGCTCCTGTTATGGATGCTGAGGAATGCCAGTAGGCAACTCTGGTCATCTCAGATGAGTATTCAAGGCTTTCGGCTTGATCAACATTTTGGGTCCATTGCAACTATCGGCAGCATCACCACTAATGATTGATGCTGGGCCCATTCAAGGCAATTAGCAGCATTTCTCAGGGAGATTTCGAGCCCATTTGCCACCATTGGCAGTGTCATTAATTTGCCCATTTACCCATAATTGGGCCAAGAGCTGGCAAAGGGTGCTGCTGAATGAGGCTCACAATTGGGACACAGGGCATGCCCTTGCTGATGTCCTCACATGGGCCCACTCTCTACTCAGGGTCATCTCAATGACAAACTGGTATGGGCTAATAGAACCAATGGAGGGTCACTCCCAATAATGTTTCATGGGCCCACAGCAGTTGAAGCAGTTGCTGAGTGATGCTTGCATTTGGGCCCAGAGCTGCCGAATGAGGCTCGCAGTTGGCACAAAGGGTAGGCATTTGCTGATGTCCTTAAATGGGCCCATTCTCTACTCAGCGTCATTGCAATAATGCACTGGTATAGGCCAATAGAACCAATGGACAGTCACTGCCAATGGAGTTGCATGGGCCCAAAGTTGTTGAAGTGGCTGCCTCACTCACAGTTGGGCCCACAAAGGGGATTACTGATGTCCCCAAATGGCCCATTCTCTCCTTGGTGTCAGTGTAATGATGCACTTGGATGAATCCATTGAGGATCACTGCCGATGCCAATGAACTTGCATGGACCCAAAGGTCTAGTTTGTTGATCTGATATCTGGCAGGTCCCCATTATCCTGTCAAATCACATGTCATCAATTGATATGAATCTAATCTAATTGATCATATTAAATCTCCACTGCCGATCGAGTCCTAAGGTGCTAATGTAACCGCATAAGTCCGGCAACTATATTCCTGCCTCACTGTTCTTCTCACCATCAGCACTCTTTATTCCGGCATTATGTCCCTGTATAGTTTAACTGAGGAGGAGTTGATTCTCCACCACTATGCTGCTCTTGTTCAGCATGATCTAGAAGCCTACCGCATATGTGCCTCTAGAGACGAAGCAGCTTGGAAGACCAAATTTGAGGATCATTTGGTGCGCTTCTATTCTTCCAATTCACTTTTATAATCTCACCTTTTATTACAGAGACAGGCCATGAACTATTTTGAGGAGGCAGCAAGGGGATGCCAGACCCCTCCTCGTGTTCACCCCCTGTTGTTGAGCCTTTCCGAAGCTTGGAGTGCCTCTGATACCTCCCCAGACATACATTCCATCTCAGAGAATGATCCAAGGGTTATTGGGAATCCCTATTACATCCTCCCTAGTGAACTTCCACTGCTCAACTCTCATATTCCTGGAAATAGCAACAAGTCACCAGAACACAGTGGTGAGTAGACGATTGTTGCAATGGCCATCATTGGCGGCTAAAAGCACCATACATACAGCTTCTGAACCCCAGGGCTCTTCAGTGGAGGTGGGATAGCATGTTAGAATATGCCGGTTCTCTAAAGATCGTTATTTCTTCAGGAAACTGGCACTGCTTACCACACTGGCAACACTTTGGCAGCTCCACTGCAAAAGGGCGAACAGGCTATCAGTAAGTTAGCAGCAGTTTCCATCTAGCTATGAAATCATCTCAAATCCTACTGCTGTGAGATGCAGCGGAAAACAGTGAAATTCAAGACCTCAAAAAACAGATTGAGGTCTTGAATACCAAATGTGCCAGATATGAGCATATTATGGAGAGCCATTGGCAGCTGCTTCTGCGTCTTTCTCATCACTTGAATATCTTTGATCCTACCTATGAAGGGATACAGTATGAATATCATTTACAGTAGCTTCAGTGTCCTATGTAGGGAGGAATGGATGTGCCGTTCAATTGCAGCCTGCTACCATGAGCTGATGCAAGCTTCTCTGCAGGAACTTCTGGCCAACATGAGCTCATCGGCAGTGACTTGAAGTGAATTCAGACTATGAGTAGTGACTTTAAGGGAATAAAAATGAGATGTTAGGCAAGTATGAGCCTATTGGCAGAGACGTTAGGCCAATATATGCCTATCGGCAGAGACTTTGGGCTGATATGTGCCTATCGGCAAAGACTTTGGACCAATATGTGCCTATCAGCAGAGACTTTGGGCCAATATGAGCCTATTGGCAGAGACTTTGGGCCGGTATGTGCCTATCAGCAGAGACTTTGGGCCAATATGTGCCTATCAGCAGAGACTTTGGGCCAATATGAGCCTATCGGCAGAGACTTTAGGCTAATATATAGTTATTGCCAGGTCTTCATCACAAACAATGGGATAAAATTGACATGGCTAAGGAACTGGTTTCATCCCCCCAGTGACTACTAATAGCTACTTAATTGTGGTGGTATGACTTTGGCAAACTCTGGAGGTGGTTCACTATTGAGTAAAGCAGTAAACTTGGACTCTGCCTGCATAGCCATCGAACTCCACATTGCACTTTGTCTGGCTGCCCATGCAGCATGCCCCGGCTGTGACTTGGGCTCAATGAGCTCCTGCTTTGCTTGCCAAAATTGTTCCTGATGCCTAAAGAACCTGACAGCAGACCCCATCTCAACTTGAAGACATTGAAGTTCTTCAATCCACCAAATTTTCTGAGCTCTTGCCTGCAACCAATGTACTCAATAAACTGCATAGAGAATTAGGTATCTTGAGTGTATGTGAATAGAGAGGAACACATACAGTCTTCCATCCATTCCCTGACATCGGCATCTCTCTGAACATCCATGGTCCAAAACCAAGGCAATGATTTATTCCATTGTCCACGGACCTCAGGTGCAATTATACTTGTCTTGACGCTCAAGTCCTGCCTTGTCAGAACTTTGTACCAGTCAAGGAGAAAAGTGCTGGCTCCAAGGTCAACTATTGCCTGCCATGCACACATGTAAACCCGAGCATGGTGCTGAAGCATTGACTCAGCAGCGTGTACTTCTGCCCAAGCACGTGTTTTGAGCCTATGGGTATGTGCTGGATGGACATTGTTTCTAAATAGGTAAGATTTGTGCCCTAAGGTGATGTGGATGTGATGCAGAGAGTCGTTGAGTTGGCCCTGCCTTAGATCCAGTTCCACCTTTGCCAGGTCCTCAGCAGCATTTGTATTGCACCAGTTATGTCCCAGGTGTGAGGGAAGATGCAGCAATAAATGCTCTGCATCTACACTGCTGCCTGACAACTTCATTTGTCCATGTCCAGAGGTAGATGGAGTGTGTTGGTCATCTTCTTCTTCATCAATGCCATCAAATTCTACACCAGTGTAAACTTCGCTTTTATAGTCATCTTCCCAAGAGTCATCATCACCATTGGCAGAAGCATGGATAAAGTTAGCTGTCTGCTTCTGGAATGTGTCAATTCTTTCTTGAAGCTGTGCATGCTTTAAGGTAATATCCCTTTGCTGGTCTGGTGTCGGAAGGGTTCCGATCTTCCTTACCAGTGCTTGGAGGGACAACCTTTGTTTGTTGTGAAATGGAATCGGAAATCAGACCTAGGGCTGAACACGAGTCCAGGTTACTCATGGGTGGCTATGGGTTTACTCGTGGGAATACTCACAAGGGTCATACTCATGAGTTACAAGTACTCATGGTCAAGGGTTTTCCAAGGGTGCAGGTATTGATTTCAACATAAACTATGAGTACTTGCACAAGTACTTGTGACAGGTCCTACAAGTACTTGTAGAAGTCTGAGGGTTACTGACATATTGGTTGATTATATTATGATTTCTGTTACTTTTCTGCTTCATACTCACAAGTACCCCCAAGTACTTACAAGTACTTATGGGTCAGTGAGTACTCATGAGTATACTCATGGGTATTTGGTACTCATGAGTCAATACACATAAGGATCCAGGTATCACTTCAATGATGCAAAATACTCATGAACAAGGGTGCAGGTTACTCAAGGGTGCACTTGTGTTCAGCCCTAATCAGACCAGGGGATGGTGTGGAAAATCATACTGTGTCTCCTGGATCCTTAATCCACTGGCAAGCCATGCCACATGTCCTTTTCTCCCAGAAGTGTCTATCTCTTTCTCAGTCAACTCAAGAAGTATTTCAGCCCAGGATGGTACTGGAACCAGATATTAGGCAGAACTATCATAGAGTGATTAAACTCACACCGCTTCATCTTGATATCATAGATGTCCATTGCGGTGACATCTTGTGCTCGCCCCAGTTGTGCCTGCACCTCTTGGGTACTCCAAGCCTCAACAGACTCTGAGCTTGCAGATGAATTGATAGACTCAAATGCCACCACACTCAGCATTGCTCCTGAAAGCGCCTTCTGGTAACGTGCAGGCAAGGAATTGACTATACAACCCATGTAAGCACTATGCGGTATCAATGGCACATAGCAGGACACTTGCCAATGTCAATAAGTTTCTTCCAATTTGAGTCATTCATGTGGTCATCTATGACCTCCCTATGGTGTGATGTTGACATTCCCCTTGTGCTTCTGGAGATCTCATTGAGTGGTGCCCAGAGTGTTTCTATCATCTTGCCGTCTATTTGCCGGCCACCTTCAATAAAGCTTGGTGAATACCTAGCTAGGCAGGTATCCTGGTGTCCATGTATGTGAAAAAGGCCAATGCCCAACCTGAGCTCCAGGTTATCAGGAAGTTTGAGGTAGCTGCTGCAGTTCACCCTCTCCATCACATGAACGCTCCATTGACACATGACATCGTAGCAGATGAGGGCAGCCTCTATTCCCTTGGTATTGAAGTTCAAGGCTTTGAATATGGAATAGTCCATATTCTTCTGGCTTTAGGGGGGATTGAGCATCACCCAGCAGGCATGACTCCAAATGAGAACTCACGCTTCTCCTTTCTGAAAGTCAACAACCGAATCTGGCACAAAGTTCCCATGAACGCATGCAGTAGCACCAATTCCAGTTGATTGAAGGTGCCCATTATGCCTGTTTACATTGTTTACTGCACGGTGATCATGGCATGTAGATCTCTGCTTAAGGGTGAGCTTCCCCCTGCCAAAACACTAGAGATACAGCTGACCTGCCGCCTCTCTGCTGCCGACTTCAGATGGGACTCATATGCCCCTTGGCTGACCATAAATCCAGTACCATCAGAGAGTGGAATGTCATTCTCTGGGTTTCTCATCTTCATGTGCTCTGCCTGGAAGTTACCATCCATTATGAAACCCCGCATAAAAAGGCTTTTGCTAAGGTGATATGTCGGCAGTTAGTAGGTGCTGATGTCTATACACTTACCTATTCTCATACTCTTTCCAGTCTTCAGGGAGGTTGATTCCAGGTTGTGCACACAGTGCACAAAATATAGCCATTGATCCTGGCTTCTGTTCTTCATTTGCCTTGTACCCAAACCCAAATTGCTTTCGGGAAGTAAGCACTCTCCACTGTCTGCTGAGCCTCAGAAACTCCTGGTATCGATCCTGAGTCTGCTGGTCAGTCTACCATTAATGGATGCTCTAAATCCTCCCACCGGCACTGTGTTTGGAAATTCATTGCTTGTGAGTCTCCTTAGATGGCTAAAAAATTGACTTGGAGTTGTCTTGCATTCAAGGTTGTCCAAATGGAATTCTTCTAGCACCCGGAAGGTAAATGCTGTCTTTGGGTTTTGGAATGTTGCTGGAAAGAGCCCTGACATCATCAACTGCATGTCGTGCTCGGCAGCCTCAGGGCATCGGCACCAGCTGACACCAATCTCGTGGACACCTGACCTATCAACCACAGTTATTATTGGATATCCCTCTTGGTCATAACTTCCAGGTTTTGAGCCGCCAAAGCCAGGGTCAGCAGCTATGTCATCTTCATCATAGCTGCCTTCCTGGTATTCTTCTCCATTACAGTCCATCTGCAAACATATTTCAGGAAATGGGATTAAACATAAGGAGGTGACCACGCACACTTTGAATCAGGCATAAATCTCCAGAGTGCCCAAGATGCAAGCTTACTCCAACCTCCCAAAGCCATGATGGTATAAAGTACTTCCCAGTCCACTTCTGAACCCTGTGGAAAGGAAGCTGCCAGTGGGATTTTTGGCAACATGCCTTGCAGAGCACAAGAGCAGGGAAGCAGTCAGAGCACCTCCACTCAAATGGAGCAGACCTGCAGCTCTGGCATGTTGTTGTATCCAGAACACCCTCATAATTAAGGAGGCACTCCAGGTATTGATCAATCCTAGAAATGAATTCTTCAGTGTAAGTGGGCTGGGACTGAGGGATTTGTCAAACACTCCTGGCAAGGAAGGACAGATTGGTGAGCTTACTCGTTTCTGTTCATCAGTGACTGGTTCTTCTGTCCAGAATGTCTCATCGACATCCATAGATGGGAGGGTGACCTCATGTAACACCACCACAGGCGTTTAGTCTGACTTAGACTGCATAAGGGCATTCACGACTTAGCGTATTCTTGGAGATCAAGGTCACGTGACTATTCCCACGGGTACACGGCGCTAATCGAGGCACGTGACGCGTAAAGGCACCAGGACGTCTCGGAGTCACTGGGCGATCGGGTCAATGAAGATGACTTGCTCAAGGGAGACAAGTGTAGCACACGATGAAAGAGATGAGAAGACGGTGGTGATTGAAGAAGACCAGGATGGCGATCCTGAGTCTTCAACGACTACTACTTATACATGTATGAGGCAGCTTTAAAGCTCCTCCTGAAACCGTACGACGAATAGCTAAAGTAGCTTGAACCCTACTACAGCTGTACTATGAAACACGCCACATTGGCATGTGATACTGAGTCCTGACTGATGTACGAAGTCCATGACGCATTACTACTTACTAAGGGGGTCATCACCTGTAAGTAAGAGTCCACTTCCATCGATCCATGACATCACCCCCTTTTCAGCCACAATGACTGCGTCGCGTCCTCATGGGTCCAATGCCCGACAACCATCCCTCCTGCGTATTAGTGACTCGCTCGATGAGGTCCGCCATCTCCAACCTGTACTTGCTCCACTTTAACTCACTCTGCACCCCCCCCAAGG
Organism: Lactarius sanguifluus; assembly: GCA_021527775.1. Classification (NCBI taxonomy): domain Eukaryota; kingdom Fungi; phylum Basidiomycota; class Agaricomycetes; order Russulales; family Russulaceae; genus Lactarius; species Lactarius sanguifluus. Next base: position 325,557 of record JAKEYF010000030.1, on the reverse strand, counting down.
ACTGAGCCAGCGAATGCAGACGCTGCTCCACCCGCTCCGCCTCGTGCTGGTACTGGTGATACCTCTTCAGCTCCGCTTTGAGGCTCCGATCCTTCAGCTCATTGACGGCCCGGTCGAGCCGGTGCAGCCCGGCGTGCCCGCTTACTAGAGCGTGCATGTCTTTGGGGGCGTAGTGGGGTTTGCTGAGCTCGCGGACATGAGGCTCAGCGTACAGCAGCTTGGTGTACACTTTGTCGCTATCCTCGATGAGTCCGATAACGATGGGGTCCGGGCCGTCGATGACCTGCACATATGTGGCCTGCTGAGTGTGGCCCTGGGGTGTGGTGATGGGAAAGTGAATGAAATTGTCCCCCCGGTTATGCTTGAAACCATGGGGGGCGAGGTGCATGCCGCCGAGCTGGTGGCGCAGGCACGTGGCGGTGTGAAGGGGGGTCACTTCCGCCTCGACAGCGGCGCGGTAGAGGGGGCGCCCTGTGGTGTCACAGGCGTACGGGGTCTCGTTGGGGTGGTCAGAGTCGGTGCTGGTAACAATGGAGGGGTGCTCAGCTGGATACCACTCCCTCAGCTGCTCTGGGAGGTCGTAGACAGCTCACGCATCATCGCGTCGAACTGTTGGCGCAACTCGAGGCGCGCGGTTCTCCTTGTCGCTCCCATCATCTGTCGCTTTGCAGCTAGATCGAGCTGCTCTAGCCTCCACTGCTCTGCCGTCACCTTCCACTCCTCCCATATCTTCGTCTTCCGTGTCTTCAACTTTCTGGAGCCGGTACTCGACTCAAACTGGGCCAGATTAGTGATTGAAAGTCCGGTCCGGTCCGGTTTTTTTGCCTAATTTGGAAAGACCGGGACCGGGACCGATCCATCGGTTCATCCCCGAGCCCTAAAACCGGACCGAGCCGACAGGAGTCGGTCCCACCCGGTTGCTGGATTCTCAAAAGACCGGTCCTCGTGGTCTAAACCGGCTCATTCTGGGTCGGTTCCAACCGGCCAAAGACCGACTGCAACCGTCATAAATCTACATTGGACTATACTACTGGTAGTTTACAATAAGTCATGGTAACTACTCTACTACTACTGTATGGAATATATTATGGTCCTCGTCCTCTTCGTGACAAAGAGGAAACTCGTCGCAATAATTGTCCAATCGTCGGCTCGAGTCAGCGTCGTGGTTGTCCTTGACATCGCGGCCGTTGATGCGTCGTCGTCGTTGGTTGATGCGTCGTCGTCGTCGTCGTCGTGGATGTTGAGTTCTTGAGGCTGTGTTGATATTGCGGCTGCTGGTGTGTCGCCGTTGTCGACGTGTCGTCGTTGCGGCTGTCGATGTGTCGTCGTCTTGATCGTCATTGTCGTTGTTGACATGTTGTTGGGGCCGTCGTCGTGGTAGTCGGTGCGTTGATGGTTGTCGATGTGCCGCCGTTGTCGATGTGTCGTTGTTGCAGCTGTCGGGTGTCGTCGTTGTAGAACTTGTGGTCGTCGGCATGTTGTTGTTGCAGGTTGTAGTTGTTGGTGTGTCGACGTTGCGGCTGATGTGTCGTCGTCGATGTTGGAACGACCGTGGTCGGTGGTCGGTGTTGGCGCGGTGTTGAGGCCGGTCCAGCCTGGTGTTGGCAAGGGTGTTGGTGTCGATACTGCAGGTGGCGCGGTGGGTGTCGAAACCGTGGTCGTACACTTGTATTTGCGTCGTTGTCGATACTGGCGTCGTCGGGTGGTCGTCGTTGTAAAGACTGGTTGGGACCGGTCCCAACCAGCCCTGTGGCGGTTCACCCAAATGCCAAATTTGGATGAACCGCAACTGGTAAACTTCTCAGGCCGGATGAACCGCAACCGAAGGTCCGGTTGCCATCGGTTGCGGTCCGGTCTGGTCCCGGTTTTTTTCCGGTCCATGGGACTGGACTTTCGAACACTAGGCCAGATCCAGGTGCGGGATCCATACGTTCGCTGAGAGTGTCACGAACCCCAGCAGTTTGGGCCTCCGTGGCTGGGGTAGTGTTGAGTCGGTTGCCATCGTCGTTGAGGAACCAGTAGGTAGGTTCGGCATCCGGGTGGTCGAGGTCGGTAATGGGCTCGATATGCGCAATGGTGTCGCAGAGTTCTTGGTGGGAGAGGTTGCCTGCTGCGTAGGCAGGGACAGAGAGGGTAGTGGTGCGAGTGGGAAGAGACATGTTTGGCGTGAGGATTCCAGGATGGAGGATTGGTGGGGATTTAGCGTCGACTTGGGCTGCCTTTATAGCCGTGGGATGGGTCCTTTCAAACTCCGCTATGGTGCTTTCCGTGAACAGGTCAGCTTTGTTAACCCACTGGTTGTCCGAGTCGGGATATCCCTTCCATTTCACGAGGTACTGGAGTTTCCGTCCTCTTCCGAATCTTCGGGAATCTAGAATCCGTTGTATTTTGTATTCCTCCTGTCCGTCAACTAGATCTGGAGGTGGGCGCTGGAAGTTTTCCCCATGCATGGGCGTTTCTCGGTACGGTGTGAGAAGATCAATATGAAACACAGGGTGAATGCTCCACTGTGTGGGGAGTTCAAGGCAATAGTTGACAGGGGACATCACCTGTTGTACTTGGAAGGGTCCATGTCTTCGGGTGGCAAGCTTGGCGGTGGGTTGGTTGGTGCGTAAGTGGCGCCCTTCTAACCATACTAGGTCTCCTTCTTGGTATTTGGGCATATCTTTATGCTTGATCCATAAGGACTGGGCCTTTTTGATCATCTCCTGAGCGTTTTTCTGTGCTTCTCGGAATTGCTGCAGCCTCGTGTTCACCTGTGGGATAGGAGAAGGCTTATCAAGCCAATCAGCACGTGGGTCATATCCCATCATGAGAACAAATGGGGACTTCCTTGTCGCCTTGTGCGGCCAGCTGTTATGTGCGAATTCTGCCAGAGGTAGGAAGTGCGCCCAGTTATCTTGGCGTTCATTGGTCCAGAACCGGAGGTATTGTTCCAACCATTGATTGGTCCGTTCTGATTGTCCATCAGTGCACGGGTGATATGCCGTGGAGATGTTCTGATAGATCCCCAGTATTTTGCACAGCTCTTGGGTGAATTTTGATGCAAAGCGGGGGTCTCGGTCGCTTATGATCTTCGCCGGTAGTCCGAACCTTCGAAATATGTGAGTTACATATAGCGCCGCGGTTTCTTCTGCCGTAATTTCTTCCACGCAGGGGATGAATACTGAGGCCTTGGTGCAGTCGTGGTCCGTGACGGTCAATATCGAGTCGTAGCCCTGCGAAGTGGGTAGTTTAGTGATGAAATTGAGGGCTATGGTTTCAAAAGGCTTAGCATCGGGGGTCGGAGTTATGGGTATTAGCGGCGCTCTTGTGGGGCGGTTATTGACCTTGTGCCTTTGACATTTGGCGCACCCTCTGATGTATTCGGTCATGTGTTCCAACATGCGAGGCCACCAATAGTGTCGTTTGATGATTCGAGCCGTTCTCTTGATTCCAGGGTGGCCGTAGACTGGGGGGTCGTGGTGATTCTGAATGATGGTGCGGATCGCTTCTTGGTTGCCCGTAATGACCCTTGCCCCTTGTCGATACCAGATTCCCTCATGTCTTTTGAGTTGATGGGGGTCGATCCATGGGCGTAGTCGATCTTCGTCTTGGTCGTGTTGCTCAGGCAATTGGGCCATTATGATGCATGCGAATACCTTATCTGGGAGGACTACGATTCCTTCGTTATTGTGTTCTCCTTGATCGTAATCTGGTCGTCTTGATAATGCGTCCGCTCAGCCGTTATTGGTCCCTTTTATGTGGTGAATCTCGAAGTCATATTCCATAAGTTCGAGTACTTCCCTGGCCACTCTGCGACTTATCTTCTGTGCCGATCTCCAGTGCGTAAGATTGAGGTGATCTGAGAATATCTTGATCTTGTGGGGGGATCCTGCTAGGAAGGGTCTCCAATGTCGGAGCACCTTGACTATTGCAAGTAATTCCAGGTCGTAAATGTCATAGTTGCGTTCAGCCTCGTTGAGCGTGGCGGAATAGTATCCGACTGGGTGCCGTTTTCTGTCCTTCTTTTTCTGGAGTAATACTGCTCCAACTGCGAATCCGGACACGTCTACCTCCAGTTCAAACTGGTCAGTTAGGCAGGGATGGGCCAATACTGGCTCTTCGGTCACTAGCATCTTGAGTTTCTGGAATGCTCTCTCCTCGTCCACACCCCACTGCCAGTCTGTGTCCTTCCGCGTGAGTTTGTTGAGGGCTCGTGCGTGCATGGCAAAACCACGAATGAAGAGACGGTAAAAATTGCAGAACCCTAAGAAGGAGCGAACATCTCTGACCTTCGTTGGGCGTGGCCAGTCTTTAATACCTGAAATTTTTACCAGGTCCATATGAGTTACCCCCTTTTCAAGGATTACCCCCAGGTAATCCATTCGCGGTTGGTGGAAAAGACACTTTTCGGGTTTGAAATAGAGGTCGTGATCCATAGCCACTTGGAGTATGTCACTGACGGCTGCAATGTGCGCTTGGAGGCCCGTGTTTTCGTGTGTGGCTATGCCTATGTCGTCCATATAGACTCGTATAATGGTACCTAGGGGTCCGTGTATGGCAATGGTGGGACCCAAGATCTCGTTCATCATCGTTTGGAAGGTGGCCGGTGAGTTAGTGAGTCCGAAGTACATAACGAGGGGTTCGAAGAGTCCGTACTGGGTTTTGAAGGCTGCTTTCGGTTCGTCTCCTTCCTTGATACATATGTTGTTGTACCCCCATCGGACGTCCAGTTTGGTGTAGATGTGGCCATTCCCAAGATCGTTGATGAGTTCTGCCATAAGTGGTAGTGGGTACTGGTTGCGGATTGTGCAGGCGTTGATTTTCCTGTAGTCCTGTACCGGGCGTAGCTTTCCATCATGAAGAAGAATGAGGACGCGTAAGGTGATTTTGACGGTCAAATATATCCCATCTTGAGTTGTTCGTCCAGCCACACCTTGAGTTGTTTGTCCTCGTCTTGCATCATGGGATACACTTTGCAGTCGATTGTCACCGGGGTGCCTGGTTTGAACTCGATAGCGTGGTCCCATGGTTGAGAGGGTGGAAATCTATGTGACGCCTCTTCGCTGAAGATCTTCGCGAATCGTTGGTAGGGTGCAGGGATTTCCGCGGCTGTTTGGTTTTGGTTAGCCACTATCACTAATTCAGTGGCCGTGGTACGTAGCTGGCATTCGTGTTCAAGTTCTTGGACTATGGTTTCCTTGTCATCTTCGGTGATAGTTCTTGCGAGGACGACGTCATCTGTGGTTTGCGTGCTAGCGATTACCGTACCTGAGTCGGAAGGGTTGATGGAACGAATAACAATGGGTAGTGCATCTTCATGGATGGTGGCGTGCGTCCAGCTGATGGTTGGTTCGTATGTAGCGAGCCACGGGTATCCGAGTACTAAGTCTTTGTTTCCGATGTCGGTGACGAGGAACCTTATTATCCTGTGAACTCCCTTTGTCTGTACGTCGAGGTCGATGAAGTGGGTGATAGACCCAGCTTTATTTTCAGTGTTGTCTATGTTCCATATTTTCTTTGGGCATTCCAACTCCTGGAGCCCCAGACCCATCCGTTTTGCGAATGTGGGTCTTATGAAGTTGTCGGTGGCTCCAGAGTCGACGAGTCCTTTTATGTCGGCCATTGAGTAACTGGTGCGAATCGAGACTGGGATTCTAAGAGAACGGAAGCGAGTCATGATTACAGAGTTACAGTTAATTGCCCTCACCCAGGCCAATGGGTTTAGGCGTCCAGAAAATCCTCCTGATTCCACATCTCCTGGATTATCAGGTCTTTTACTTCATCGCTAGCCCCTCTTACTCCCTCTATCCATTCTTTCGCGAGTTGTTGGGGGTTGGATGTGTTCGCTACACGTGCTGCAGGTTGTTCTTGACTGTAGTAGTCCGTCTCTACCCTTCTAGTATTCGCTGGTGGCCATGGTTGTTGGCGTGGCTTTCTAGGACGGGTGCAATTCCATGAGATATGCCCGGGATTATTGCAGTTGTAGCAAATGACTTCCTGCATATTTTGGCGTTGACCACCTCCACGTCCCTGTCCCGGTCCTCCTCTTGGTTGGAATGGGGGTTTTTGTTGATACGGGCCTCGGTTGGGGTCTCCTACCTCCGCAAGTCGGGCGCGTGAACGATCTGCCGACGTGTCCATCGCATTTGGGTCGTATCACGGAGGTGGGTTACGGGGTGCATTCCACGGAGTTCCTCCGAATCGAGGGGGCGTACTCCTGGTGTGTGCCGTGATGTTGAGTCGTGCTTTGAGGTGGATGTACTGCTTCTGGCGTCGCAGGGCTGCATCCTTCCATTCGTTGAATGTGTGGGGTTCATCCATCTCGTATACTTTGGTGAATAGCTTGCCCGGTAGTCCAGCCGTGAACCGGTCGATCGTTTGTTGGTCGTTGAGATGGTAGTTAGCCTTCTGTGCCAGTTGCTCGAATGTGGTGACATACGTGTCTATATCATCTCCGGTCATCCTGAACCCTTTTGCTAGTGTGGCTTGTGCTTGCTCCTGCTCCAAGGTATTGGAGAATCGGTCGGCGAACCCTGCTGTGAGCATGTCCCATAGGTATTCGTCGTACCTATCCGTTCCTCCTCGAACTTCGTTATTCAGCCACTGAAGGAATCCCAGCGTCCAGTTGCTAACAAGGGGCCCTTTGATGTAGCCCAGGAATAGCAGACATCTTTTGTAGACGTTGCTCATAATGGGAGCGTCGAAGTTGAGTCCCATGTACACGTGCCATTGGGTGAGGAAGGATTCATAATCAGCGCGGTCCCCTTTGAATATCGACGGTGGTTCACCTTCGAGTTGGGGTGTTGGACCTGCTCCCGGCCCCCCTCCAGGTGGTCCTCCTCCAGGTGGTCCTCCTCCAAAGATTCCTCCGAAGTTGCATCTTGGTGGGCCTCCTCCTCCACCTCCATCTCTTCCTGGGTGTCCAGGGCCTGATCTGGGTGGTGGGTTGCGTCTCCTCCCTGGCGGTGGATCTGGGACGTCTGGTCCTACCGCTCTGAATATGGCGGCGTCGTCGGCCGTCATTCAATGGCCTGTGCTGGGGTTAATGGGTTGTAGTTGTGCCTCGGCTTCTTCGGCAATCCTTCGAATTTTGTCATCGATTGCAGTGTGTCGAAGCTGTTCTGTGATGGTCTCGGTGGCGGTTGCCATTTCTTCTGCTACTGCAGGAGACAGTACTTGGATTTGTTCTGGTTCATGTATGTGGAGGGACTCAGCTGTCTGCACTATTTCTTCGGCTTCCTCCCCTTCGCTCTGGCTTTCGTCTTCCCCACTGGTTTCCAATGGTGCAGGGGTTCGTGGTTCTGATGTACTTGGTTCTTCCTCCGGTTGTCTGTCGATGCATCCGTATTGTTCCCTCGTGGGTAATCCTCGTGTATCAATGTCGCAGTTGTAGTTTCTGCCTGCTGGTCGTACGGCATCATACCTGTTGTCGATGGGATTCCATGTAATTTCTACCCAGCACAAATTTTCAAAGTTGAACTCAACTGGTCTGTATCATGTGGGTCCGGACGCAAAGTCCACGAAGTACCCGAGTTCTCCTCTGTATTCTCTCCACCTAGCAGCCCCTAAGAATTGGGTTGGTACGTTGCGGTCTCCTCGTCTGTTGAGGGAGTATGGTCTAAACTGGGTCCAACAATCTCGAGTTGTGAACGCCACGGTTGGGGATCCTGGTCTTAATGTAACGCCACCACAGGCATTTAGTCTGACTTAGACTGCATAAGGGTGTTCACAACTTAGCGTATTCTTGGAGATCAAGGTCACGTGACTATTCCCACGGGTACACGGCGCTAATCGAGGCACATGACGCGTAAAGGCACCAGGATGTCTCGGAATCACTGGGCGATCGGGTCAATGAAGATGACTTGCTCAAGGGAGACAAGTGTAGCACACGATGAAAGAGATGAGAAGACGGTGGTGATTGAAGAAGACCAGGATGGCGATCCTGAGTCTTCAACGACTACTACTTATACATGTATGAGGCAGCTTTAAAGCTCCTCCTGAAACCGTACGACGAATAGCTAAAGTAGCTTGAACCCTACTACAGCTGTACTATGAAACACACCACATTGGCATGTGATACTGAGTCCTGACTGATGTACGAAGTCCATGACGCATTACTACTTACTAAGGGGGTCATCACCCATAAGTAAGAGTCCACTTCCATTGATCCATGACACCTCATGCTGTATCACCTCACTATTCTCTATTCCTCTGTCATTTTGCTTTCGGGTCTTTCTTTTTGAGGTAGTTGCTTGAGTCACTTCTACTGCAATATCTCTAGTTCCCCGAGAGTGTGTTTGAGTTACCCACTCAATAACCTTAGGCTTGGATTTTCTTTTTGAGACCTTTGACCCCTTTATGCCTTTGTGTAACGTTCCACCGGACATTCCTTCTTGCGGACTGTGCAAGGCTACTAGCGGGACCTAACGATCACAGAGGATGTCGACTTTACGTACTTGTTCAGCTATTAGCTCACAAGTGAGACGTAGTAGTGTAGCCCAAAGGATATGGACAGCGGTGATGGCCAGAAAGAGTAAAAGACGATCAAAGGTGATAGACAACTGGCCAATGATGTAGAGGAGAGGAGTCATGATGGACAGCCAGCGACGAGGGAAGAGTGGATAAGGAAGGGATAGCAGACAGCAGCAAACTCAGCACACTGGAGCACAGCTAAGGACTAGGAGAAGCAAAGAGGCAGACAGCCATCTATTGCAGTGCAGAGCCAAATGAACTATCAGCCAACGAATGGCAGTACAAGTGGGTGGACAATCCAAGAAGTCAAGCTTAGGTCTTCAGTGACCATAAGCCCCTCTACTTATACACATCCAAGGAGGTTTGAACCCCAGCTTGGAACTCCGAAACCCTAGTACACAGGTCCTAGGAATGAGTCACTACGAGTCAGAGATAAGGAAACATGAGGCATACAGCCATCAAAGTCCAGGTACCATCGATATGAGTCACAAACACGAGGTGTTCTAGAGCTGGTCCAGGCACAAGCTCATCTGGACCCTTCTGGTGCAGGTCTAGCCAGGTCACGTGCCAGGGTCACGTGATGGGCAGGCGCTAAGGTCACATGTGCTACTCCCAGTATTCTGGATCGCATCTTTGAGCGCTTCCAGGTGCGTAGTGGCACTGCGTGGGAGACTTAGCTCTTTCGTGGACATGGGCAGCCACTATTCTTGCTACTTCGGCCTCTTCTTCCGCATATTCTTCTGCGCTTTTCCTCCTAGCAGTGTTCGGGGTCTTTCTGTGGGGTGCACGAGGGACAGTCGAAGGTGAAACCGTAACACTTTGGGTGCCATATGGAAGATCAAGTTGTGTGTTGAAGTGTACATCCCCCAAAGGCGCCAGGATGTGTCATCTTAACTACCCTGTCAGCAGCTTTTGCAGATCAGATTGGCAGCTACTTAACCCTAGGCTACCGCACTGGTCACACTGTCGGTGTCATTTCCAGTATGTACAGGCCACCTGTAATACCACACCTGTGGCAATAGCACTGCACCTATGGCCTAAGGTTAGACTAGACCCACTCGTGCAACTCAACACTGTATATAGAGGCACCCAGTATACCACTGCTATATGCAGCAGGCTATTACCATGGCACTAGTAATGCCCATCACAACCCATGGGCACCGGTACCACATGAAACCCATACCCAGGCTCATGTGTATGGGTACTGACAACTTTAGGTAAGGGTAAACTTGAATGAGGGTTGCACAGGTCGGCGGGTTGACACTGCCAGTCAGAATGATAACCCCAAAATGAATGCTGCACTACTAGTATGAAAAGTACTACTGTAAGATAGCTACAAATCCCGCAGTGTCATCATCGCCCCCTGCCATCGTTGCATCACCACCACCATCTGTCGCAGCATCATAGCGTTGTTGTTGTTGTTGTTGTTGTTGTTGTTGTCACTGCTGCAGTTGTCACCATTGTCGCCATCAACTTAAAGATCACTATCGTTGCTGCCATCATTGCCGTCATCGCCACTGTTGCTGTCATTGTCGCCACCATTGTTGTTGTCGCCACCATCGTCATTGTTGCCACCATTGCCGTTGTTGCCACCGTCGACATTGTTGCCACCGTCGACGTTGTTGCCGCCATTGACGTTGTTGCCACCATTGACGTTGTTACTGCCATTGACGTTGTTGCCGCCGTTGATGTTGTTGCCGCCGTTGACGTTGTTGCCGCCATCGATGTTGTTGCCACCGTTGACGTTGTTGCTGCCGTTGACGTTGTTGCCACCGTCGATGTTGTTGCTGCTGTTGACATTGTTGCTACCATCGCCATTGTTGCCGCCATCGCCATTGTCATTGTTGCCGCTGTCGTTGTTGTCGCCACCGTCATTGTTGTTGCCACTGTTGTTGTTGTCACCACCATCGCTGTCATTGTTGTCGCCATTGTTGTTGTTGCCACCATTGTTGTTGTCACCACCGTTGTCATTGTCGCCACCATTGTCATTGTTGCCACCGTTGTCATTGTTGCCGCTGTTGTTGTGTCACCACCATTGTCATTGTCACTGTCACTAACTGTCACCATCGCCGCCATTGTTGTTGTCACTGTCACTGCCGTTGTTGTAGTCACCGCCATTGTCATAGTTGCTGCCGTTGTTGTAGTCGCCGCCGTTGTCATTGTTGCTGCCATTGTCGTTGTCACCGTTGCCGCCATTGTTGTTGTCACTGTCGCTGCCATTGTCGTAGTCGCTGCCATTGTCATAGTCGCCACCATTGTCGTAGTTGTCGCTGTGTCATCGCCATCACTGTTGTTGCCGCCATTGTTGTCGCCATTGTTGTTGCCGCCATCATCGTCGCCGCTGTCATTGCTGTTGTCGCTGTGTCATTGCCAAGCCATTGCTGTTGTCACTGCTGTTGTTGCCATTGTTGCCATTGTCATTGTCATCAAGTCCTTTGCAGTTGTGGCCGAGCACTGCCTCGCCGTTGCTCTGAGTCCTGCCAGTATGACGAGGCTGGCGGGTCATTACATGGGCAATGGGTCAATGCATACCCACCCAGCGGGTATGGCCCAATGATTTGGGTGCATGGGTGCAGAATTTGTGACCCTCATGGCACTGTGACGTAGCACTGTGATGCCACGACACTGACGTGGCGCCCTGGTGCAACATGGTGCCATAGCACTATGACACTAACAAGGCGCTGTGGCGCTATGACAGCACAGCACTGTGGCGACTCAACGATAACACAGCGCCATAGCACTACGACAGTGATGACACCGATGCGGCACTATGGCCCTTACACATATGTACAGAAACACATTTAATGTCAGTAGTTTGAGCAAATGGGTTGCAAGAGTGTAGAACCCTTGTGACCTTTGAGTATCTCTTATCCATCTGGATGGGTACCCTCCTGCCAGTGCAGATTTTGATGGGCACAGGTATGGGTAGAAAAAATACCAACTGGTTACCCAGGCCATACCATACAAGCCCTGCCGAAATGTTGCAGTATTACTATGACACTAACAAAGTAACATGCAGGCCCCGATGTAACATTATGGTGCCAATGTGGCATGCAAACCCTGCCATGATATTACTACTGCACCGACACTGCATGCAAGCCCCGCTGCCTTGATACCGAAATGGCATGCAAACCCTGCCACAATGCTATGACACCAACACAGCATGCAAGCTCCCATGATGCTATGGCACTGTTGCACATTGCTTTGAAAATGTACACTAACATGCTCCTATATTTGCTGTCCCAAGAATGCTGCTATATTTCCTATCCCAAGAACTGCTGAAGAACCCTTGAAAGCCCCTGTTCACCTAATGGAAACTAGTTTCCTTTGCTTGGAACTCACTTCAGATTTGCCTCTTAAATGATGGCCCATTCTTTGAATACAAGGGAAAGTTGATTTGTACTATGCTTAAGCTACCTGCATAGTATCTGTGCTATGGATAATAATTTGTCTTCATCCAAGTTCTCCCTGCAACACCGGCCCATTCATGCACTGCATCCCTCATAAAGTATGCATAAGATATCCACTCTCCCTCATACTGGGACACTTGATGCTCCACAATCATTCCAGACAAGCCAACCACCGTACCAGGACTGTAATCCAAAGAGAGCCCAAGCCCTGGCAGCTCCAATTTACAACTTCGGTAGCGCCCCATAGTAGCCAATAGATCATACCAATGATGCTGGGATTGGCCATCCCTGTGTGCTCTGATATTGCCATTGAAAATGATGGAGACACCACTGAAAACTGAAGTCCAATCTTTGAGGACATCTTGCCGATCGATCTCGGCAGCTTGCCAGAGGTTGCTGAAAGTTTCCCAACCTGCGTTGTAAAGTTGGGGGTGGATGACACCTAAGATCGCACTCAAAATGGCATTGGATTCTGAAATTTCCTCTAGCCAGCTCATGGCAGCTGGTGATTTGAAATTTACAGATGCCTGTGGTGCCTGTTGCACAGTCTCATCAATCCAGATCAGCTGCCGAATTACAATGTCTTCAGGCTAAACTACTCACCTCATGCCCTTGTTGGAACCATGCCAGTGATAGGGTGACCATACCAATAGGCACATCTGTGCCTGGATGGAAAATTTCACGTTGGGTGCAACTTGAGAGACCAGTTTGATTCTTTCTCAGTAATGGATGCAACTTCTCAGTTGCCGCCATTATTGTATTCTGAAACAAGTTAGATGCACCGCCATGACCCCAGCAGTGAGTAAGCTTACCTGTCTGCTCACTCAAGACCCCAGGAATAGTGTTTAAAAGTCCAGTCATGTGAACTGCGAAAAACCGGAACCGGACCAGACCAAAACCGATTGTAACCGGACTTCCGGTTGCGGTTCTCAGAATCTGGGTAATTGGCCAGTTTCGGTTCATTGGAATCTGGTGCCCGGACGAACCACTAAAGACCGGTTGGGGCCAGTCGCAACCGGTCTTTGGTAACCGGTCTTTGTAACCGGTCTTTGATTGGTCATTCACACGCGTGAGCCTTGAGCCACGTACTTCCCACTGGCAACTACGATGACAACAGCGTCGTTGGGCTCTCTGCCCATTAAAACTTGGATACCAGACGACAACGACCTCAGTAATAGCAGCAGCAATGGCAACTGCAGGTGCTCTGCCAACGCAGCCCTGCAACAACCACTGCGACGACTCAGTGTGACAGATTCGTCGCACATCCACCGCTGCTGACGCTCTGATGACTCATCTTTGTATGTCCTCACACAACTCTCTTCCGCTCTCTGCTAAGATAACCCAGACAGACCTAACCTCACTACCATTATGCCGGCATCGACGTCGGCAATAGGTGGTGACGACAATGGCGGCAGCGGGTTCTCCACCAACCCGACCTCAAGCTGCGCGCACCACCATCCATGGCGACGGTGGTGGGCACCCTCACACAGCTGCGGGGTACATGACCATTGACCATGGCATCACACTTCCACTACAGTGGCCCTGAGCTGCCTCTTCCACCACCACCACCGTCCAGTCGCCCCAGCCCCAACTACACCAACACCGACAATGGCGGCAGCAGGCAGTCAACCCACACAGCGCTCCGCCGTCGACTATTGCCATTACTCTGCCAACGACGACGGCCATGACATGACAGGGCAGCAACAGATCCTGGCAGGGATGCGACAACAACAACAACACTCGCAACAACTACACTGACGACGGCGACAGGGCAGTCGGTACACCGCCAACTACGACCACTATGCCAGCGATGCCGACAACCACAATGTCGACGAGGCGATGACGATGACATGCCAACGACAATGACGACGACCATGACTGCTGTGGCGATGACGGCCATGACAAGTTGTCGACAACCACCATGAGAACGAGGACAACGACTCGACAGAGGCGGTGGCGGTGGCGGGCCTGAACCCCGCCTAGCTTTTCCGTCTGGTTTCAGTCCCGGATGAGCGGTGTCATCGCCAGCGGCAGCAGCAGTGGTGGCATGTGCCCTGCAGATGCAGCTGCAAGCCATGCAATTCCATGTATGTAATAGAGTAATTAGTTAGACTTATGGTATTACCACTAGTATACTTAGACTATGTTAGGGTTCTCGACATCATGTACAGTAGCTTAAATTGCATCAATACATAGTCGGTTTCAGTCGGTTCACTGGAGGTTGTGGTCGGCTCAGGGTGAGCCGGTTCAGACTGAGAAAGTCGGTCTTGGTGAAACACTGCAACTGGCAACAACCGGTTGTTGTCGGTTCGGCCCGGTTTTGGGCAAAAGAGGTAAAATCGAAAACCGGTTCTGGTCCAGTTTGTCCAAATTAGGGAAAAAAACCGGACCGAGTCGGACTTTTAAACACTACCCAGGAAGGTACCATGCTAAGATGACGTTGTCTGTGTCAATAACGATTTGGGGACCTGATTCGGCAGCTTTTGCAGCTGCCAAATCGCTCATTGGAGGGTATTGTTTTCTTATAGACTCTTCGGCAGTATTGGCAGTTTTAGTTCCTGTTGCTGATGGCTTCTTTGGGAGCTTCATTGCATACTGTGTAGCATCCCAATGGATTTTTACTGCCAGGATCATCTGAGAATTGGATGCCAATACAAAATGTGCTGCTGACCGCGGTTCAAAAATGCATCAGCAAGTGTTTTTGCGATGCAGTCCAACTCAATGGCCAGAGAAACCAGGAGCATTATTGGTGGTGTTGGCAGTAGTGCCGCAATGACACTGACCGAATCACCCTGAGAGCGCTGGTCTAACTCTGATCAGAATCTTACTTGGAGATACTGAGTGCACAGATCGGCAAGATCCCGGGAGGAGAGCACCAGAATTGAAGCCATTTGTCTAGCCTGTATTTCTGAAATGTTGATGGTAGAGAAATGGGGGAACGGTAATTTTTTTGATTACATCATCAGCATCTAGCTGCCGAAAGCAACATTGAAAAACCTCCATGCTGCTGATACACAAAGTTGGCACAACTGCTGAGATCGGTAGCCCTCTATCATCACTCTACTGCAATGAAAGCTGCACCCTCTAAGCAACCAGTTGACCCTGTTCCCGAGATCCCTCTCTGGGAAGGACCTGGCACCCCCCCTCTGGAGTCAATGTACTCCCATATATGGCCCCATGACATGGATACCGACTACTCTGAGTCAGAATCGGATAGCTCAGGTTCTTCTGAGGAGTGGGAGGGGGACTCAGAGTCTGGGCTGGACAGTGATAACGATGATATGACGGGTATGTTCTACTATTTATGCTAGCATTATCACTTATGCATCTCATTCCACTTTCTAGGGAGGAGCTCAAATTGATGGCAGACAAAGCCGACATGCTCCAGAAGCATGTTGCTGAATTTTGAGCTGCTGACCTCCACTGTCACTTGGCCATCGTCAAAGATTGCCTGAACTGGATTCAGGCAAGGTGGCAACCAAAAGCCTCTTTCAAGAGAAAGGAAGTTGAGACGGTATGTGCTCTTGATTACATTGTGCCTGTCTCATGTCCTTCCAGCTTGTTCGCCGTTACCTGCACAATAAGGGCAGACAGGCCAAGAAGAGGTCCGCTCTGAACCTTGGTCGAAGATGGACGTACAGGGACATTGTGATGGATGTCCACCATCAGGAGCTTCACACCATGACACTTTCCTTGTCCAACTCAAAAGGGAGGGTCTGACAAATATCTTGCCTGCTACCAAAAGGCTCTCAAAATTGTTCAGGATGGATTGAGCCAAGAAACCAAGGAGAAGTACAGAGCGCAGGCCAAAAAATGGATGGAGGACATCCCGCCTCCTTGGCAGCAACAAAAGTATGTATTCACCTTTTTTTTTTCACACTGACAAGGAACAACTGATTCTCATGGACACAGAATGATGCAAAAGTACAGTATGAGCACGTTTCAGGAGTTCACTCAGTATGTATACAGCCAATATGGCATGCGGGTTGCCATCTTGGGAGCATATCAGGATGGTGAAGGAGATCCCTCCATTACATTGTGAGTATAGAATATCTATTCCCACCTACGGGGCTAACAGTGCACTGCATAGTTTTGACATCAATGAGAAACTCAGAGGAACTTCCTTCAAACAACACCATGAAAACTGGCAACACGACCAAGGGATGGGGGAGGACTTCTCTAAGTGGGCTGCTGAGAGCTTCGGTTAGATTTATTTTCCTTCAATGGTAATTGACTTATGAACCACTGTCATAGGCAAGGGTGCCAGTGACAGTGACGATGATGGGAATAAAAAGAGCAAAGACATGACCCCCAAAATAAACTTGAAGACTGACTCAAGAGGGTATCCCATCTTGCCAAGCTGGGAATTGGTCAAGGATACTGAGCTCCGAAACAAGAAGTACCTCATCAGCAAGTACATGAGCGAGATGTACCGTGCATACATGGCAGTCATTTCTTCTCAATTGAACCACTCATATGTTTCCAGAGATGGCCTCAGAGGGGTGCAAGGGGAGAATCCTGTGGACAAGGGTTCATGAGGCTCAACAAGATTACATTCTTGATAAGTATCTGCCTGCCAGTGTTACTCTGACACAGTACCACCACATTCACCTTGGGGACACTAATGCCTTGCTCCAACACTGGACCACCAGGCAAGCTGCCGGACAGATCCCATTCTGCTTCAAGAAAGGGGACAAAAATTCTTGGCAGTCCAAGGCAGCCGACATAGAGACTGGCAACGGAGATGAAGCAGATCTTGATGGCATCAGAAATGTACAGCCAGAGGAGGATGACGATGAATCCCAGGGGGATGGTAAGGACTCAGCTGCTGAAGATGGCACTGCTGAAGATCCAGGTCCGAGCAGAGTGAGTTTGTTCTTGATATAGGGTGACATATGACACTTACCCCCTTGTCAATTCCAGCGCCCACAGCCTCGCTGTCACCATCTTCCTGGTAGCGCTGGGCCCAATAAAGTTCATGAGGAACGCACAGCAGAGCTGCCGATGAAGGGAGATTTAGTCAATTCCCCCCTGTACCAACAACCTCACTCTCTCACCAACTGCCCACAGCTCAGTCCTGCTGCTAAGGCCCTTGTTGCTCCTCCACCAGACTCTCAGTCTCAATCCCTTCTGCAGGGGTGTTCTCCACACACTGTCATGAGAAAGCCCTGGGCTGACAAGTTCAATTTCCTGGCATCACTCTCAAAGGACAGCAAGTATCAAGACTTGCTTCTAGAGATTAATAAAATGTTCTTGTCAGACATAAGTTTCTTTTTATCATCCCCCAGGTATATTGTTGAGCCTTTATTTCAGCAGCGAGTTATTAGTATTGAACCAAGCACCCAACATCCCACTTGGGCTAGCTGGACATGGACCCAAATGTGGCTTCCAGAGGTGTTCCACTCTGGTGGTGACAAGCCAGTTTGGCAGTGGTTACAGGGCTGCCCTTATGTGCCTGACCTATCATTGGAGGGGGCCAGGCGTAACTTCTCAGTTGATGGTATCGCTCTCGGCATCGGATCCCTCCTTCATGACCTGGAGGCCATGCAGTTCTCTGATGAGAGTTTCACCTGCCTGAGCATGTCGCTCACAGCAAAGTCAGCTTTGGTGTTGTTGGGTCAATCATTTATCTGGCACTCAACAACTTCTTGGAGATCATAAAGGACCATAACAACGTGGTGAGTGATAAAGAACTGTTTTTGGCACCCTGAAACTCAGTGCTTCTCATCTAGATTGCTACTGATGACAGTCAAGAGCTGCTGGCACCGGTAGCCCCACCAAGCACCTCTACAGAACAGCTAAAGGACAATAACAACACCGTGAGTGATAAAGAACTGTTTTTGGCACCCTGAAACTCAGCGCTTCTCATCTAGATTGCTACCGATGACAGTCAAGAGCTGCCAGCACCAGCAGCTCCACCAAGTGCCTCCACAGAATGGCAAAGCAAACGACATCGAAATGTCAAAGGCAGAGATGACTCAGATGCCGATTCCCACATCTGAAACCGTCAGAAAGTAGACCCACAGATTGGGAGCACACTTCCCCAGGCTCGGTGCTCAGGATGAGTTACGTGGCCCACAGAATGGGCCAAGGTGACACAGTAAGTCATGGCTTTCTCAATATATATTTTTAGAGCACTAAATACTTACAGGGAGAGTGGTGATACGTTGTTACATCACAGTAGGGACGTTCTCCTGACTTGGGATAGGTTCTCTGTTGAGCTGTAATACTTACTATAAGGCTCATTACGTAGGAATTGGAGTACAGTTACTTATGATATACCCATGGTTCTGAGTATTTAGTCATACGATACACATACAGAATCCCCTTAAGGGATTATTCCAAGTCCACCGGTGATTAAACATTAGGCGTCACTGAAAACACGATATTGTGGACGCCTTTACTCATCACTTTTCCCCAAACAGACATGGGTGGACCATAGAGTATATAATGCCTACTGTAGGAGCGAGTACCTATACACATCTCTCTCCACCCCACTCAGAGCTTCCTCTGCTTCACTCTAAGCCTTGTCTAAGCTCTCTATACAGGTAAGGGTCTACCTGTACACTGCGTCTATTGCTGTGCAACAGGTTATGGGCCCTGCCATAAGTCACTTTGTGCCTTCATTGGCTGCAACAACGGCGGGTTACCTTTGGTACCTTTAGTGGGGTTGTCGCCTTCATTGGCAGACAATTAGTCTCTCCTACTATGGGGAGACTATGCTAGTATGTCGCCTTTTAATGGCAGACATTAGTCTCCTTATAAGGGGAGACTATGCTGGTTTATTTTTCTGTTACTAGTCGCATACGGTGTTGACTATTCTCTATACAGAAACCTTATCAACAATGTCAACGCTTATCACTCTTGTCCCCGTCCTTGACAGTAACAACTATCAGATTTGGGCTAAGCAAATGGAGGCTTTCCTGAAGTCTTCTGTGCTTTGGGATATCGTCAGTGGAAGACATCTTTACCCTGTCTACAAGGATAAAGATGCTCCTACTCCTACGGAGACTGAGGCCTATAATGCTTGGGCTTCAGATGATGATCGTGCCTTGGGCTCAATTGTGCTGCATCTTTCACCAGCCATTCAACGCCAGGTTGAAAAGTTCGCTACTGCTTGCACTGTTTGGGACCATCTCAAGTCCCAGTATGGGGGCATTAGCGCTGCTAACGTTTACCAGGACTTTAAGTGTGCCATGATGTTTCGTCTGGACTATGCTAAGCACCCTGGCCCTC
The DNA here is from genome assembly GCA_021527775.1 of Lactarius sanguifluus. Lineage (NCBI taxonomy): Eukaryota > Fungi > Basidiomycota > Agaricomycetes > Russulales > Russulaceae > Lactarius > Lactarius sanguifluus. The sequence goes on along the minus strand of JAKEYF010000030.1, from coordinate 306,454 downwards.
AGATTGATGAATTGGCTATGATTTACGACCATCTTGCCGCTAATTCTGCCAAAGTACCCGACAGCCTTCAGGCCATGATGCTTCTTTTGAAACTACCAGCTAAATGGGAGTCATCCCTTGTCCCCATCCTTATGTTGGGTACTACGGTGAAGAAGCTTACTTTGACTGACATTCGTACTGCGGCGGTCAACCAGTGGGAAATCAAGCATTCCAAAGGCCAACCTTCCAATAGGGAGTCAGCCAACAAGTTGTTGGCAGTCAAGCGCAAGCATAACGACCCCAACTTCCAGCAGCAGCAGCAAGGCTCTTCAGGCCAACAGAACAAGAAGCGTGGTAATCAACTGCAGCAGCAGCAGCAACAGGGAGGCAACCACTGCCAGCGTAGTAAATGTGCTGGCAAGAAGTTCAAAAAGCAACAAGGTGTGCAAGGTCATATGCACATTGCAGACATTGCAGCACTCCCTGCGCTGACCTCTACCACCATAGCGCTTATCTCACCTTCTGGGCTTGAGCAGCGCATTTCCTCTGCCCCTCCTGCGAAGAAGCATGTACCGGGACATTATAAGTCCCTTAACAAGGCTCTGGACGTCACCCAGGCCTTAGAGACTCCTGGTACAGTTCAGATGGTGAAGACGCTTGAACAGCGGCTTGGTGAAATGGTCGTGGTGTCTCCGTGGATCAAAAACCCGAACACCTTCGCAGAGGACTGGGAAATGGAGGATGAGGACCTCCCTTGTAACGCCACCACAGGGGCGTTAAGTACGACGTGTACTTCGGTTAAGTCACAGACGGTAACGGGACAGGAGTAAGTCTGTTACGACTTAGTTCGATGATGAACAAGTACCACTTGGCCTCCGTGGACACAAGGGTAATAGCAGGGACAGGCTCAAGCGCAACGGCGAGCAAAAGGGGGAGTCAAGCGAAAGTGCGACTCAAGGGTTCGTTCGTGAGAAATGGACAGCGGTGTGGTATTACACAAGAAGTCAAGTCTACCGTACAAGCTAGGTAGCGTGGGACTTATATACTAGTACACGTTGTTTGTCCGAGACAAACATATGGCGCGATCCTAGGATCCGGGTCCTAGCGAGCTAACAAGGGGAAAGTATGAAAGGAGAACAAGGGAATTCCGCGGGACGACGCGTGGATCAGAAGTCGTCGGCGGGTTCTGGAAGTCGCGCCATGGGGCGTCGTAACGGTCATGCGCTGGGCGCGAGATAAGGGCCAAGACGCGGATCGAAGCGGATCGTATCGTAAAAGTACAATGGAAGTCCGAGACCGAACGTGAGTCACAAGATACCGGGCGAAGGGAAAGGAAGGAGGGAAAAGGGGAAGAAAATCGTAACATTACCCCCCCGTCAGACTCGAAGTCGCCACGACTTCGACTAGTCACTGGTATAGTAACAGTCCTCCTCGGGGATTACAGTAGGGGGGTCAGGAGACGGGGAGCGGGGACAGGTGTGGGTGCGTAAGAACATGTGGCGCCCTCTGCGACCACACTTGTGGCACCCCTCATACTGAGGGCAGTCAATCTCGTCGTGAGTCGCCTTCCAATCGAGACACTTCCCACACCAGCGAGTGCGCGGGGTGGGATTCTCGTACCGGGCAGACATCGGGGACATCCGCCTTATGAGGCAGACGTCCACGCGATGGGCGAGACTGCCACACCATTGGCACGCGTCTCGCCGCCCTCGCTCGGGGCAATCTCTAACGAGGTGGTCTTTCGACCGACACTCGTAACACCTGCGACAACGCGTGCTGCCTTCTCCTTGAAGGCGCGGCATCTCGCTAGGTCCTCCAACCCGCGGCGGTAGGGGCATCTCGTCGGCGCTGTCGGCGCGGAGCTCAGACGAGTGGCGGGGGCGAGTGGGTTTTGTCATCAGCTCCACGTATCGGTCACTGATGAGGGGGATGATTCGGGCGTACTGCAACCTCTTCCGTACACTCGACATGTTCATGTCGAGGTGGAATTGGTCCTTCGTTGCCTCGGCTTCCAGCCGGCGAAGGTCGTCCCGCCGCACCTTGAGCGCGTCTCTTGCCTCAAGGCAGGTGCGTAGACAGGAGACGTCCGCGTGGAGCGTGGGGTAGTGGAGGGAGGAGATCACCTCATCTATTACGATGCGGCAAGGGTCGTGAGGGTGGAATAGGTCCACCTGCTGGTCCGTGACGTGTTGTGGGAGTTGGTTAGCTTGGACAGTACGCAGGTAGACGGATGTGACGTAGCAAGGTTCCCCCTTGCCCATGGTGCCTACGACCTCCTGGTAATCCTTCCGGTAATAGATGTACCAGGCCACTTCCTTCTTCCCCGGCTCTCCAATCATGAGCGGGTGGAATCGTGGGGAAGTGGGGTCGTTGGGGAAGTAGGGGATGCCCGGTTCCCCTGACTTGTCCTCGTCTTCATCGTCGAGGAGAGCGTAGCAGGGGTCGGGGACAGCAAGCTCAACAGTGGGACGAGGGGTGAATACATGGTTGATACCAGGTGGGAATGGGGGAAGTGGGAGATCGGGTTGATGAAGCGTGCTTAGTGTGGGCTGGGAGATGAGTGGGGGTGGAGATGTCGACTCGGGGGATTCCGGCGACTCAGCCGGTTCGACGACAGTAGGTAGCGAGGTTTCCGGGTCAAGCGTGAACTCCGGCAGAGGGTCGGGTGTGACGATACGTGAGTAGGGAGTATAGGCATCGTACCCCATAACCGGGATACCAGCCTCTTGCGATGGTACAGTTAAGTTCTCGAGAATAAGCTGAGATGGGGGGCGAACGGGCACAGTGGTGATAACGGGTGTGTCAGACATGAGATTTCCAGGGATGATCATGGGTGATGAGAGTGGGCGAAGGGGGTGCATCTTTTATATCTTTCGTCCAGCCCCTTTGGTGGTAGGGTTTTGCCGGTAGAATTCGGCGATTAAGTCAGGTGCGTGGCGGACGTTATCGAGTGGTTCCCACGAGCTGTCACTCATGGGAAATCCCTTCCACTGAATAAGGAATTGAAGTTTGCGCCCTCAGCCATGAAGGCGGGATTGTAACACGCGCTCCACTTCGAACTCTTCTTCCCCTTCGATAAGGTCAGGTGGAGGTCGCGTGAAGTTAGCTCCATGAAGTTCCGTCTCCTTATATGGTGTAAGGAGATTCGCATGGAACACGGGGTGTATCTTCCACGTCTTTGGAAGATCTAGTTCGTACGAGACCGCCGATAAGACCTTTTTGATTCGGAACGGTCCGTGGCGCTTCGGGGCGAGCTTTGCAGTGGGGTAAAAGGTCCGGAGGTTCGTCCCCTCCAACCATACTTGAGCGCCTTCCATATAAGGTATGAAGCGCGTCTTCCCCCTCTTCGCCATAAGCTCTTGCGCGTGTTTGATACAGTCTTGTGCGTGCTGGCGTCTATCGCCCATCTCTTCTAGCCGTTGATCGACAGACGGGGTCGATGTGGGTTTTGATGTCCACGTGGTACGTGGTTCCCATCCCATGATCAACGAGAACGGGGAGTGCTTGGTTGTGGCGTTTGGCCACGAGTTGTGCGCAAATTGCGCCACTGGGAGTGCTTCCGCCCAGTTATCTTGTTGTACGTTACTCCAGTGGCGGAGGTATTGTTCTAGCCACTGGTTAGTGCGTTCTGACTGCCCATCAGTCTGCGGATGGTATGCAGAGGAGATATTCTGACGGATCCCCAGCGTCTTACACAAATCCTTCATGAAGGCGGATGTGAAGCACGGGTCTCAATCCGTGATCATCTTCCGGGGAATGCCGTAGTGTGGGTAGACGTGGTGGAGATAGAGTCGCGCCACTCCTTCCGCGGTAATCGTCTCATTACACGGGATGAAGATGGCCGCTTTCGAACAATCATGGTCGGTAATGGTGAGGATGGAGTCGTATCCGTTCGACAGGGGTAGTTTCGTGATGAAGTCCATCGTCACGACTTCAAATGGTTCAGCGTCAGGGTCTGTGGTGATAGGAAAGAGGTGTGGCTTTTGTCGGTGGGGGTTGATCTTGTTGGCTTGGCACGTCGCACAGCCCTTGACATAGTCTTCCACATCCTTCTGCATGTTCGGCCACCAGTAGTCACGTCGCACCAACTCTAGTGTGTTTGCGATCCCTGGGTGGCCCATGCTAGGCGTGTCGTGGAAAAAGGTAATTACCCCCCATTTAAGATCGTTGTCTCCCACGACAACGAGAGCGTCTCCTTTCCACCAGAGACCTTGGTGCTTTTTCAGGTTGTGGGGTTCGACCCACACGAGGATGGCTTTCTCGTCCATATTTTGCGCTATTTGCGTCCAGATGTCCATGTCGTGCATTGACATCTGGGTTGCACGTATGAAGCGGTCAGCGGGGAGGACGATTACATCATTGTTGTCCTCCTCGTTGGGTTCGTAGTCAGCTCGTCGCGAGAGGGCGTCTGCGCGACCATTCTTTATACCAGGCACGTGCTTCAATGCGAAGTTGTACTCTGATAACTCCAAGAACTCGCGTGCCACTCTCTGGCTGATCTTTCGGGGGTCTTTCCAATACTGCAGATTGGCGTGGTCGGTGTGGATGATAATTTTGTGAGGGGAGCCGACTAGGTAGGTACGCCAGGCTCGTAGCGCTTTGACTACCGCTAGTAGTTCCCTGTCGTAGATGTCGTAGTTGCGTTCTGCTTCCGTTAATGACTCGGAGTGGAACGCAACCGGGTGCATGCGTTGGTCAGGTCCTAGTTGATTAAGTACTGCCCCAAGGGCTACGTTAGACGCATCTACTTCGAGCTCAAATGGTTTCGTGAGGTCGGGGAAGAGGAGTGTCGGTTCTCTGCCAATGCTTCGTCTGATATTATCGAACGCATCCTGTTGGTTCTGGTCCCACCGCCATGGAGTGTCTTTCTTTGTGAGATCATGTAACGGGCGGGCGAGGGTGGAGAATCCTCGGATAAACCGCCTGTAGAAGTTACAGAAGCCGAGGAAGGCACGCACTTCCTTAAGGCTCCTCGGAGCTGGCCACTCCAGGACTCCCCGTACCTTAACGGGGTCCATCCGGACATTCCCATGTCCGATAATGAGTCCGAGATACTCGATTTCTAGCACCTCGAATTCACACTTCTCCGGTTTGACGTACAGATCGTGCTCTTTGCAGAGGCGTAGCACCTCATGCAGCACGTTCCGATGCTGGGCGTGGTCTAGGGCGGTGGCGATTAGGATGTCATCCATGTAGACGATCACGAGTCCGAGTAGGATGAGGTCTCGGAAGATATAGTCCATCATTGCCTGGAACGTCGACGGGGAGTTGGTGAGGCCGAAATACATAACCAGGGGTTCGAATAGTCCCCTGTTTGTTTTAAATGCCGCCTTGTGCTCATCTCCCGGTTTGACCCGTACATTGTTATAGCCCCACCTGATGTCAAGCTTGGAGAACAAGCGGGCTCCTCGTATGCGATCGATGAGTTCGGGGATGAGGGGAAGAGGGTAGTGGTTTCGGACGGTGATCTCATTCAACTGCCTGTAGTCTTGGACTGGTCTCAACTTCCCGTCTTTCTTTTTGATGAAGAAGAATGGTGACGCGTAAGCGGACTTGGAGGGTCTAATATACCCTTTGTTCAGCTGTTCGGTGAGGAACGTAGTGAGTGCCTCTTCTTCGTTTTGCGCCAGTGGATATACTTTACAATCCAATGCTGGCGGGGCATTTGGGAGGAGGTCGATAGCATGGTCCCATACTCGTGAGGGAGGGAATCGGTGGGATGCTTCCTCACTGAACACTTTACGGTGTCGTCGGTACTCCGCAGGTACCAGTTCTTTGAACGTGCGTTCGGGTCTTTTTGCCGCCTCGCGCTGGGCTAACTCCGAGGCGGTCGTTGTTTTTCATAGGAATGTGATGCAGGGATCCCGCTCATCATCTATGAGCTGTTCCCACACCTCCTCGTCAAGTTCATACGTCTCCAACGCCCTTATGGATGATTCCATAGGCGTGGCTTCGTCTGACAGATGAAGGCTGGAAATGACGACCGGTTGAAACTCCTCGTTCAACGTCGCTTCTCCCCATTGTATCTGTGGCTCAAAAGCCGTGAACCAGGGGTACCCGAGGATCACTTCGTCTCTTCCTAAATTCGTGATTAGGAAACGAAGTGTCTTGGTCTCCTTCCCTGTTCTCACGGTGAGATCGGTGTACTGCGTGATCTCTCCGTCTTGGTTGTTCGTTCCATCCACGTTCCAGATGCGGATGGGATGCGAGACGTTTCGGGTGGATATCTGTAGTCGTTTGAGCAGTGTCGAACAAATAAAATTGTCGGTTGCTCCTGAGTCCACTAGGACTTGTCGTTCGGCCGTTGTGTGTGCAGATTTAAACAGAACTGGGATTCGCATGGATCGATATCTGCTAGTGTACACGTTTAGATTTAACGCTCTAGCCCAGGCCGCCGGGTTCAAGTGTCGGGAAAACCCTCCTTCCCAAATAGTTTGTCCACCATGAGGTCCCTGACCTCCTGGGTCTGCGCTTTCATCGCAGCGATCTGCGCATCCGCCTGTTCTTCATTCGAAAGTACGCGATTAGAAGATACGGCGACAGTAGTGATGGTGGGAGTTGATACGTCTGGAGTCGGGGTAAAGGAGGGGGATCCGAGGGAGGAGGTAGTAGCCGCGCGCGTTCCCTTTTGTGGGCAGTTACACGACATGTGCCCTTGAGCACGACATTTAAAACATCGTCCCTCCTTCTGAAGCTGGGCCCGGTCTCCGTCGGTAAGCGCCACGGAGGCTCGGGCGCGTCCAACATCCATGGCGTTAGGGTTTCGATTCTGTTTGAGGGCCTGGACCCACTGCTCTCGGTTGTGTCCGCCCTTCTTTCCACGCTGGGCCCTGTTCTTTCCCAGGCGGTCCTTCAAAACCAGATATTCAGCCTGCTGTAGACGAGCGGCCGCCTTCCAATCATCCCATGTGATCGGATGTTGGAAGCGAGTGGCATTGATTACTAACTGGTCTGGGAGTCCGTCCTGGAACATGTCCAAGGTCGTGGCTTCATCGGGGTTGTACCCGGCTTTGTGGACTAGGTTAGAAAACGTAGCCACGTAGGTGTCGATATCTTCGCCCTTCATAGTCAGAGTCTGCAAACTCTTCCGGGCTTTTGTTCGTTCCGCCGTATCAGTATACGACTGCATGAACCGATCATGGACGGTGTTCCACAGGTTCATTTCCGTCATTAGAACACCTGTGTTTCGCTGGTCCTCAAGCCAAGCGAACTGTTCTGTGACCCAATCGTCGACAAGGGGTCCGCGGATGTAGGAGAGGAAGGTCATTGCGCGGGGGTAGGGGATAGCGAGCTGGTCGACGGTGGGGTTCATTTCTCGGTATAGGTTGAACGCAAGCATGAATTGCTTGCTTTTCTCTCGGTCTCCGTTGAACTCGGGGGGCGGGTTCCCTCCTAGTCGTCCGTGTCCTCCGGGTGCAGGCGGGATCGCGGCTGGTGCGGCTCCGGCGGGGGGAATAGGAGCACCACCTGCTCCACCGCCCCCGCCTCCTCCGCCACCTGCGCCGCCTCCTCCACCGCCTGGCGCACCTCCTCCACCAGTGCTGCCACTCGGGAGACCTCCTCCAGGAGCTGCGCCTCCGCCTCCAGGAGCCGCTGCTCCACCTGACGGGCCGCCGCTAGGAGCGCCTCCACTACCAGAAGGAGCTGGTCCTCCACCGGTAAGGGTTGTGCTGGCCGAGGCATGAGTCTGTGACATGGACTGGGGTGTAGGTTGAGAACCGGGCAAGTCTGGGGGGTTTACGAATAGGGAGGGGGTGAACGTGGTTGTCGGTACGGAGACACTGGGTGAATTATCAGGGTCGGAGTCAATGTCAATCCCTTGCGGGTTGTGGCTCTTTAGTGGTCCAACGTTTAACTCAAGCGGTACTGGTCCGATAGTATACCAGCTTCGTTCGCTCGGCGAGTAATCAATATAAGCCCAGAGACGTTTGTCCTCTAGGTAGTGGATCTGGTGATACTCTTTCTTTCTTGCGTGGAAGATGTAATATCCTTCAACGTTGTTGATTTCTGCCCAGACAGCTGCTCCTTTGATTCGGTCGGAGAGCTCGTCGGTTGTGAGCCGAGTGATGTACTCAGGCTTGAACTGGGATCTGGCGCGACTAGATGTCGCCACTGTGAGAGACTTGACTTAATGTAATGCCACCACAGGGGCGTTAAGTACGACGTGTACTTCGGTTAAGTCACGGACGGTAACGGGACAGGAGTAAGTCTGTTACAACTTAGTTCGATGATGAACAAGTACCACTTGGCCTCCGTGGACACAAGGGTAATAGCAGGGACAGGCTCAAGCGCAACAGCGAGCAAAAGGGGGAGTCAAGCGAAAGTGCGACTCAAGGGTTCGTTCGTGAGAAATGGACAGCAGTGTGGTATTACACAAGAAGTCAAGTCTACCGTACAAGCTAGGTAGCGTGGGACTTATATACTAGTACACGTTGTTTGTCCGAGACAAACATATGGCGCGATCCTAGGATCCGGGTCCTAGCGAGCTAACAAGGGGAAAGTATGAAAGGAGAACAAGGGAATTCCGCGGGACGACGTGTGGATCAGAAGTCGTCGGCGGGTTCTGGAAGTCACGCCACAGGGCGTCGTAACGGTCATGCGCTGGGCGCGAGATAAGGGCCGAGACGCGGATCGAAGCGGATCGTATCGTAAAAGTACAATGGAAGTCCGAGACCGAACGTGAGTCACAAGATACCGGGCGAAGGGAAAGGAAGGAGGGAAAAGGGGAAGAAAATCGTAACATCCCTACAGGCTGCAGTGCGCCCATTAGTTCGCCTCCAGACTCTCCTAAGCTAACCTTGACTCCTTTAGTGCTGCCTCCTTATTATAAGGCGCGCAAGGACAAGGGCAAGGAGCCCATTCGTACAGTTGAACCTCTTGAAGAGGTATGCCCTGATAGTCCTACTGCCATAGAGATAACCAAAATGTGGGAGGACTTTGGTAAAAAGGAACCAGTCTGTGCCCCCTCTCCAGATATCTCTCTGGACCTAGACTGGGGTAGCGCAGATGAGGATGTCGATGCTGACATCGCTAGCGCAGTTGGGCAAGACGACTTCACTCCCTATGAGGATGGGTTAGTAACTTTCCCTCCTCTTACTAGCAAATCTGACCACTCTACAGCGCTACTGGAGAAGGTGCCAATTGGCGCTTCTAGAGATAGTAGTTACAGTGCACTTGTAAATAAAGTTGTCAATAGCGCTAATCAATGCGCTCATGGTTTGGATTATGCTCTTTGTGCAAAATGTAAGGGAATGCAAAGTCAAACAGAGCAAGAACCTATTTGGTTACTTGACTCTGGTGCATCGGCACATTTTACAAACAATAAACTGGACTTTATAAGTTATACTCCCCTATCGCAAAAGCCTATGGTTAAAACTGCGGCTCATGCTCTCTATGTACAAGGCCAAGGCTCAGTATTACTGAAGCACACTGTGGAACATAAAGGTGTTAAGACGGAGTGTATTACATGCATATATCCCGTTCTACATATACCACAGATGACAACTAAGCTATTGTCCATGGGGGAGTTTCTACAACAGGGATTGCGCGTTAATGGGGATTTGCAGTATATATCTCTATACTACAAGGGCAGTTCTACGCCTGTACTACAAACAAAACCCCTAGCAGACGGTCACACACTTTACTGGCTTGATGCCAAAGTTATGCACGTTAAAGATGTACATGCAGCCCATAGTACTATTTATACTGCGGACTATGACATCTGGCATAGACGTTTAGGACACCCTTCAAAGGAAGTACTATGTCGTGCCAAGGATCACACTAAGGGAATCCCTACGGACCTTAAATATCCTTCGGAGACACCCATATGTCCTGGTTGCGCTCAAGGGAAAATGCCTGCTTCAGCACATAAACCCTCTGAGACACGTGCTAAGAAGGCTTTTGAAAAGATTCATTCTGATCTTAAGAGCTTTCCAGTTGACTCATACCACAAATATAAATACTTTATTAGTTTCTTTGATGACTTCTCCTCCTATGCATGGATCGTGCTTTTATGCACTAAAGCGCAAGCTATTAATGCGCTAAGGCAATTTATTGCCATGGTCAATACTCAGCATAACACCACTATTAAACAGTGGATGTCGGATGCTGGAGGAGAGTAACAGTCAGATGAGTTTATTAAAGTACTGAAGGACATGGGCATTAATATCCTACAAAGCGCACCTCATACTCCCCAACAAAATGGTCGTGCTGAGCGTTTTATGTGAACTTGTATGGATAAGGCTCAGGCTATGCACCTTGAAGCCTGTCTCCCTCAATCTTGGTGGGAATTTGCGGTCCTACATGCAGTGCATTGCTACAATAGGACTCCAATAAGTCGCCTTAATTGGCAGACACCCTATATAAGCTTGCATGGTGAACCACCTAGTATTTCGCACTTATGAGTATTTGGTTGTGGTGCTTATGTGCACATACCAGAAGATTGCAGAACGAACAAACTTGACCCCAAAAGTGAACAAATGATCTATATTGGTCATACTGAGGGCATTAAAGCATATAAGTTCATGCGTATCAAAAATAACACTGTGTTCACCAGCACTACTGCATTATTTGATGAGACAGTATACCCTAGATGTGAGACGCAAAGGGTGCGGGGTACAACCCGTGTCAATGAGCCAGTAGAGAATCAACCTCCTATGGAGGATGACCAGTCACCTACACAGCCCATTCCTAGTGGTTTTGACGATGACATGCCTACTCATCGTCCCCTCAAACAGAGGCAAAATAGGGAGGATGCGTCAGACCGTGATGGTGGATCTGTGGCACCAGAGGAGCCAGAAGTGCAACCACCTCTGCCTCCTGCGCCAGAACCAGCACTACCATGACGGTCTGTGCGCTTGAGGAATGTTACGTCTACCACGGACGTCTGCCTGACTTAGGCTTCTCGGGGTGTGGCGAATCTAACGAAAGGGTAGAAGAGACGATTGACTCTGCTCTGTGGGTAGAACGACGGGTGTGGGAATAACTCTCCTGCTAGCCCTCGATATCCGTGAAGGTCCTCTCCTTGTTGAAGTCCGATAGGTGGGGTGTTTGATAGTTCAAGCTCGTCCCACGATTCGTGATCGATAGTGTATAGGATACAGTAGGGAGACGCTACATGTTCATTGAGGTATAGGAAGACTTTGTGATAGACAGCATCGAGGGGGTAATCCACTGTCCACGAAGGGAATGTTGGGATAAGTCACAGGGAACCCCTTGGTCTCAGGGTATGCTGGACGACTCACTTAAAGGGGGAGATCCCTATAGAGCGAAGAACTGATAGTGGTATTGGAAGAAGACCAAGATACCTTTCTTGGTCTTCGCAGCTCTCTACTTATACAGTTACGCGCGGGCTTTCAAGCGCCGCTCCAATCCGTACTAGCCAATAGCGTAAGTACCGTGAACCCTAGTACAACTATCCTAGTGTGAGTCATGATCCGATCCGCTTATCGTACACAATCACATGTGCCGGAGCTTACCTGGCTGACTGATCCTATAAGTCCATGACGATATACTGCTGACGTGGTGTCATACCCATCCGTCAGTGTCCACTTCTGGTCCGAACGTAACATCACCCCCTTTTCAGGATCGGGCTCCAGACCGACCACGCTCCAAGACTTCCCTTATCGTAGCGATGCGCTGCCCCTCCTCTGCTCCGGGCCGGTAGGAGTCCCTCTCGTCCTCGATGCGCTTGATGGCGTTTGCGCGCTCCAGTCGCAGTACGCACTGTCGTCGGGTGATCCCGATCCTCTCGAGCTCCTCTACCTTCTTGCGCAACTCCTCCTCCTTGGCTACGTATCCCGCCTGAAGACATCGGTAGCGGTGTATCTCCGCTGTGACCGAGAGGTCCTTCATGCCCAGGAGGGCGGCGTCGACGGACTCGCGATAACTGCTGTCTTGATCTATGAAGATCAAGTCGTCGTCGGTGTAGGGTGCGGGGGTCGGATGGTCATAGTCAGGTGCGGCATGTACGGATTTCCCGTACTGCTGGTCGCTGCCCTGTTGGTAGGCGAGGACGAAGGGGTCCGCCGTAAAGACGAGCTGCGTATACCGAGCTGGGTGCAGCCTCCCCTGAGCGTCGCGGATCTGGAAGGGGATATAATGAACTCCCCTGTTGTGTTGGTACCCGTGGGGTGGCGGAGTTTCCACCCGAGATCGGGAAACTGGACTGTGTTCCTCCGCCTGATATCGGCGGAGCGCGGGTCGAGCATTCTTCGGAGCATGCATTGGTTTCCCGTCGGTGGTGCATACCAGCGGGGTTTCGTCATGAGTAACTGTGAGGTGAGTCCCATACGTGATATGGCGGTTGAGCGGGCAATGCTCCTCCGACAGGTACCGGTCGTACTCTCGATCCTCTTGTACCGTAGTTTGGTCTTGATGGGACGGAGGTCGCGTCGGGATGTGACCTTGCGCCGAAGAGGACCGTGAATGTACGGCTGTAGGGCTTGGCGAAGGAAGGAGGGATGGTACGGGGGAAGAGGGACGACTTCCTGCTGGTTGAAGGGGCTGGGGAACCGACATGGGTGATAGTGCTGGGGTGTTCTGTACGATGAGGGTCGGCTGGACTGAGATGGGGAGTAGGTCGTCGAGGACATAGTGGACTTGGACTGGGGATTGGGACATGAGTGTGGGGAATGAAGAGGGAAGGAGATAGGGATGTCTCTTGGGTTTTCCCTGTGCTTATATGCACTTCCCTGGTGGGGTTCGAATGTTTGAACTCCCTTATCGCTTCATCAGCAAAGACGTCATCCTTCGAGACCCATTGGTTATCGGAGTCTGGGTATCCGCGCCACTTTACCAAATATTGCAGTTTCTTGGTTCTGCCGAATCGCCGGGAGTCTAGAATCTTTTCGACCTCGTATTCTTCTTCTCCTCCTACCAATTCCGGTGGTGGGCGCTGATAGTTGGGGCCATGTGTGGGAGTTTCTTTGTACGGTGTCAGAAGGTCTGTATGGAACATGGGGTGGATGCTCCACTGCGTGGGAAGTTCTAGGCAATAATTGACTGCGGACATCACCTGAATGATCTTGAACGGGCCATGTCTTCTAGGCACAAGCTTGGTGGTTGGTTGGTTGGTGCGTAGGTGGCGTCCTTCTAGCCATACTAAGTCCCCGATTTGGTATTTGGGCGTATCTTTGTGTTTGATCCACCCCTGCTGCGCTTTGATCATCAGTTCCTGGGTGCGCGTTCTAGCCTCTCTGAACTGTTTCAGGCGTAGTGCTACTTGAGGGATCGGTGAAGGGCGGTCCGTCCAATCGGCTCACGGGTTGTATCCCATGAGGAGGTTGAAAGGGGATTCCTTTGTCGCCTCATTGGGCCAGTTGTTGTGCGTGAATTTGGCCATTGGGAGGTATCTGGTCCAGTCATCTTGTCGTTCGTTGACCCAGAATCGGAGGTATTGTTCCAACCACTGGTTGGTGCGTTCTGACTGGCCGTCCGTACGAGGGTGGTAAGCTGTGGAGATATTCTGTTCGATTCCCAATATCTTGCATAGTTCTCTCACGAACTTGGAGGCGAATTGGGGGTCTCGGTCACTGATGATGCGCGACGGTAATCCGAATCTGGTGAACACGTGTTTTACGTACAGGGCAGCAGTTCCTTCTGCCATGATTTCTTCCAGGCACGGGATGAATACAGCTGCTTTAGAGCAATTGTGGTCCGTGATAGTCAATATCGAGTCGCATCCTTCCGCTTGTGGTAATTTGGTGATGAAGTCGAGCGCTATGGTCTGGAATGGGGTTGCCTCCGGTTTAGGGAATATTGGTTGTAGGGGTGCTCGCGTGGGTCGGTTGTTGACCTTGATTCTCTGACAGTCGGCGCATCCTTTGACGTAATCCTGGGTTTCTTGTCGTAGGCCTGGCCACCAGTAGTATCATTCCACCATTTTGATTGTTCGATTGATCCCTGGATGTCCGTATACTGGTGGGTCATGATGTACTTGAATAATGCGCCGTCGTTCATGTAGGTCTCCTGTTACCACGCGTCTTCCATCTTTGTACCATGTTCCTTCGATTCTTTTGAGTTTGTGCGGGTCTACCCATTTTTTGATCGCCTGTTCGTCTTGGGTGTAAACTGGGTATGTCGTTCCCATTTCTAGGGTGTCGATCGTCGGTTTCATGCGAGTGGGGTTTTCCGTGGTGTCGATGACGTTTGCTCGGACGAAGATATGGTCTGGTAGTACCGTGACGTGTTCGTTGTCATTTTCTCCTTGGTCGTAGTCCGGTCGTCGTGATAGAGCATCCGCTCGACCGTTTGCTGTGCCTTTGATGTGGTGAATTTCAACGTCGTATTCTGATAGTTCCAGTACTTCCCTTGCTACTCGTCTGCTAATCTTTTGCGGAGACCTCCAATATAGCAGGTTCATATGGTCAGAGAAAACCTTGATCTTGTGTGGTGAGCCGGCGAGGTATTGTCGCCAGTTGCGTAGGGCTTTTACAATTGCAAGGAGTTCTAGGTTGTAGATGTCGTAGTTTCTTTCGGCCGCGTTCAGAGTGTTCGAGTAGAATGCGATGGGGTGTCGCTTGTTGTTTGCGTCTCGTTGGAGGAGTACTGCTCCTACTGCGTATCCTGAGGCGTCTACTTCCATTTCAAACTGTTTGTCTAGTTCTGGGTGTTTGAGTACCGGTTCACTTGTTACTAGGCTCTTGAGTTTGTCGAATGCTTGTTGTTGTTCCGTTCCCCATTGCCATTCCGTGTCTTTTCAGGTTAGTTTGTTGAGGGGTCGTGCATGCGTGGCAAAATTTCTGATAAAAGCACGGTAGAAGTTACAGAATCCCAGGAATGATCGTACTTGCTTTATGGTTTTTGGAGTTGGCCATTCTTTAATGCCTGAAATTTTGACGGGGTCCATGCAGATCACCCCCTTTTCAATGATTACCCCCAGGTAATCGAGGGAAGAGGAGTGGAAGGTGCATTTCTCTGGTTTCAGGTATAGGTTGTGTTGTTCCAGTAGGTCCAGTATGTCGTGTACCGCTTCAGTGTGCGCTTGTTCCGTTGAGGCAGTTGCGACTCCAATGTCATCCATGTATACTTGGATTATCGTCCCTTTGGTTTCGTGGTATTCAATGAGGGGTTTGAATATGTGGTTCATCATTGTCTGGAACGTGGATGGGGAGTTGGTCATTCCGAAGTACATTACCAGTGGTTCGAAGAATCTGTGTTTGGTTTTGAATGCCGCTTTTCCCTGGTCTCCGTCCTTAATCAGTATGTTGTTATACCCCCATCGTACGTCGAATTTGGAGAATATCCATCCGCCGCTTAAGTCTGCGATTAGCTCTGGAATTAACGGGAGTGGGTATTGGTTGCATATGGTCCACTTGTTCAAGGTTCGATAGTCCTGTACCGGGCGTAGTTTTCCGTCCTTCTTTTTGATGAAGAAGAAGGGTGATGCGTACGGGGATTTGGAGGGTCGTATATACCCTTTAGCCAGTTGTTCGTCTAGAAACTCTTTTAGCGCTTTGTCCTCTGCCTGGTTTACCGGGTATATTTTGCAATCGATAGTGTCCGGTGCGTCGGGTTTGAGTTCTATGGCATGGTCCCATGGTCAGGAAGGGGGAAATCTGTGGGATTCTTCTTCGCTGAATACTTTTGCATGTCTTTGGTATTCAGCTGGTATTTCCTTTTTCTCCGTGTATTGCTGTGCCGATATTGCCATTTCTGTTGCCGTAGTCCGGAGGTGTACCGGGAGTGATTCTTCCTCTAGTTCTTGGTATATTTGGTTAGAGGCGTTGTCTGTGTATTGGGTGATGAGTCGCCGTATTTCTGTGAGGTTTAGGCGTCGGGGGTTTGTCATCCGTAGTATGATGGGGTATTGTTTGGTATCTAGGGTAGCTGTTGCCCATTGGATCCTAGGTTGGAACATGGCTAGCCAGGGGTATCCTAGTATGAGGTCTTCTCCTCCTACGTTGGTTACTAGGAATCTGATATCCTTTTGTTTTCCGTCAGTCTGGATGTTTAGGTCGATGTAGTGGGTGATTTTCCCCCCTTTGTTATGTGTCCCATCTATATTCCAGATGTTTCGTGGGCGTTCTAGTTCTTTGGTTCCTAGACGCATTCTTTTGATGAAGTCCGGGTGTATGAAGTTGTCTGTTGCTTCGGAGTCGACTAGTGCTTTCTTTTTGGCCATGAAGTAACTCATGCGAATCGAAACTGGGACATGCATAGATCGATAGCGCGTTATGAACGATGAGTTACAATTGACTGCCCTCACCCAGGCCGTTGGGTTCAGGCGTCCTGAAAATCCGGATTCCCTGCCATGTTTCTGGCGAACATCTCTCTCCCTTCTTCCTCTAGGTTTGCAATCCTACCCATTATGTCTTCTACTCGTTGTTGGGAAGTGGTACCACTGTTAACTTGTGTGGTCTCGTCGAGGTTGATAAGTGGTTCCCCTGCTACGCTTTGTGAAGTGGAGGGTACTTCTTCGATGTAGGCGGTTCTCCCTTGGAGTGTTCCACGGTTGCGCGGTTGACGCGGCTGTGTGCATTCTTGTGAGAAGTGACCTTTCTGGTTGCAGTTGTAGCAGGTGACGTCCCTGCTGTTGAATATCCCTCGTCCTCCACGTCCTCTGCTCAGGAACCCTCCCCTGGATGTAGGGCTGTACACCGTACCCGTAGTCTTACGGGTGTACGGGACCCGTAGGACGGGTCCCGTACCCGTTCCGTTTGCCATTCACTATGTAGGGTGTGTGGTACGGGTACGGGACGGGCATCACCCGTCCGGACCCGTTAGTTGACGGCAATTTACGGGCGTTGTACGGGTTGGAACTTGGAGGTCAGTAGGAATGGGCAGTGATGTTGACTTAGTTCACGCAGACTAGAGAAACAAGGCAACGATGATATTGAACAGACCCAGGGCTATCAGGGGCAAGTACAGGGGCTATCTAAAGTCGAATGAGGTGGCGGTTGGCTGCAGTGATGTCATCGTTGGTGTCGTCAAGTGTGTAGGAGGCCACGACAGTGGCAGTCAACCCCTGCAGAGAAGGGGACACCACCGTCCGAGGCCGCGCCGCCCCGTGTGGGCTCGGCAGGGCGTGCAGCAACAACGACGGTGTCGCGCGACGGGCTTTGGTGCTACGTGTGTGCATGAGGGCGGAGAGAAAGAAAAGGCAAAGAACGTGCACGCACCGAGAAAGAGCCTTCTGCCTTTTCACTTGTGCAGCAGGAGGACCGAGAGGCCGTTGAGTTCCTTTGTGCCGATGTGGGGCTGATGACGGTCGCCGCTGCTTGGGTGGGAAGACGAAGAGGGCGAGAGTGACCATATTGTCCATATATCATATGTGGTGGACTTGCGTGCCAATTCACCCACACGGCTGGATATGCTGGAAGACAATAGTACCTGGATCTCCTGCAGGTTCTTCGCCTTGACCTGTTTTCAGTCAGTAGTAGTTGACAAGCCACCCTTGTCATTCGTGATCGTTATATGATTCGACTTACTGGTTGTCTTATCAGCCGCAGAGACATTCAAGATGCCGTTCGCATCGATATCAAATGTAACATCTATTTGAGGGATGGCGCGAAGACTCCGCCGAAGAGCTGGCAGGATAGCAGAGAGCTCGGACTTCTGAGCAGGTTGTTGTCCTTCGTCCGTGCACGCTCGCCCTCGTAGACTTGGATGAGCACACCGGGCTGGTTGTCTGAATACGTGGAGAAGATCTCGGACTTCTTCGTCGGGACCGTCATGTTGCGTTTGATAAGCGCGGTCATGACACCACCCGCAGTCTCGATACTAGAGCGACGGTTATTTCAAGCCGGGACATACAAATACACGAACTTACCTGAGGGACAGTGGGGCGACATCAAGGCGGAGGACCCGGGAGGAGGCAGCCCTGAGATCCTGGGTCTTCTCGGAGGCTGAGACTGACCTTGGCAGCAACCTAAGTAGGCGAGTGTGACGGTCTTGAGGTCTGCTAAAACGTTAGGCATGCAAAGCAGCAAATGAAGACAAGGCTGAGATGAAGAGATAAGAAAACTGTGAGATGACTCAGATGAGCTTGGACCTTAGACCTTGGTATGAGCGAATCTTGAATCGCCGTATCCGGTCCGAGGAACTCCAAAACCTGTCAACTGTTCATGATCAACGTCAACGCATTGGTTCAACGTTCAACCTTCAAACACCTCAATGTTCTTACTACTGTGCCACCATTTGCTACCATTTGTCCAGACCCTGTCTAATGGTCTCCGTACTCATCTTGTCAAGTTGTAGCCTGCCCTTGCTCTGCCCCGGGCCCGCACCTTGCCTGGCTCAACATATCAATTTTACTGCTTTTCATCTCAGCGACGCAGCGTCATTGTACCTTTGTATTTCATCTCTTTCACTTTGCTATTTTTAACCTCTTTAAGTTAGGACAGGACTCGGTTGCGTTGGATGACTCAGTCGTCTCCATCCTCACGCTGCATCATGGCCTCCTTCCACATGTTTTGTTGCCTACCATCCTTGGCAAGCAGCTCCTGGATGTTTTATTTATGCAACCTTTTCTAGACCCTCCCCATTTTGTCTTCGTTGCATGGACTACCGGACTTCACCTAAATTGCCTCGGACTTCATCTCTTATAGTAGGGCATCACGACGATGCAATCATGTACTTAAATCGGTCCCCTTCCCTGCCAATTTCAAGTGTTCATCTCCCACTATTTTCGAGTGATTTCCTATAGGTTCTTTCCTCCTTACGCATCAAAACCAAACCACCCAGTATTCTATTATTTCATCTGCGGCCGCATGTTGCGATGTCTGGAGGCAGTTCGGCGAGTAAGTAACACAGTACAACCTTCTCCACATGATGATCTAATCTGAGTATTACGGACAGCTACTGATCAATGTGCCCTGCGATCTGATGGGACTCTGAAGGACGCTTCGGAAATCAAATGGTATAATGACAAGGACGACGATATGCCTAGTGCCGTGCCCCCAAACATAGTCCCGACTCAGATAGGTAAGTTTTCTTTCGCTTCTCTTTCTCACATACTGAATTCCCTTCAGCAAGCCCTTCAGAACGAAAAAAAAGAAAGCGGAACACCGCTCGGATGGAAGAAATTATCAGAGCAGAGCAAGAGAGTGACGAATCAGTGACTTTTCCGCTGCCTCGCCAGAAGAAAAAAAAACGCAAACGCAAGCCCGAGGTGCTTTCTGACCCTGAAGACAAGCCGTATACTTCAGTGGCCTCGGGTTTCGATAGCGAGAGTGATGGTAGTAGCATCGCTGAGATCGCGCCTGATGAGGTTCATCTTGATCCACACAACTGTCACATTTGTTCACCGTGGATTTTAGATCGCAGATATGTTACCTTCGAAGATGAAACCCCTGAAGTCTCGGAAGTCATCGAAGGGGAAAGGTAGAGCCAAGGGCTCATCGGACAAGCCCTCAGCTGCGAAAAAACACCACCCAGAGATCGCTGATGGCCCTCCTGATGGGGGTTTGTTACGAGCCCAACCGCTACAGGGCTCTTTGTCAACGAATAGCCTTGAGGGTTCAAGTTTATCCCAGAAAAAGGTATGCTCATTCTCGCTTGATTTTGTGCGTCTCTGATTATCCCAGGGAGTAAAAAGGAATCCGATCTACCTATTTTACGAAGCCACCGACCTTGGCGCGGATGGCAGTCCGGGTAGGCCAGGTGACAAACACTTCCGATGCCACCACGGAAACAAGAAAGTCCTGACCATCACAAAGGCGATGAACCACAATCTGAACGGTGCGTCATCATGACTCAGACCTGGCACTTCCTGCTCTCATGACCAATAGGTCTTGTGGGTCATTTACGAACCCATTTCAAGTCACTCTTCAACCTATACATGGTCCTTAAAGATCGAGAGACTCCGCCAACTGAAGACGAGAAGGCCTTCGCCTCTGGTGACAAGGAATTTACTGGTCAGGATCAAGCGGAATATGTCAAGGCTCTTGAGACGAGAGCGTCAACAATAGCATCGGCGTTTTTTAGGCAACAACAGGCTGCGGTGGTGAGTCATCCTGGTGTCTTCGGGTTACAACTGACATCAGTATAGGAGCCTTTTGATCTGTCAAAATTTGAGCGCCTCCTCACGGAGTGGATTGTTGCTTGTGATCAGCCATTGGACGAAGTTGAGAAGCCAGAGTTTATTCGCATGGTCCAGTATGCACACCATTCCCAGACCAAGCTCAAACTGCCAAATCGACAAGGCATACGACGGCGCGTGATGAAGCTCGGTGAAGAGACAATGGAGGGTATTCGAGAGATGTTTAAGGTGGGATATATTCGCTCCACCAAAACAGGTCTAACTGTTGATTAAAGGCCCTGGAAGGGAAGGTCAGTCTCTCCCTTGACGCATGGACATCAAGCAACAGCATCGCGTTCTTGGCAATTGTTGCTCACTATGTCACAAATGACGGCAAATTGGGTGTGTTGGTCTTACAACTCCCTTCTTTTCTCTTGACTGACGAATGCAGAGGAGCTCCTTGTCAATTTCCAGGAGCTAATTGGTGCTCACACTGGTGAGAACATGGCGGAAGTGGTTTGGGAAACCTTAGAACTGTACGGGCTCAAGGGTAGGGTATGTATTCTGGCATTGAGCATCCAAATCCCTTACTGACAAGTTATAGGTTATCGCGATAACAATGGATAACGCGAGTAACAATGACACATTAATGGCTACATTAGAAGCTCGTTATCAAACAGAAGGCATTTTCTTTTCAGCTCGAGACTCTCGAATGCGGTGCATGCCCCACACCATCCACCTTGCCGCACTTAAGGTCTGTCGTTCACTTTTGTCATCTTCGTGTCATACTCTAATACGTACTAGCTTCTTGAAGCCATTGGTGTAATCTCAAAGAGGGACAGCGATAAAAGCGCCAGTTGCGGAGGTAACTACCAAGATGAGGTCACTCTTCACCATGCCAGTGATGACAGCGATGCATGCCGGGGGGACGATGAAGATGGCGAAGAAAACATTCTCGAAGCTATTTCAAAGGTGTGTTTTACGTGGCCATTGACCTGTACCAATGGCTGACTTGGAGTCACTCGGACTCACTCCCTTCTGTCAGCTTCGCAAAGTTGTACGAGCAGTTCGCTCAAGTCCTCAGAGGCGTCAGAACTGGCTTAGGGAGGTCTGGATGTCTCTTTCAGAAGAAAAGATGGGCGCTGGCAGTACTGCGTTCATGCTTATTCTAGATGTCAAGACGAGATGGTCGTCGACCTACCAAATGCTTCGTAAGTGGTGCATAGTAGTCAAAAGGTAATCATCTCTGTCTCACATAATTTTAGGCCGGGCATTACAACATCGTGAAGCTATCAACACCTACATCTACCGACACGAAGATTTAATCCAATTTCGTCTGACCGAGGAAGACTGGAGAGCGATTGAGATGGTAACACGCTGGTTGAAGTCATTCCAGTCTGCTACCACTCAAATGTCAGCCTCCAAGACACCCATGCTCTCCTCCACTCATGTGATTTTCCGTGGACTCCAAGCCGACCTCAGGGACATTCTTCGTGAGGAACAAGGCCTATCCCCCCAACTCATTCAAGGCCTCTCTGACGCCCACCTAAAGCTTAGCGAATATTATTATAAATTTGACGAGTCACCATTCTATCTATGGGCCTCTCGTAAGTCTCATCCTGCATTACTATTTGCCAATTGATCTGAAGCCACGTAGTTTTGGACCCTCGGATTTCGTATTCGGCACTTCTGGATGAGTTCGAAGGCGATGACGATCTTGCGCCTTTCCTTGAGGTGGCGAAGAACAAGCTTCACGTATATTACAAGACACTCTATGCGAACAAGACAGCACCCTGCCCTTCCTCGTCCAGCCCATCTAGTCAGGCTGCCTCAGCGGCTCTTGGCCACTCCCCACCAAAGAACTTCACTGCTCGATTCCGGAAACCCCGTGCACCAATTGACGAACTTCTCGAATTTTGGAAGCTCCCTCAAGAGGATTTCGACACTTGTGAACCACTTCAGTGGTGGTTAGGCCGTCGGGCTTCTTTTCCCAACCTGTATCGACTTGCGTGTGATGTCTTGTCCATCCCAGGTGCGTTCACTTTCTTTTCGCTGACAGCCCAAGCTCACTGACCTCCACGTTATCAGCCTCAGCCATGGCCGTAGAGAGGGTCTTCTCTGGTGGCCGTGACACGATCTCTCTCCGTCGTGCTAGCTTGAAGGCTGAGACCATCAGGACCCTTATGCTGGTCAAGAAGAAACTGCATTTAGAACGCGAACGTGCAACCAGAGCGCTGAAGGGTAAAAGTTCTAGTATTTTACTTTAGTCTCTTCCAATGTCTTTAATATACAACCTGTTACTCTTATTACAACCGCCCCAGTCGACCATCCCATTCCACGACCACAACTTGGGCCGACTCTCGTTAACTAGTTCAGGTGAGTGTAGACCGTGCCTTCTGTAACCAACCTCTGCTCTCCCGCTTCCGCCGCCTCACTCCTGTCCCTCCCCGACACTGGCCCATCCTCCTCGTCCTCCTCGTCCTGCTCTTTCCTTGCCTCCCGCTCCTCCCCAAAACCTGCTCCGCCTACGCTCGTGAAATCCAGACCGTGGACCGGAACCGGGTGTTACCGCCCCACCTCGCCACCTCTGAAGCCACGCCGCAGAACACCACCGTCGAGTATCTCAGCCACCTTGTGCACGAGAATGCGCAGCGCATCAAGTTCGACGCCGACGCCTCGTGGCTGCGATTCGTCAAGACGGGCCTGTCCCATCGGTTTCTCAACAAGCGTCAGACTACTTCCGTGAAGTTCCGTCGCATGGGCAGCGCGTCTCTTGAGCCTCTCGCGCACCCGCTCCTTCTCCCCCGAAAGCCTTGTCACGTTCTTCGAATGGTCCCACGCCCAACGCTTTCCCTTCCGCACACACACCACCCTCTCGTACACCATCGTCCTCCACGGGCTCCTCCAGAAGGGCGCGTACCCCCTCGCTCTGGAAGTATGGGAGCACTATCGCAAGCACGGGATGCGCAAGCTGCGCCTCGATCCAGTCGCTCTCGGTGTCGGCGTCGAGGTGCTGTCCCACTCACAGCACCCAGACTGTGCACTGGCTCTCGTCGACGCGCAACGAGGACGGCGCAGGTCCCGTCGTCCGTCATTACCTGCTTGATGCTTCCATGGTGTGCCACTGCAGCCAACCGCCACCTCGTTCGACGTTAAGTAGCGTAGTAGAGCCTTGTACTTTAGTGTTTTCCAAATCTTTTATATACAACCCGTTACCCGTAAATACAGCCATAAACATTCCCGTACCGTCCCATTTAGGTTCACAGTAAGTCAGTATACGGTACGGGCACAGTACGGGGAAGCCCGTTTTGACCCGTTGAATATACGGCCGTACCCGTAATACGGTACGGTGAACAGCCCTACCTGGGTGCAAACGGCGGTCGCCCCTGAGTGTAGTCCCTCCATTCTTGGGGATTGTTAGGGTTCGCTTCTTCGGATCCTGCGACTCTGGCACGGATTCTTCCTGGGGTGGTATCCATTGCGTCCAGGTGGTTACGATATTGCTGCCACCCTTGTTGTCTGGTTGGGGGTTGGAAGCGTGCGGGTTGTCCTTGTTTAGGTCACGCGTTGCTTTGTGGTTGCCTTCCAAAGCCGTCCGTTCGAGCTTTCATGTGGATGTAGTGCTTCTGTTGCTCAATGGCTGCGGTTTTCCACTGCTGGTAGGTGTGAGGGCTGTGGAATTGGTATGCGTTTTGGTAGAGGTCCATCGGTAGTCCTCTGGTGAACTTGTCCAGGACTAGGGGTTCGTCTAGACGATAGTCAGCCTGTCAGACTAGTTTTTCGAACTTGGTGACGTAGCCGTCTATGTCGGTTCCTGTCA
This sequence comes from Lactarius sanguifluus, assembly GCA_021527775.1. NCBI lineage: Eukaryota > Fungi > Basidiomycota > Agaricomycetes > Russulales > Russulaceae > Lactarius > Lactarius sanguifluus. The sequence goes on along the minus strand of JAKEYF010000030.1, from coordinate 282,695 downwards.
TTCTGAACCCTTTATCCAGTTCCAGTCTGGCTTGCTCTTGCTCCATGTTGTCGCGGAACTGTCGCTTGAAGGCAAGTTCTACTCCTGCCCATAGCCATGTGTCGTATCGGTCGATGTGTCGGTCGAGCCATTTCTGGGTTTCTGTGGTCCATTCGTCGACTAGTGGTCCTTGGATGTAGGTGAGGAACATCATCGCTTTGACGTAGGGGATTTGTAGGCTTCGATTCGCGAAGTTGACTCCTACGTATCGTTTCCACTGTGTGAGAAACACTTCTGCTTTGTCGCGGTCCCCTGTGAACACCATTGGTTCTTTTCCTATGAATTTGTCGGTGGTTGCGTTGTTGGGAATTTGAGCGGCGTTGGTGGGTTGCCCTCCATCGTCTCCTCCTCCTCCTCCTCTGTGGTTTTCGTCTCCTGGGTCCCCTCCTGGAGGTCCTTGCTTTTCCGGTTCCGTGAATAGTGCTGTTCTAGCGTGGGTCTCCTGGGTGATCGTTTGAGACATGTTGGTGGGGATGGACTTAGCGATTTCTTCTAGGATGATTTCTTCTGCCTCGTCTTTGATGATCTGAATCTCTTCGGGGTTGCTTGCAAGTGAGGGGGACGGTGCTGGGGTTTTGGGTGTGGGAGATCGGGCTGGTTCTTCTTCTTGTCCGTCGATTATACCCCACTGGTCTCTGGTTACTACGTTGTTGACTGTGATGTCGAGGTTGAGGCTGGAGGTTGCTGGTCGTGTTATCTGGTATTTGTTGTGAAGGTCGTCCCACTTGATTTCGGTCCAACAGGTGTTATCAAAGTTGAACTCTACTGGTATGATCTGTTGCTGGTTCTGTTGGTTATAGTAATATGTCACGTAGCCTGGATCTTCCGTGTCGTCTTTCCAAAATGCGGATTGTAGATATCTCTTGGGTACGTTTCGTTCCCCTCTCCTATCGATGTGATAGGGTCTGAATGGCACCCAGTAGTCTTTGGTTGTTTTGAGATTGGCCACGGTGGGATCTTGGTCTTAATGTTACGTCTACCATGGACGTCTGCCTGACTTAGGCTTCTCGGGGTGTGGCGAATCTAACGAAAGGGTAGAAGAGACGATTGACTCTGCTCTGCGGGTAGAACAATGGGTGTGGGAATAACTCTCCTGCTAGCCCTCGATATCCGTGAAGGTCCTCTCCTTGTTGAAGTCCGATAGGTGGGGTGTTTGATAGTTCAAGCTCGTCCCACGATTCGTGATCGATAGTGTATAGGATACAGTAGGGAGACGCTACGCGTTCGTTGAGGTATAGGAAGACTTTGTGATAGACAGCGTCGAGGGGGTAATCCACTGTCCACGAAGGGAATGTTGGGATAAGTCACAGGGAACCCCTTGGTCTCAGGGTATGCTGGACGACTCACTTAAAGGGGGAGATCCCTATAGAGCGAAGAACTGATAGTGGTATTGGAAGAAGACCAAGATACTTTTCTTGGTCTTCGCAGCTCTCTACTTATACAGTTATGCGTGGGCTTTCAAGCGCCGCTCCAATCCGTACTAGCCAATAGCGTAAGTACCGTGAACCCTAGTACAACTATCCTAGTGTGAGTCATGATCCGATCCGCTTATCGTACACAATCACATGTGCCGGAGCTTACCTGGCTGACTGATCCTATAAGTCCATGACGATATACTGCTGACGTGGTGTCATACCCATCCATCAGTGTCCACTTCCGGTCCGAACGTAACAAGGAAAGTACCTACTCGTCCTGACAACGTCTATGGGGAAGACAGGCATCCCACACAAATAACTAAAGACGTTGAGCGGAGTAGCAAGTGGAAAGAAATGGTTGGAAAGCAGCCTGGTCGCTCCAGGTCTGATAGTATGCCAGGGCAAAGGCAGATTCCAGGAGGATTTCCTGAGACAAACCCTGACCCTCCACCTGCTGAGAGTGAAGCTCCACCAGAACCCTCAGAGGATGAAGTAGATGATTTATTGTCACGCCTTGCTCAGGAAGGGGGAGTAAAATTCCTAGATCATCTGCTTGCCAAAGCAGTTCCATCTGCTGATCTGGAACCACTGGACACTTCTAATGTATGGGAGTGGACCTATAAAGATATTATGCACATGCCTGCAGCGCAACAAAAGGAATGGAAGACTGCTTGTCACAAGGAACTTGAGGCACTTTGCAGATGCAATGTCTTTGAGCTTGTGAACCCTCCTAAAGGGAGGAAGATTATAAAAAATAGATGGGTCTTTGATCAAAAGACTGATGGTCGCAAGAAAGCCTGGCTTGTTGCCAAAGGCTTTTCTCAGGTTGAAGGCGTCCATTACAATGAAATCTTCTCACCAGTAGTGTGTTTTGAGACTGTCCAGATGATGCTCGCACTTGCAGCACTAGAGGATTGGCACATCACTGGACTAGACGTTAAAATTGCCTTCCTATATGGCAAGCTTGATGAAGAGCTCTACATGGAACAACCTGAGGGCTTCAAAGCCAAAGGGCAGGAAAACAAAGTACTGTGACTAAAATGCACCATATATGGGCTTAAACAAGCTGCTTTAGCATGGTGGAAAGTGCTGGATAAGTCCATGGCTGCGATGGGCTGCAAAAGGCTACTTTCTGACTCAGGACTCTTTACCCATAGAGGTAAGAGTGGCGCCCTTGTAGTGATCATTGTCTATGTTGATGATGTGATCTTTATGGGTTCGGACAAAGCCCTTTTAAATGAACTTAAGCAAAGGTTCATGCAGGCTTGGGAATGTCATGACTTAGGCAATGCAAAGGAATTCTTGCATATGTGCATTCAATGGAAACATGGAAAGATCTTCTTAGATCAAACCACTTACTTAGAGAAGGTGCTGCAACGCTTTGGACTTACAGACATAAAAGCAGCTGCAACTCCACTTCCTGAAGGGTACCAACCAGTACCTAATGACATGCCAGTCAACCCAAGCGTCAGGAGCAAATACCAGCAAGTTATAGGTTCACTCCTATACATAATGCTTGGGACTCACCCTGACATCGCCTATGCAGTTGTTAAACTGTCACAGTTTGCTGCAAACCCTTCTGAGGACCATTTGAATAGAGTGCTGTATATCTGTCGCTATTTGCTTGGGACTTCTTCATACTCTTTAGTGTATGATGGGAAATCAAATGGGGGTCTAATTGCGTATGCAGACTCTGACTGGGCTTCAAACCCAGATAATAGGTGATCTACTACGGGCTATATGGTTAAACTAGCTAATGGGATATTCAGCTGGAACTCTAGAGCGCAGAAGACTGTTGTGCTGTCTTCCACTGAAGCTGAATATATGTCGCTGTCGGATACTGGCAGACAATTAGTTTGGATTAAGTCGCTCTTTACTGAGCTTGGGATCAAACTAAGCCCAATGCCACTCTGCGGTGATAATCAGGGGTCCATCTTTATGGCCTCAAACCCTGTCCAGGAGAAGCGTATTAAACATATCAATATATGCTACCACTACATAAGAGAAGTGGTGAAGGACAAAAAGATAGAACTATTCTTTATAGATGGTTCAGAGAATCCCACAGACATGTTTACCAAGAACCTAGGGCGTATTAAGTTCGAGAAGTTCAGAAGTTAGGACTTGAGTTTTACTTGTCCAACTGAGTTTCAAGGCTAATGGCTTGGCCTTGAAATGAGCCTGAAAATTTCTATTATACATGGAATCAAAATAAAGTCATCTCAGACTTTTCAAGCCATCCCAATTCCTTATTTAAGGATACTATGGAAGGTATATTGAGTGACGCTTGCATCTTCCAGATACATAGATTCTTTTAAAGAATCAAAACATTTCCGGTCATTGTTTATACCTATACCAAAAAATTGGCCCAATGAACTGAAAAGTTCAAAAAGCTGAAATGGGATGGTGAAGAGAGCTTGGCCTCGAAACCGCTCTCATGGTTCTGTGAAAGACTCCCTTCTAATCATGGCTTGAATATTATTTGCCTTACACACTTGCTCAGAGCACTTAGTAGCTGCACTTAGCAAGGGGGAGTGTTGAGCCATAATACTTACTATATGGCTCATTACGTAGGAATTGGAGTACGGTTACTTACGATATACCCGTGGTTCAGAGTATTTAGTCATACAATACATGTACAGAATCCCCTTAAGGGATTATTCCAAGTCCACCGGTGATTAAACATTAGGCGTCACTGAAAACACGATATTGTGGATGCCTTTACTCATCACTTTTCCCCAAACGGACATGGGTGGACCATAGAGTATATAATGCCTACTGTAGGAGCAAGTACCTATACACATCTCTCTCCACCCCACTCAGAGCTTCCTCTGCTTCACTCTAAGCCTCGTCTAAGCTCTCTATACAGGTAAGGGTCTACCTGTACACTGCGTCTATTGCTGTGCAACATTCTCTACAGGGACACTGCACTAAGAGTCATGGGTTCGGTTCGGTGTTCGAAGGGAAGTTCCAAGGAGGAACTTCAGTAAAATATGAACAAGTGGACTATGCTCAGATAGTCCTTGAGTGGATAGGAGGGCTTGCTGGGGATCGTGAGAGATGGAGTATTCTCAGGTATTGATTGCTCGGGTACCGTAAGATACAAGAAGTCAAGTCTGGGGCTACTAGCAGCCAACGCAGACAGTACTTATAGTAATTAGCGATCCTAGGGAGGAGTCACAAATGAGTCCTAGGATCGAGTCATCGTACAATAAAGACAAGTCAGAGCACGAGTCATAAGGGCTCGCGCAGTCGTAATGAGTCAATATGAGTCATAGTGCTCCACCAGGGTCAAGGGGAACAGCAGTGACTCACCAAGCAATCACATAAGAGTCATAGTGACTCTGAGATAACGAAACAAGGTCACAAGACCTATAAGTCACGAGACACCACGTCACAAGACACAAAGTCCAAAAAGAGAAAAATAAAGTAAACCATACGAAATCATGACACAATCCCCCTTCCAAGCACAAAGTCACCTCAACTTTGTCAAGTCTGAATCAGCTGGGGTAATGGTACTTGCACGAAAACAAGTTAGGGCAGTCAGTCCAATGGTACCTAGGACCAGGACACTCCCGTCGCAGTTTCTTCATAACTGGGGGCCCATCTTCTTCGTCATAATCCTCCAGGGCCACCTTTTCTTGGATCCATCCTCCAGATTTGCCTTGCGCTTCACGGTCCCAAAACTTGACCGTACCCTCTTCCGTACTAGGAAGGGGCTTGTCGTCCTGCAGGGGCGCCACTCCCTTTTTCTTTGGGTGCATCTTCTGGTTGCTCTTGGCTCGAGGCCACCACTCCTGGAACTTCTCTGTCATCTTCTTGGCCTTACCCTTCAAGGTCTTGGGCACGTTGTGGATCAGCTCCTCCCTCCAGCTTCGGCTTTCACTCCAGTAGCCGCTTGACGACCCTGTACTCCCTATTGACATGCCTGGTGAACTGGCCCAGTCACGTTGGGCATCTAGCACCGGTTGGCAGGTCAGCATGTGCCGCCTCAACTACTTCCGAGTCTGAGGGGGCCATGGTGGAGTGGTCATCAGTGGGTCAGAGGCACTCTTCCCAGAAGTTGCACACATGTTCCTCTACCACAAGGACGGACATGGCGGCCTGTGCTTCCGAGAGCAGAGTGTTCAGGGTGGACCACCCCCCTGAGGGTATCAGTGGGCAGTCCTGGTAGGTGGGTGCTGGAGATACTGGGCTGGGCAGAGGGTTTTGCCTGTCTGTTGTCATGGCAATGTCTGGGGACATGGCAGCCCAGTCAATGGGGGAGAAGGGACCTTCAGGAGAGTATGGGGGGACAGGGAGAAGTCTAATGTTCTGAGGGATGATCAAAGGAGGGAGCGCAGAGGTGGACTGCATAGAGATGGTGGGAGCTGATGGTGAAGACATTATAGCAGGAGTAGATGTAGAAGGGATAGTTTGAAGGCAATGGTGAGGATGTGGTTGAGAGGGAAGAGGATTCTGGATATCTTCTGTCTTCATCTGCCTTATAACTGTCTTTTGTTGTTTGGCCTTCTTTGGTCTTCTGTTGTACTCTGCTATTAGTTCATCAGCATGTACATCTTCTGCTCTTTCCCATGAACTGTCACTTGTGGGATACCCTTTCCACTTGATTAGGTAGTGCAGTTTATGCCCTTTTCCCCGATGCTGCACATCCAGGATCTTCTCAACTTCATATTTGGGTTCTCCTTCCACTAGATCAGGTGGAGGTCGGGTAAAGTTCGGCCCGTGCAGTTCCATTTCCTTATATGGCATAAGGAGGTTTGCATGAAACACATTGTGGATCTTCCATTGCCAGGGTATCTCCACTCGGTATACTGCTTCTGACAACTGTTTCAGAATCTTGAAGGGTCCATATCACTTCGGTGCCAACTTGGCCATAGGGTAGAGGGTTTTCAGATTTGTGCCCTCAACCCAAACTTGATCTCCTTCTTCGTATGGGCGGAACTTCTTGTTCCCTTTGTTTGCCAGTTTCATGGCCATCTGCACCTTGACAATGCTGTTTTGGGCGTCTTTTCTTGCTTTTTCTAGCACCGTGATGTGCTCTGTTACTGATGGAATGTTGCTCTTGTTTGTCCATTCAACTTTTGGCGTGAAACCCATGATCAGATCATATGGGGTTTGTAATGTTGTCATGTTTGGCCATTGGTTATGTGCGAACTCTGCCATTGGCAAATACTTGTGCCAATCATCTTGCCTCTCGTTGCACCAGAATCGAAGGTACTGTTTGAGCCATTGGTTTGTCCTTTCTGACTGGCCATCAGTTCTTGGATGATATGCCGTACTGATGTTCTGGTGTATCTTCAAAGTTTCACAGAGGCCTTTTGTGAACTTTGCCATGAATTGGGTGTCTCGGTCTGAGATCATTTTCTTGGGAATTCCAAACCACATGTAAATGTTCTTCAGGTACAGCTCGGCCACTCCTTCCACAGTAATCATTTCTTGGCATGGGATGAATATAGCCGCTTTACTGCAGTCATGGTCCGTTACTGTGAGGATTGTGTTGTATTTGCCTGACTTTGGTAATTTTGTGATAAAGTCAATGGCAACAGTCTGAAAAGGCAAGGAGTGTTCTGGTGTGATGGGGATCATTGCGGGTTTCAGAGGCCTTGTGTTAATTTTGTTGGCTTGACATGCACCGCATCCTTTGACGTATTGCTCCACGTCTTGTTTCATGTTCGGCCACCAGAAGTCTCGTTTTGCCAGTTGGTACGTGTTTGAAATTCCTGGGTGTCCAGCTGATGGGGTGTCGTGGTAAAAGTGAATTACCCCCCTCTTAAGATCGTTGTCTCCAGCAACAACAATCCAGTCTCGGTCTTGCCCTAATGGGTCTTTGTCAATCTTCCACCAAATTGATGATAACTTGATCAATTGATGGGTATTCGTCCAGTTTCGGAGCCTTTCCTGGCTATCTGGGTTCATCTGTTGGTCTTCTCTGACCATGTTCTGCAGGGACTGGTACTTTCTGTGGTCCAGTGTTGCACTGAAGTGTTCAGTATCCTTCCCATCGTTGGGGTTGAACTCTTCGCTCAGCATGATGCGTGCATGACTAAAGAGCGCAGGTGGTAGCACCACCAGTGCCTTATTATCGTCATCACCTTGGTCATAATCGGGGTGCCTTAATAACGTATCAGCCCACCCATTCTTCTTTCCAGATATGTGGATCAGATCGAAGTCATATTCCATGAGTTCCGCATGCCATCGTGCCACTCTTCTGTTGTGATCTCCAGGATTCTTCCAGAACAACAGATTAGCGTGATCCATATGCACTTTGACTTTGTGCAGGGGCTGATGCAAATAGTGACGCCAGTGTCTAAACATTTCGACAAGCGCAAGAAGTTCATGGTTGTAAACATCATAATTCCTTTGTGCCTCGTTCATGGTTTTAGAGAAGAAAGCTATGGGATGTAGCACATTCTTCTCGTCACGTTGCATTAGAACAGCCCCTAGTGCATAATTTGAGGCATTGATCTCGACTTTGAATGGTTTGGTTTGGTCTGGTTGTATCAGGACCGGTTCTTCACATATCCGTTTCTTCAGTTCTTGGAAAGCTTGTTCCTCTTTGTCGTCCCATTTCGAAGCAGCGCCTTTCTTTAGTCGTTCATTCAGGGGCCTAGCCACAGATGAGAATCCTCAGATGAAGCATCTGTAAAAGTCACACAATCCCAGGAATTTGCGTATATCCCAGACATTCTTGGGTGCTTCCCAATCCATAACTCCTGCGACTTTGACAGGGTCCATGGTTACAGTTCCTCCTTGAAGGATTACGCCGAGGAATTCAACTCTTCTGACCTCAAAGAGGCATTTGCTAGGCTTTAGGTACAGATCCAGTTTCTCTAGCCGTTCCAGGACTTTGTTGACTAGCTCCCGATGTTTCTGATCATTGTCTTCTGTGGCCACAAGTATATCATCCATGTAGATAATTACTTGCCCAGTTGCTATTAGATCAGCAAACTGAGTGTTCATCATTCTTTGGAAGACCGCGGGAGTGTTTCGTATAGTCTTTGAAGGTCCAGTTGCTCAAACTGGAAAAAACCGGAACCAGACCGGACCGCAACTGGAAACAACCAGACTTTTGGTTGTGGTTGCGGCCCGGCACAGAAATGTGTGGTTGCGGTCGCTGCGATTACGTCGTGTTCTCTGACCGGTTGCAACCCAGTATTATAGGTAGAACAAGTATTTTATTTGGACTTCTAATATACAGTACAAAAACATGACTACTACTATACTAAGCTAATAACTATGAGAATGATTGCCCGTCGTTGTTGTGTCACATAGTCGTAGTCGTGGTCATAGCCGTCACCATCACCGTCTTGGTCATCATCATTGCCGTCTTGGTCATTGTCATTGCCGTCTTGGTCGTTGTCATCATTGGTCTTGCTGTTGTCGTTGCCATTGCTGTTGACACCGCCACCTTGGTTCTTGCTGCCACCTTGCTGTCGACTGTCGCCTGGGCATTGTGGTAGTTGACGTCACCTTGCTGTGGTATTGTGGTTGCCATCGCCACTGTTGCTGCCGTCGTCGGGGTTGGGGCCACTGCATTGGCAGGGCCCTGGTGGCTGTCAGTAGCGCATGCAGCTCAGGGCTGTGTCGGGGAGGCGTGGTCGTGGTTGGTTGTTGTTGATGTTGATAGATAGCAAGATAGACAGCACATTGATAGTGCACGTGCAGCGAACAAACTGGCAGTACCTGGGCCATTCGTTACTCATGTGTACTCATGCTTTAGGGAACTGTGACTTAGCTGTGATGGCTGAGTGCCTTTTACCAACGACAACATCAACGACGACATCAAGACTTCGCTGATGAGCCGATCAAGCCGCCAACCGACGCCGCCACTGCCCCACCACTGGCACCTCAAGTCCGATCTTGCCTGGGTGTAACGCCACTGGTGGGGCGACGTCCATGGTTCAAAGTACCCACAGCAGGTCTAGCAGAAGACGCGTTCGGCATTATCGGACAATGGTGATAATGGAGACTGATATCGATCAAAGGCACACGCTCAAAGAGGCGAGGCGAGAACGGTGATGCACAAGTAAAGGGGAAGGCTTAAGACAAGGCAGAGCAGGGTTCCCAAGATACAAAGCTGGTATTGCTAAGTAAATCAAGTCTGAGGACTTGAGTACGAAGACAAGCCTGGTATATATACATGCAGGTACATAAGGTTCGTACTCAGCTAAGTCCGCTCTATCTGGGATCTGGGTCCGTGCGCAGTCATGGAACCTACTAGAAGGTCACATGTGTATTGCGCCATCGATCGTCCTTGTTCTAGGTTAGTCTAGACTCCGGTTACGTGATCATACCGTCATGAGTCCAGGCCCTTCCTGAAGATCTCCCTAGCACTCCGTAAGGTCCCACTAGCGGCGTCTGAGCCACCGGGAGTCTCCGCCCGGCTCGGTGGTTCCTCCGGCTCGCGTTCCGTAGCATCGGCGGTCGGGATTCGTAACACTGGGCCACAAAGGCGAGGTGCGATGCGCACCACCTCTGTTACGGTTTCGCCTTCGACCGTCCTCCGAACACCCCAAGAGAAGACCCCGAACACTGCTAGAAGGAAAAGCGCAGAAGAATACGCGGAAGAAGAGGCTGAAGTAGCAAGGATTGTGGCTGCCCATGCCCAAGAAAGAGCTAAGTCTCCCACGCAATACTACTACGCACCCGGAAGCGCTCAGCGAAGTGATCCAGAATACTGGGAGTAGCGCACGTGACCTTAGCACCCGCCCGTCACGTGACCCTGGCACGTGACCTGGCTAGACCTGCACCAGATGGGTCCAGATGAGCTTGTGCCTGGACCGGCCTAGAACGCCTCGTGTTTGTGACTCATATCGATTGTGCCTGGACTTTGATGGCTGTATGCCTCATGTTTCCTTATCTCTGACTCGTGCCATGCGCGCGTAACGCCATTGGCTGACTCTTATCTCTGACGTAGTTGTGACTCATTCCTAGGACTCGTGTACTAGGGTTTCGGAGTTCCAAGCGGGGATTCAAACCTCCTTGGATGTGTATAAGTAGATGGGCTTATGGTCGCTGAAGACCTAAGCTTGACTTCTTGGATTGTCCACCCATTGTATCTGCCATTCGTTGGCTGTTGATTCATTTGGCTCTGCATTGCAATAGACGGCTGTCTGCCTCTTTGCCTATCCATCGTCCTTAGCTGTGCTCCAGTGTGCTGTCTTTGCCGCTGTCTGCTATCCCTTCCTTTCCCGCTTATCCTCGTCGCTGGCTGTCTGTCGCGACTCCTCTCCTCTACATCATTGGCCGGTTGTCTATCGCCTTTGATCGTCTATTACTCTTTCTGGCCATTACCGCCGTCCATATACTTTGGGCAACGCTATTACGTCTCACTTGTGAGCTGATAGCCAAACGAGTACGTAAAGTCGACATCCTCTGTGATCGTTAGGTCCCGCTAGTAGCCTTGCGCAGTCCGCAAGAAGGAACGTCCGGTGGAACGTTACAACCTCCAACCCAACAATGGCGATGGCGAGGCAAAGACCAAGGCAACACCAAACAACAATGACCACCACCACCACCACCATGACGGTGACAACGGTGACACAAGCCACACAGCACACAATGCAACACACAACACACAACACAACACACAACACACACGACGTGATGCACAATGGGCAGCCGAGGACCAGATGCGACGATAACAGTAACGCAACGATGGCGGTGGGGGGGACTCAGATGCGGCATTATTAGAAGTAGTTACATTTTGCTATGATCATACTGTACCAATTACATGCAGCCACTGTGGGCTGCGTCGCCTGGTGCCCTGGTTGAAACCGGTCAAAACCGACTACAACTGACTGCAACTGGGTTGGGTTACAACCGGTTGAGAGGGATTGAAAATAATGAAGCAACCAGTAAAAACCGGTTGGCTGCAGTTGCAGTTGCAGTTGCAAAATTCAGGCCGGAGGACCAACCAGTCTCGGTCTGGTTGCTGCCAAATTGGGCAAAAAACCAGACCCAACCGGACTTTCAAACTCTAGTTTCGTAGTCCAAAGGGCATGACTGTTGGTTCAAACAGTCCTAGATTTGTCTTGAACATTGCTTTGGGTTCGTCTCTGTCCCAAAATCATATGTTGTTGTACCCTGCCCGTACGTCCATTTTTGTAAAGAGCCTGGCATTTCATATCTTGTCCACGAGCTCTTGGATTAGTGGCAAAGGGTATCAATCTGGGACTGTGAAGGAGTTTAGTTTCCAGTAGTTGACTACCGGTTGGAGCTTTCCATCCTTCTTTCCCACAAAGAAAAAGGGAGAGGAATATTGTGACTTTGATGGTCAGATATAGCCCTTTTCGAGGTTTTCCTTGATGTAAGCATCCAGCTTTTCTTGTTCTCCACGCAATAGTGGATAGATTTTGCAGTCAAGGATCTTCGGGGCATCCAGAATAAAGTCGATCACGATATCCCATGGTTGGTGTTCCGGATATCTTCGTGCTTCTTCTTCCAAGAAGACTTTCTCCCATTTTTGGTAGTGCTTGGGGACTATCTCGTCCCAAGTCTTTTCTTCTTTCGGCAATGCCTTGATGGCCATCTGTGCCAATGTCAATGTCTTCTTGATTTCTTCTTCGTCCATTCGAGAAACGAAGATTTCTTCTCCAGGCGTACATCTTGTTTGCGCCTGTTTGACCCAGTGGTTCTGTATCTGGGTGACTCGTGTGTCCTGATTCAGTGATAGGGTCTTGATGACAAGTGGTTGCATGCTTTCATCAAGGGTGGATGTTCTCCAACTGATTTTGGGTTCGAATGCCACCAGCCAGGGGTACCCCAACACCATTTCATCTTCCCCAAGGTTTGTTACGAGGAATTGCATCGTCTTGGTTCAATCGCCTACCTGTACCTGTAGGTCTGTGTAATATTTGATGGTGCCCGACTTATTTTGCGTTCCATCAATATTCCATGCTATTCTTGGTCTTTGGAGTTTGAGTCGACCAATTTGCATTCGTTTCATCAGCTGATCGCTGATGAAGTTGTTGGTAGCTCCCGAGTCCACAAGAACTTGTCTTTTGGCCGTTGTGTGTGCAGTTTGAATCAGAGTGGGGATTTGGAGACTCCTGTATTTACAAACAAACACGTCATTAAGTTTCACCACACACGCCCAGGCCGCCAGGTTTGTGCGTTTCAAAAATCCTCATCACCATCTTTCTTGAACTCCTCCCATGCTTGTGAAACCATTTCTCTCCTTTCGGAGGTAGACATTGTCCTGATTATTTCTTCGAGGACGGGGTTTTTCTTGGCAAATTTGGCGAAACCATCTTCTTCATGGAGTGACTTAGTGTCACTTTCTTCAACATCTTCATCAGCCTTGGCAGTGCGCGCCTTGGCCTGTGGTTTCTTCGCCGTAATGTCTAGTTTGTCTGGGCAATTTCTGGATAAATGCCCTTGTTTTTTACAAGTGAAACAGCGACCAGTCTTCATCTGGTCTTCTTTGCTGTATGGGGGATTGGTGATTGAGGTCCTGGCCTTCGTTTTGTTCTGGTTCCATCCTGAACAGGAACGGTCTGCTCACGTATCCATAGCATTAGGATTTGGCGAGGGCATCTTCACACCCAGTACCTTGGCCAATTGGTATGGGTTCACCTTGGAGGTTCGTTTCTTGGGCATATCTTCGTATATGCCTCTGATGTTCTGGACTGCAGTATTGTCTTGATGGAATTGTCATACTCCATCTGCCCATCCTTGGAAATCGATGGGGCGGACGACCTTGTAGATGTGATCCATCATTCGGAAGGGAAGTTTTGTAACGCCACCACAGGGGCGTTAAGTACGACGTGTACTTCAGTTAAGTCACGGACGGTAACGGGATGGGAGTAAGTCAGTTACGACTTAGTTCGATGGTGAACAAGTACCACTTGGCCTCTGTGGACACAAGGGTAATAGCAAGGACAGGCTCAAGCGCAACGGCAAGCAAACGGGGGGAGTCAAGCGAAAATGTGACTCAAGGGATCGGATCGTGAGAGCGGACAGCAGTGTGGTATTACACAAGAAGTCAAGTCTACCGTACAAGCTAGGTAGCATGGGACTTATATACTAGTACACGATGTTTGTCAAAGACAAACATATGGCGCGATCCTAGGATCCGGGTCCTAGAGAGCTAACAAGGGGAAAGTATGAAAAGAGAACAAGGGAGTTCCGTGGGACGACGTGTGGATCAGAAGCCGTCAGCGGGTTCTGGAAGTCACGCCACAGGGTGTCGTAATGGTCATGCGCTAGGCGCGAGATAAGGGCCGAGGCACGGATTGAAGCGGATCATATCGTAAAAGTACAACAGAAGGTCGGCATAGAATGCGAGTCACCAGACATGAAGGAAAAGAGGAGAAAGGGGAGAAAATCGTAACAAGTTTGGATGTGAACAATGACAACATGGACTGCACATTGATTGGATACGTTGCTTCGGCTGCCAGTCCTTCGAACTGAGTGATGAAGGAGTCAACTTCGTTAGGAATAAATTCCAGTTGACAGATTTTGTCTTCCGCTCGTTCTCTGGCGCCAGTATCCTGGAATGCCTGTTGGAAGGCATGCGACACTTCTGTCCAGTAATGTTCATCCGTGTGAACTCTTCCTGTATTCATCTCATTGATGATCCAATTGGTCCATCATTTGACCCAGTCCTTGACGTTCGGTCCCTTGATGAATCCCAATAGCAGAGCCACCCTCTTCATAGGGCTAACCATTTGTTCCGCATTGATGTTCGTGAGGCGGTATAGGTTGAATTCTTGCATGAACTGATCTGCAAGGGCTCTCATGCCATCGAAATCCATTGGGGGATTTCCTCCAAGTTTGCCATTTGTGCCTCCAGCGCCTGGGGTGGCACCTCCCCTGATTCCCAGACCACCACCTCCTGGGGGGCCTCCACTTGGGAATCCACCTCCCCCAGACCCACCTGCACCTGGTGGTCTACCTGGGGGTCCTCCACCCAGTGTACGCCTGGATGGAGTCAGTCCACTGCCTGTTATGTTTCCTCATCCAAGGAATGAGGCTACCTTGCCGGTGTTTGTTCCAGCTAAGGTGAGTGCAGCGATCGATGTGAATGTTTGTGTTGCCATTGCTGAACTTTCTGGCTGTTCCAGAGCACTGTCTGCTTTGGCAGTTGGCACGGTATATTGGCCTTTCTTCTTCTCAATGTCTTCTGCTGGTACGGCTGTGATGGAGATTCTTCTGATGGCACGTCTTCCTAGGTTGAACGTGGATGGAACTGGCTGGGTTGCGACCCAATGTCCCGTTCGGCTGTCTTGCTGAATGAAGTACCACTGCTTGGTACTATCTTCGTATTCGATTGCAAGGTAGTTGCCACTGAGTATGTCGTAGACCCAGTAACCTTCTTCGTTGTTGATTTCTTCCCAAAGGGCTGCTCCCTTTACATGTCTGGGAAGGTCGTCGTCTGTCCTCCTATCAATGTTAAATGGTTTGAAGCTTTCTACACTTCGCGATTGTGTGAGTCGTCTTCCTTTAGCCAGTGTAGCTGCAGGTTTAAAGACTTGACTTAATGTTATGTCATGGTAGGGACATTCTCCCGACTTGGGATAGGTTCTCTACAGGGACACTGCACTAAGAGTCACGGGTTCGGTTCAGTGTTCGAAGGGAAGTTCTGAGGAGGAACTTCAGTAAAATATGAACAAGTGGACTATGCTCAGATAGTCCTTGAGTGGATAGGAGGGCTTGCTGGGGATCATGAGAGATGGAGTATTCTCAGGTATTGATTGCTTGGGTACCGTTGATACCCTAAACTGTCCCTGAACGCTAGGAAACAGTCTAAGATGAGCGCAGGGTCTAGGGGGTGTGAAGCGTTGTGAGCGGTCGCGCAGGCCTCCGTGGGACGCGAGGTGTTGTATATGGGTCCGCAGCGATTGCGGACGTGTCTGTGTCGAAGAGCTTGTGCCGCGCGCAAGTGCATCAGCAAACCCTGGGCCACTCCAGAAATTCCTGTAGTGATGGTAGAGACTGTAGATGTCATAGATGTCACAGTTATTTGGTAGTAGATTGGTAGAGACTTGGTAGAGACTTGGTAGCAAACCCTTAGACATGGTAGAGACTGTAGAGACTGTAGATACCATAGTTATTTGGTAGTAGATTGGTAGAGACTTGGCAGTGTGACTAGAAATTAAGCTAGAAATCTGGTAGACAAGGTAGAGACTATATGTGTTGCAGACATCATAGCTACTCAAGATTGGTAGTTAATTGGGACACCTGGTACTAGGCTGGTAGCAAACCTGTAGATGTGGTAGATATTGTAGATATAGTAGATGTCAGTAGTAGTTGCAGACTTGTAGCTGTTGTAGTCATGGTAGTGGTGGTAGATGTGGTAGTGGCAGTAGATGTGGTAGTGGTGGTAGATATGGTAGCTGTTGTAGTTACAGTAGACTGTGGTAGACTGCAGGTAGAGTTGTAGGCTGCATGTAGACTGTGGCAGTGCTGCAGCAGTGCTACACAGAACATAAATGTCTCTACCAGCACTACAGAAACTGTGGGTTTTTTTCGTACCCGTACCCGTACCCGTAGAAACCCTTACCCACAGTGAGGGGTAAGGGTACCCATCCAAGCGGATAAGGGTCAATAAGGGTTGCAAGGGTATGGAACCCTTGCAACCTGTGCACTCAAAGTTCACTCCCTTACTAAGTTATTTTACTCAGATAAACTTTATATTTTATTGTACTACTAGTAATCTAAGGCTGTAGCGTCGCAGGTTGGGCTTGCACGCTACATTGGTGTTGTGGGGGCATGCCACGGCATCAATGTTGTGGGGGCGCGCCACCACGTCGGAGTCGTGGGGGCGTGGCGCCACATTGGTGTCGTGGTGTCGCAGCGCTGTGTTGGTGTCATGGGGCTGCGTTGGTATCGTGGCGTCCCAGGGCTGCGTTGCTGTTGCAGCATCGCAGCACCACGCCAATGTCATGGAGCCGCGGCACTGCATCTGTGTTGTGGGGTCGCGTTGTGTCGACGTGTTGCAGCATCGCAGCATCACGCCAATGTCGTGGGGGCGCAGCGTGGCGTTGGTGTCGCGGTGTTGCAGCGTGGCGTTGGTGTCGCAGCGTCGCAGCATGGCATCGGTGTCGTAGCATTGCAGCACCACGCCAGTGTCACGGCGTCACAGTGCAGCGTCGGTGCCGTGGGGGCGTGGCACCGTGTCGATGTTCTAGGCGTGCGGCGATGCGTTGGTGTCGTAGAGTCACGGCGCCACGTCGGTGTCATGGGGGCGCCGCGCCGCGCTGGTGCCGTGGCCTCACAGCGCCACGTCGATGTTGTAGAGCCACAGGCAGACTTGCGGCACCGTGTCGGAGACTCGGAGTTGTGATGGTTGAGTGTCGTGGCGTCGTAAAACCTGTTGCGAGAATGTGTTTGAAATCTATTAAAAAAACATTGTGGTTAGTTACAAATCAGCTGAAAGGATACTAATGCAAGATTACTTAGCTTCTTGAGGGTTTCCTAGGCCAGAGAAATGCAGTTAACGATGCTACGATGGCGGTTGTTGACATGTTGCAGCAGTTGCAGCCTACCCGGCAAAAACCACGAACCCGTGACACGGGTAACGGGGTCGCCAATTCCGTACCGTACCCGTACCCGCCCAAACCCTTGGGCCATACCAGGGCGGGTTCGGAAACCCCTGCCATTCACTAGCACCGACGGGAATTGGTGCGGCGGCTGTAGCGACGGGGTGGCTTTGCGCGCACGAGGGGAGGCGGGTGCGACGTTGATGTCAGCTCGAGATGAAAAAGGGAAAGAAAAAAAACTTATCTTTGGCACACAAGGCAGAGGGCGACAGGGGTGGCTTGTGTGTGCCACGCGACACACGTGAGGGCGGGTGCACGGGGAACTGGTGTGGTGTGGAAGCGGCTGTGGCAGCGACAGGGGTTGGTGGGAGCAATGACGGGATATGGCCCGTGTGTGCGCGAGGAGAGGTGGCGGTGCCAGTGACAGCGGTCATGGTTGACACTGTCCTGCAGAGGTTCGAGATGGAAGAAAAAAAAGAAAAAAAAAGAAAAAGATTAGGGGCGTCAGTGAGTACAGGGATGGGGCAGACAAGGAGAGCGCGGGAACGTACTACGTGTCTCAGTGTTGCGGCCATTGCGGGCTCAGTGTTGCAGGACTTGTGCTACTGTAACTTGAATATGACAAAAGAAAAAGTCACGCATTTCCAGAGGTTTCCGGTCGAGCGTGGGAAGAACGTCTCCCATGCTGTTACGTGGTCCTCTCTTCCTTCCTTCGTCGCCACATCTTTTTGACCTTACACCCTTTCGTCACCAACCGACCACGTTGCACTATCAACCTGGTATTGCAATTACCCTCATGTGCTTCACAGGTACACGCAAGCCACCCTCCCACCGTCATTCTGCCTGGTGCCATGTTGATAAGTTTTTTTTTTTTTTGTTTTCCCTTTCATCTCGAATCCCTGCAGGATAATGCCGCGAATACCGCGTCACCATCACCATCACCCACTCCCCTTGTGCACACACAGGTTGTATCCCGTCGTCGGTGCCACCAACCCTCGTCGCTACCACAATCACCTCCACACCACCTCTCGGGACATGCCAGCTCCCTGTGCACCTGCCCAGTACCCGCCCTCACATGCGTTGCGTGATAGGTTTTTTTTGCTTTTTAATTTTGAGCTGACATCGCCGTCGCCCCCACCTCCCCTTGTGCGTGTACAGGTCACCCCGTTACTGCCACAGCCACTGCCGCCGCCACCAACCCCTATTGATGCCCTCAGGGACAGCGGTGTCTGTGAACACGCGATACGTGGCACAACCTGAGATAAGTTTTTTTTTTCTTTCGCTTTTTAATCTTGAGCTGACGTTGCTGTCGCTCCAACCTCCCCTCGTCTGCGTACCAGTCATCCCCGTTACTGCCACAGCCACCTCAACCCCGTCGCTACCCCCTCGACACTGCCACCGCCACAACCGCCTCCAATGCCACCCCTCGGGGCATGCGACCCGTTGTGTGCCCATGCATGCATCATGTCACACAAGCCACTCAAGACCAAGGTTTTGCTGTTTTGTTATTGCTTTTCATCTCGAGCTGATGTCACTGTGCTCCCTTCCCCTCATGCACACACAGGCCACCCTGTTGACATGCCGCCAATGCCGCCTCAGCACCGCCGACACTATCGCCACCACAACTGCCGCCACGTCACCCTGCATGCCACGTCATTGTTCGTGGCTCCAACTGCTGGGTCGGCACCCCAACCAACCCCCACCTCGACTACCTGGGATACTAACCCAACTGTAGCGACATCGATCATGTGACCGCCACTCACCATTCTCGCCATTTTGTATTTGTTGTATACTCCTATTAATATACTATCATTTAAATTTATTGCATGAATGTCTGGATGAATATGAGTACCATGGAGTGTCTATGAAATGACTATGACATGCCTGTGGTAGGCTATGGTCAATATGATAAGGCTATGGTAGATTATGGTAGACTACAGTAGACTGTGGTAGACTACAGTAGACTGTGGTAGACTACAGTAGACTGTGGTAGACTATGGCACTTGCTGGCATCAAGACTAGAGTCAATAACTGGGTTGGTACAATACTACAGTGAGATTGGTCAGACTGTGGTAGACTGCAGGCAGAGTTGTAGACTGCATATAGACTGTGGCAGTGCTGCAGCAGTGCTACACAGAACATAAACGTCTCTACCAGCACTACAGAAACTGTGGGCTACTATGCACCTCTACATAGTGCTGCTGCAGACTTCCACAGACTACTGTAGAGGCCCAGGGTAGACTACAGTAGACTATAGTAGACTACAGCAAGACTACAGTCAATAACTGGGTTGATATAGTGAGATTAGTCAGACTGTGGTAGACTGTGGTAGACTGTAGGTAGAGTTGTAGACTGCATGTAGACTGTGGCAGTGCTGCAGCAGTGCTGCACAGAACATAAACGTCTCTACCAGCACTACAGGACTGTGGGCTACTATGGCTGCTGCTGCAGACTTCCACAGACTACTGTAGTGGCCCAGGGTTTGCTGATGTGCAGCGAGGTCGAGAGAGGGAACGGGGTCGGCTGGTTGTAGGTCGTCGGAAACGGTCACGCACGCTTCGGCGCGGCGCGAAACTTTGTATGGATGGCCGCCAGGGTCGGGAACGCGTCGGGATCGAGTCGCTACGGCCGCGCACAAGTGCGGCACACTGGGGAATGCGAGGGAGCAAGCTACACTGAGCTCAAAAGTCCGAGGGGAGAAGTCTACTATTAGAAGTCTGGGTTGTAAAGTTGTAGTTACATGAGCTATATACTAAGGAAAGTAAGCTAAGGAATGAGGGTGCATTAGCTAAACAGGGGAAAGGTAAATGCAAAAGGAAGAGTCTGGAATGAGGGGAGAGCCGAGCGCACAGAGAGCGTGGGAAAGCGACGAAGCGCGGGAACGCGGCGCTTAGAAAGCGTGCAGAATGCGGGAATGCGCAGGTGAGCGTGAGTGAGTGCAGAAAGTAGAAAACGCGAAAATGACCCTTTTCAGGGCCCAGGGAGAGCACAGTCGTATCACCGTAAGATACAAGAAGTCAAGTCTGGGGCTACTAGCAGCCAACGCTGTAATGCCACCATGGACGTTTAGTCTGACTTAGACTGCGTAAGGACGTTCACGACTTAGCGGATATCAAGCCACGAGTCACATGACTATTCCCATGGGTACACAGCGCTTATCGAGGCACGTGACGCGTAACTGCACCAGGACATTCCGAGTCACTGGGCTATATGGGTTGGTGAAGACGACTTGCTCAGGGGAGGCAAGCGAAGTAGATGGCAGATGACGAGAGAAGAATGTGGTGATTGAAGAAGACCAGGATGGCGATCCTGAGTCTTCTGCTAACCCTATTTATACATTTACAAGGCAGCTTTAAAGCTCCTCCCGAATCCATATGACAAATGGCTATAGTATCTCAAACCCTACTATCGCTCTACTAGTAATGAGTCATGCCCTAAAGGCATGTGATAACAACGTCCGCTGACTGAGACGATAAGTCCGTGACACATATACGCTTACTACCGAGGTCACATCTGTGCAGCAAGCGTCCACTTCCGCCGATTCGTAACAAACACAGACAGTACTTATAGTAATTAGCGATCCTAGGGAGGAGTCACAAACGAGTCCTAGGATCGAGTCATCGTACAATAAAGATGAGTCAGAGCATGAGTCAATACGAGTCATAGTGCATCTGTAAAAATGGGACCTGTCAAAAGCTGTCAAAAGTGGTCGGAGACCAGTCTCCAACCGCTTTTGACAGCTTTTGACAGGTCCTGCATTTACAGATGTGCTCCACCAGGGTCAAGGGGAACAGCAGTGACTCACCGAGCAATCACATAAGAGTCATAGTGACTCTGAGATAACGAAACAAGGTCACAAGACCTATAAGTCACGAGACACCATGTCACAAGACACAAAGTCCAAAAAGAGAAAAATAAAGTAAACCGTATGAAATTGTGACATACATCAGCCAGGAAGGATAGCAGAAAAAGCGAGCTGATCAGTAGCCAAAGTAGCTACCCCATTGCTTACTAGTTGTACCTCTCTTGGCAGGCTCAGAGTCGGCAACCAATGTAATCATGTCTCATTTCTTCTTTCGACACATTTCACTATGGATTAGGGACTGCATGTGTGATTCAAACTGGGTAAGAGAAGGGTAAAACAAGAAACAAGAAAAAGAAAAGAATATGTGATTGTAAGTGAAAATAAAAGTAATGTCCATGGCTACAGACCACCCTCCTTGAGCCAACGATCGACCTCCTTCTTCCATTCCTTGAACACATTCATTTTCGCCTCCAGCACCGCAAGCCTGGCTTTGTGGTTTCTCCCACCATCACTTGATTGTGATGCAGCTGCCGGGGAGTGACACTGACCCTGCCAAAACTTTGGTGCAGGGACCTTGACACAGAAGATCTTGGCTGAAGGGGAGGGGACAGAGGCAGGCTCGGTTGTAGGGGAATCAGCATGCGATGACCCACTGCTTTCTAGGGTCATTCCATGGAGAGGCCATTCAAGTGTGCTTGAGGGTGATAGCCTAGACCCTGATGCTGCAGGTTCCTCGGCTGCCCTACCGGTAACAGCTTTCTCCAGCTTCTTTTTGTACTCCTCTAACCGAAAGAGTAATACCTCGTCTTCCAAGAGTTTTCCCCGTATGGGCTTGCCGGTCTCCTTGTCATGGGGAACCAAGCTGCACTTGGCTTTGTCCGCCTGGCATTGGTCACATGGTCTTGTGGGCCATGTCTTGCAAACGACGCCCTTACTAGCACATCTATCACACTGTAATCCCAGTATGTAAGCCTTGTGTTGACAGAATAAATCATACTACATACCTCAAACTTGATTTGAGGGAGAACACTTTTGGCCTGTGGTGGCAAGTCCCGAGCGAGACACTTTGAGGACTTGGCGGGGGCAGGCGCTTCGGCAGCCTTTCACTTCTGGCGGCACTGGGAGGTGGTCTAATAAACACTGAGAAAATGAAAGGAAAAATATCTACTTACCTTTTGCTTGACCGGTTCATCTACTTCCTTCATCTCCACGTCGTTGTCCTCTGCAAGTTGACTGGGCTGATCTTTTAGAGGAAGGAACTTGATCTTCCATGTTATTTGTCCCTCAGGCACCTCGGGCATTGTAAGTTCCTCAGGAGGAGCTGCTGATGTGTCCAGTGCTGGCAGCTCCTCTGGCGCTACTGGCAGCTCATCTGACGCTACCAGTAGCTCGTCTGACGCTGTGAGCTCCTCTGCTGCTGGCGGCTCATCTGAGGCCGAAAACACCTCTGGCACTACTGGCAGCTCACCTGACACTGCCAGCTTGTCTGGCACTGCCAGCCCCTCCTCCAGTTCTGTCAGCGATGCCAGCATCTTGGGCATGCGGGCTTGGAGTAGTGTTGGGGATAGTGATGTCAACGAGTTATGGCCAAACGAGTGACTCGTGAGTTTGACTCGTCACGTGACGAGTACTTGTGCCTACGAGTACTCGTGCCTGTGAGTCTGCGCAAGTACGAGTTTGCATTTTTTGGAGCACAAGTACTCGTGTACTTGCAGACTTATATGACTTGTTTATGGGCCAGCATTGGTTTGTCCAAGTCGGCCCGTTTTGTTACACAGGTTGCTACTGTAAGTAGTACATGCGGCTAGTCTAGTGTAACTAACTACTTGTATTGTACATGTATGAGGTCTCCACCGCCGTGCTAGTAGCCATCCGAGTCACCCCGCCTTCACAAGTTGATGGGTATTGCCTCATTGTCGGAATCGATGGGCATTGCCCCATTGTCATGGTCCGAGTCGATGGGCATTTGCCGTCGTGGTTGCGTCGCCGCTTGGTCGTCGTTGTCGCCTCATTGCTGTTGCTGGCGTTGTGGTCGTAGCTGCGTTGGCAGGGTGAGCTTGTGCAGCTCGAAGCTGAATCGGTGAAGTCATCGTAGTTTGTCATTGATGCCAGTGGGAAGGCGTGGCTTGGATCTGTCCCTGCACCGGACCACATGTAGCCATTGGAAACTGGCAATCACCGGGCAGGCGTGGAAAAGGTTGTTTCAGTCTGGTGGCTTCCCATGCTCAACATGCTCAACGTTCAAGACTAGCTTACCATGACAAACCCCCGCCAGCCCACATCCTGTCCCAAACATGATGGCGGCCCTCCCAACAATGGCTACAACACAGTGGGCCGCAGCAGCAACAGCAGTGATGTGGCGACCATAGTTCAACCACAACGGCAAGGCATTGACAAGCTCGACCGATGACAACGACGCGATAGACAACAATGGCGACATGGCGGCAACACGACGGCAAGGCAAACTCAAACAACGACAACGCAGACAATGGCAACGCGAACGACAGTGACATGAACGATGGCAACGCGAACGACAGCAACGTGGAGATGGACATGACAGGCGACGGCAGCGACTCAGATACGACGGTGGTGGGGGACAGCTACACTGGGGCGGGATTTGTAGGGCTCTATAGCTAGTATTGTTCCGTAGCTATTCTTTGGTAGTACCTATATTACATAGAAGTAATGATATCCATGAGTACTCGTGTCAGTCTGGAGAATTTGGTGAGTACTCGTGCTCACGAGTACTCGCATCAGCGAGTACGAGTCGAGTACGAGTGGCTCTTTGGAACATTCCGACGAGTACTCATACTCGCAAGTGTCACTCGTTGACATCTCTAGTTGGGGAAGTTCAGTTTGGTTCGGTTTGGGCCAGTTTTGGCCAAACTGGAAACCAAACCATTTAATTTTCACCAAACCGAACCCAAACTGAACCCAAACCACTCCAAACTGTTCCAAACTGTTCCAAACCGTTTCAAACTGATTAAAAAAAGTTATTTTAAATTGCCTCTTAATCGGTTTGGTTTGGTTCAAACCAAGTTTAAACCAGTTAAGACCTGGTTTAAACTTAATTTGACACCAAAAACATGAAATATTTTTAATAATAATAAATTTAACCATTTATTTTGGTTCAAACTCAGTCAAACTTGGTTTAAATTTGGTTTGAACTCAGTTTGAACCAAACCAAACCATTTAAGGACAAAATATAAAATAATTTTTAATAATTTTTCTTAATTGGTTTGGAACAGTTTGGGATCAGTTTGGGGGTCCCAAACCCCAAACTGAACCATTCGGTTTATTTTCAGAATTTTCCAAACCCAAACCGATTAAACAGTTTGGGTTCGGTTCAAACCAAGTTTGGATCAGTCTGAGACCAAACTTCCCCAACACTAGCTTGGAGGGACTGTGCAACTGCGCATAGAAAGTAAAAATGTGAAATGAATGAATGTGAAAATGGGCTCACCAATGTCCTCCCACCAGCAGTCCTCTCTTGGAGGGAGGAAAGAATGGAGATCGGGGAAAACTACTGAGGCATCGTAGTACTTGTGCCTTGGCAGATCGGGATGGTTCGGTGTAAGGAGAGAAAGATCTTCGTCATGTTGAAGGACGATGGTGAGTGCCACCAGTATCAGGTGCAAAACCAGTGCCTCCTTCATTGGGTGCTGGTCCTTGGCCTTGTGAAACGCCAATATTGATTGGTCCTAATTAAAAATGGAGATGAGATCAACAAAGCGTCTAATATTGCACGCACTTTCTCATGCTCCAACTTTTTCTTCCACAGCTCTTTATCGGTATGTTCTTTGATGGAGGCATATGCCTTAATGGCAGCTTCCACACAGCAGGCAATCTCAAGGAGGGAGGACATGGTTTGATTGGAAAGGGTGGTTGGTTGGTTGAAAATGTGGAGTTGGAGTATTTGTAACCAAGCTGCCAAATTTGAGATATGACTAAGCAAACAAAACTGACTCCAAGTCGTCTTTTGCCCACCTTTAAAGATATTAACCCACTCTGCCCATCCCACTCCTAGATATGCCTTCTTCACCTTATGGCTCAGTCTTACTCTTCGCTCCCTCATGAGACCAATTTCTGGCATAAACAGGGAACCGATCAGCCAGGAGTTGAGGACTTTGGATTTGACACCCCTCCACCAAAGCTGCTGCCACCCATTCCTTCTGATGTCAGAACTGATGCTGTATTTCCAGGAGGTGAGGATTTTGGATTTGATGACTATCTGCCTCTCCAATCCTGGGAATCTGGGATGGGTGCTGCGCCACCATCTAGTGAGAATGACGACTTCAGAATGGATGTCCCACTTCCACCCGGACCACGCCCCACACTTCATTCTACCAGGATTAGTGAGGCACCACTGCATGGCATTGGAGAAGATGAGGATTTTGGAATGGATAGCCTCATATGTAACGCTCATGCGGGCGTTCTTCGCACGTCGTGCGGCTTCTCGACCTAATGAACACAGAGGCTAGCGAACTCCCCTGGTAACGACTGGCGATTGTCGTTAATGACGATGATAACAAGAAGTCGGCGGTCATGCACGACTTGTAGCGGAATGCGCCTCCTCAAGAGGGCAACAAGAGAGAGAGGGGAACTGTGGCTGGACAGGCTCCGAGGCTGCACACAGCTGAGTAGAGGGGGGAAAGGCTCTATACTCGTACTTCTGGCGTGACAGTCCAGAATGTTAAGCTAACAAATACAGGTTTAACCATCCACTACTTATACTAGGGGAAGGGGCTTTCAAGCTCCACTTCAATGACCGAAACCCTAATACAACTGATAAGCGATAGCGAATGGCATATCGCCCTCATGACACAAGTCAGAGATAAGAGAATACGCGGCAGATAAGGAACATGTGGCGTAACTCTAGACCTTTGGGTCGATCCGGACCCTCTTACTAGACACGGCCTAGGCATCTCGCCTCTAGGCCCTTCTGGATTCTTGATATCAGCAGGTCACGTGCTGGGATCACGTACCGGCGCCTGCTCCCTAGGCGATGCTCGCGCGCCTCCAGGCAAAACCGTAACATCATACCTCCTGATGGCACTAGGAAGGATGAGGACTTTGGAATGGATGTTCCTCTTCTATCTGATCCTCAAGGTCATGGTACGTCTCACATTCACTGGTTGTAATGCACATCTGATTCTATGCATGCAGCTCGGAGTTGGGGAAATCGTGCCCCACCACCAAGAGATACCAGGCCCAGTTTACAGTCGTGGGATACTCCTGAACTGGTGAGTTGCAGTGTCAGTCAGCTGATGTATTCCATATTGACAATCCACTGAAACTAGCAACAAGACCGTGAAAGAGACCACAAGTACCGAACTCGAGCAGCAGCCCTACGTGCCAAGGCCAATAGGATTCGGCAGCTCTATTCAGAGCTTCAGCAGGTATATGGTGGGGAGTCAGAATTAACTGATACGGTAGAAGAGATGGTGGTAGAACTTGAGTTGGACAAATACCAGTAGGGAAATAGTCAAGTGTTCTGTATGGTCTGCGTATGGCAAGGGTTTGAGCCGGTATCAGTATTGGTGTGAAATTCATGATGCTCATGAAACCAGTACCCTTTTTGTGGGTTTGCCAGTCTCTGTCAGCATAAAGGTCACCATGTTGCTGCAACGCGTCAATACCAACCATCGTCAACATCCAACAATCAGGCTTATCAACCACATGGCTTTGGCCTTGGGAACCTTCTAAGTGTGGTCCATTCCACTGTTAACTAACTAACCTATATTTATTTGTTCCTTTCTAGGTTTCAAACAGGTTCTCACCGGCGTCACCGATGCAATGTTACTACTACCGCGGTGCTACAACACAGACATGGTGCCACAATGTAACACCACCACAGTGTAACGTTCCACCAGACGTTCCTTCTTGCGGACTGCGCAAGGCTACTAGCGGGACCTAACGATCACAGAGGATGTCGACTTCACGTACTCGTTCGGCTATCAGCTCACAAGTGAGACGTAATAGCGTGGCCCAAAGGATATGGACGGCGGTAATGGCCAGAAAGAGTAAAAGACGATCAAAGGCGATGGACAACCGGCCAATGATGTAGAGGAGAGGAGTCGCGACAGACAGCCAGCGACGAGTGTAAGTGGGAAAGGAAGGGATAGCAGACAGCGGCAAAGACAGCACACTGGAGCACAGCTAAGGACGATGGAGGGGCAAAGAGGCAGACAGCCGTCTATTGCAATGCAGAGCCAAATGAACCAACAGCCAACGAATGGCAGTACAAATGGGTGGACAATCCAAGAAGTCAAGCTTAGGTCCTCAGCGACCATAAGCCCATCTACTTATACACATCCAAGGAGGTTTGAACCCCAGCTTGGAACTCCGAAACCCTAGTATACGAGTCCTAGGAATGAGTCACAACTACGTCAGAGATAAGAGTCAGCCAATGGCGTTATGCGCGCATGGCACGAGTCAGAGATAAGGAGACATGAGGCATACAGCCATCAAACACAAGGCAGTCTAGATCAGTCCAGGCACAATCGATATGAGTCACAAACACGAGGCGTTCTAGGCCGGTCCAGGCACAAGCTCATCTGGACCCATCTGGTGCAGGTCTAGCCAGGTCACGTGCCAGGGTCACGTGACGGGCGGGCGCTAAGATCACGTGCGCTACTCCCAGTATTCTGGATCACTTCGCTGGGCGCTTCCGGGTTCGTAGTAGTATTGCGTGGGAGACTTAGCTCTTTCGTGGACATGGTCAGCCACAAGTCTTGCTATTTCAGCCTCTTCTTCCGCGTATTCTTCCGCGCTTTTCCTCCTAGCGGTGTTCGGGGTCTTGACGTGGGGTGTTCGGGGGACGGTCGAAGGCGAAACCGTAACACACAGGGGCGTTAAGTACGACGTGTACTTCGGTTAAGTCACGGACAGTAACGGGACAGGAGTAAGTCAGTTACGACTTAGTTCGGTGGTGAACAAGTACCACTTGGCCTCCGTGGACACAAGGGTAATAGCAAGGACAGGCTCAAGCGCAACGGCGAGCAAACGGGGGAGTCAAGCGAAAGTGCGACTCAAGGGATCGGATCGTGAGAGCGGACAGCAGTGTGGTATTACACAAGAAGTCAAGTCTACCGTACAAGCTAGGTAGCGTGGGACTTATATACTAGTACACGATGTTTGTCAGAGACAAACATATGGTGTGATCCTAGGATCCAGGTCCTAGAGAGCTAACAAGAGGAAAGTACGAAAAGAGAACAAGGGAGTCCCGTGGGACAACGTGTGGATCAGAAGTCGTCAGCGGGTTCTGGAAGTCGTGCCACGGGGCGTTGTAATGGTCATGCGCTAGGCGCGAGATAAGGGCCGAGGCACGGGTCGAAGCAGATCGTATCGTAAAAGTACAACAGAAGGTTGGCATGGGATGCGAGTCACAAGACATGAAAGAAAGGAGGAGAAATGGGAGAAAATTGTAACATTACCCCCCCGTCAGACTTGAAGTCGCCACGACTTCAACTAGTCACTGGTATAGTAGCAGTCCTCCTCAGGAACGACAGTAGCGGGGTCAGGAGACGGGGAGCGAGGACAGGTGTGGGAATGTAAGAACATGTGACGGCCCCGGCGGCCACACTTACGGCATCCCTCATACTGGGGGCAATCGATTTCGTCGTGCATCGCCTTCCAGTCGAGACACTTCCCACACCAGCGGGTGCGCGGTGTGGGGTTCTCATATCGGGCGGACATCGGGGACATTCGCCTTATGAGGCAAACGTCCACGCGATGGGCGAGGCTGCCGCACCACTGGCACGCATCCCGCCGCCCTCGCTCAGGGCAATCTCTTACGAGGTGGTCCTTGGACCTACACTTGTAGCACCTGCAACGATGTGTGCTGCCTTCCCCTTGAAGGCGCGGCATCTCGCAGGGTCCTCCCTCCCGTGGGGGTAATGGCATCTCGCCAGGTCCATCCACGCGCAAGGGCAGCGGCATCGAAGAATGACGGGGTTGGGTAGGTTTGGTCATGAGCTTGACGTATCGGTCACTGATAAGGGGAATGATGTGGGCGTACTGCAACCGCTTTCTCACACTGGACATATTCATGTCCAGGTGGAACTGATCTTTGATGGCCTCCGTCTCTAGCCTACGGAGATCGTCCCGTCGCACCTTAAGCGCATCTCAGGCTTCCAGGCAGGTGCGTAGGCGAGCGATGTCGGCGTGGAGTGCGGGGTAATGGAGGGAGGAGATGACCTCATCGATGACAAGTCAGCAAGGGTCGTGGGGGTGGAATAGGTCTATCTGCTGGTCAGTTACATGTTGCGGTAGCTGGTTAGCTTGGGTGGTGCGCAGGTAGATAGACGTGACGTAGCATGGTTCCCCTTTCCCCATCGTCCCCACCACCTCCTGGTAATCTTTGCAGTAATAAATGTACCACGCTACTTCTTTCTTTCCCAGCTCTCCAATCATGAGCAGGTAGAAGCGTGGGGAGGTGGGGTCATTCGGGAAATAGGGGATACCCGGCTCTCCTGACGTGTCCGGGTCTTCATTGTCAAGGAGGGCGTAGCGTGGATCAGGGACAGTGAGCTCCACAGTGGGAATGGGGGTGAATATGTGGTCAATTCCAGGTGGGAATGGGGGGAGCGGGAGAGAAGACTAGTGTAAGGTGCTGAGCGTTGGTTGTGAGACAAGTGGAGGCGGGGACGTTGACTCAGAAGATTCCGACGACTCAGGTGGTTCATTAACTGTCGCGGCGCAGCCGGGACGAGACCCACGCGGCGACCAGAAGTACACACAAGACGACCCGCAGTGGGAAAGAGAAGTCCGTGGAGCCACAGCAGTGCTCGAAGACCTGCTGGAAAAGTGGAAGGAAGAGCCGTACGCGCAAGATCACGTGCGAGTTGGACGCGTGGTGAGCACACGTGACCCTTACCCGCCATCATGTGACTACCAGGAGGCGTGGGTATAGGTCGGAGTTATCAGCCGTCACATGACCCCGGCACGTGACCTGCCTCGAACGGTCCAGAAGAGCCTAGATGAGCTTGTGCCTAGGCTGAGGCTGGAATGTGAGTCCGGATGAGCTTGAGCCCGGACGCGGTCTAGATGGTGACCCCATGACTGTATGGCTGACTGATGCAAATCGAGAGCGAGTTGTGCTATTGGATAGGTGTATTAGGGTTTCGGATTCGGGCTGAGCTTGAAAGCTCCCCTCTGTAGTATAAGTAGAGGGCTGAGGACGTGTTATAGCCCTTAGCTTTGATATCTTGTGTCAATCCTTCCCTGCTGTGGAGGTTGTATAAAGCTAGATTCCTCATTGACCATCCCCTCCTTTGTCATCTGTGCTAGTGTGCCAGTTATCGCCACTAAGCGTTCCGCTTGCCATCGTGCTTAGTCATCGCCGACGCCTCATATCTAATCATTATTACTCTCACGCTTGCCCTCGCCCTTATCGGCCACGCCCTGCGGATCGCCCTAGCCATTGCCTACAGGATCCTGAAGACGTTCGAACATGTGCAGCAGCAGCAAACAGGCAATTAGGCCACGCAATTGGCAGACGTCCGGAAGGAATGTAACATTAACGGTGGGCAGTGAGGTCTCGGGTTCAAGTGTGAACTCAGGCAGCGGGGGAGGGGTGATGATTCGGGAGTACGGGGTGTAGGCAGCATCGGGGTTCATGTCCGGGATTCCAGCCTCTTGGGAGGGGACAGTCAAGTTGTCGAGAATGAGTTGGGAAGGGGGACGAGCGGGTACAGTGGTGACGATGGGTGTATCAGACATTAGGTTACCGAGGATGATCATCAATGGCGAGAGTGGGCGAAAGAGGTGCGTCTTTTATATCTTTCGTCCAGCCCCTTCGGCGGTAGGATTTTGCCGGTAAAACTCAGCGATTAGGTCAGGTGCGTGGCGCACGTTATCGAGTGGTTCCCACGAGCTGTCACTCATGGGAAATCCCTTCCACTGGATCAGGAATTGAAGTTTGCGCCCTCAGCCATGAAGGCGAGATTGTAACACGCGCTCCACTTCGAACTCTTCTTCTCCTTTGATAAGGTCAGGTGGAGGTCGCGTGAAGTTAGCTCCATGTAGTTCCGTCTCCTTGTATGGTGTGAGGAGGTTCGCATGGAACACAGGGTGTATCTTCCACATCTTCGGAAGGTCTAGTTCGTATTACTTCGTAAGAGACCGCCGATAAGACCTTCTTGATTCAGAACGGTCCATGGCGTTTTGGGGCGAGCTTTGCAGTTGGGTAAAAGGTCCGGAGGTTTGTTCCCTCCAACCACACTTGAGCGCCTTCCATGTAAGGTATGAAGCACGTCTTTCCCCTCTTCGCCATAAGCTCTTGCACATGCTTGATGCAGTCTTGCGCGTGCTGGCGTCTGTCGCCCATCTCTTCCAGTCATTGATCAACAGATGGGGTTGACATGGGTTTTGATGTCCACGTGGTGCGTGGTTCCCATCCCATGATCAACGAGAATGGGGAATGCTTGGTTGTGGCGTTTGGCCACGAGTTGTGTGCGAATTGCGCTACTGGAAGCGCCTCCGCCCAGTTATCCTGCTGCACATTACTCCAGTGGCGGAGATACTGTTCCAGCCACTGGTTAGTGCGCTCCAACTGCCCATCAGTCTGCAGATGGTATGCAGAGGAGATGTTCTGATGGATTCCCAGCGTCTTACACAAGTCCTTCATGAAGGCGGACATGAAGCGCGGGTCTCGATCTGTGATCATTTTTCGGGGGATGCCATAGTGTGGATAGACATGGTGAAGGTAGAGTCGTGCCACCCCTTCCACGGTAACCGTCTCGTTACACAGGATGAAGATGGCCGCTTTCGAACAATCGTGGTCAGTGATGGTGAGTAGTGTTTGAAAGTCCGACTCGGTCCGGTTTTTTGCCCTAATTTGGAAAAACTGGACCGGAACTGGTTTTTGTTTTTACAAATTTGCCCTAAACTGGACTGAACCGGCAACAACCGGTTCATTCCGGTTGCAGAATTTTCAAAGACCAGCTCAACTCGGTCTGAGCCGGCTCTTCCAGGGTCAGTCGCAACCGGCCAATGGTCGACTTGGACTGCACAACTGCAATCATAAATGACAATTCTATTTTGAATACTACACTTGATACTACAATACTATAAGTCTACAATAGAGCTACAACGTGTCATCGCCATCATCATCGCCGCTGTCATCACTGCCGCAGTTGTCGCCGCCTTCATCATCACCGCCATCATCATCATCATCGCCGCCGTCGTTGTCATCAATGTCGTCACCCGTGTCGTCATCGTCACAATTGTCGCCTGTGTCGTCGTCATCGCAATCATCGTCGTTGTCATTGTCCTCATCATCATCGTCGCAACCGAGTTGTCATCCGAGTCGTGATTGTCGTCCGAGTCGTCCAGTCGCAATCAAGTTGTTGTCTGAGTTGTGATTGTTGTGTTGTCCTAGTCACGATTGTTGCCAGAGTCGTCCTAATTGCAATGTTGTCTAAGTGTCGTCTAAGTCAGTGAGTGGTAGTTGTGATCGTCGCCAGAGTCGTCCTAGTCGCGATGTCATCTGAGTCAGTGAGTCGTCATAGTCGTAATTGTCGCCAGAGGCGTCCTAGTCGCAATGTCGTCTGAGTCAGTGAGTCGTCGTCAAGGTCGTTGTAGTTGTGATCATCGCCAGAGTTGCCCTAGTCACAATGTTGTCTGAGTTAGTGAGTCATCATAGCTGAGATCGTCATCCAGGTCGTCGTAGTCGTGAATCCATCGTTGCTATCATGGTTGAGTTCTTGTCGTCATTGCAGTTGTTGTCGTTGGTGTGGTGATGGTGGCGGTTGCAGTGGTGGATGGCATTGGCTGACTGCCAACTACTGCCGTCGCCCACGTCATCGTAGCCACTGGCAGTGTGAGTCAAGGCCCGAGGGTATTCCCCACGTTGCTGTTGCCAGCGCCGGGCCAGCAGCCAACACTGGTGTCGTCGCGTCGAGGTCGAATCTGAATCATTGTGGTGATTGAGGAAGCCACATACTGGTGACACATAACAACTTGTGACGCGTGCCTACCAAAGTCCGGTTAGAAAGACCGGTTAGGCCTGACCCTAACTGGTCTTGTGCGGTTGTCCCGGGCATCAAATTCCAGAGAACCGGACCCTGAACTGCCCGGGAAATCATGGAACCAGAACTGGAAGTCCGGTTTTAACCGGTTTCGGTCCGGTTCAGTTCCGGTTTTTGGCAGTTCTAATGACTGGACTTTTAAACACTAATGGTGAGAATGGAGTCGTATCCATTCGACGGGGGTAGCTTTGTGATGAAGTCCATTGTCACGACTTCAAATGGTTCGGCGTTGGGGTCTGTGGTGATGGGGAAAAGGTGTGGCTTTTGTCGGTGGGGGTTGACTTTGTTGGCTTGGCACGTCGCACAGCCCTTGACGTAGTCTTCCACGTCCTTCCGTATATTTGGCCACCAGTAGTCACGTCGCACCAACTCTAGCGTGTTTGCAATCCCTGGGTGGCCCATGCTAGGTGTGTCGTGGAAAAAGGTAATTACCCCCCATTTAAGATCATTGTCGCCCACGACAACGAGAGCGTCTCCTTTCCACCAGAGTCCTTGGTGCTTCTTCAGGTTGTGGGGTTCGACCCACGCGAGGATGGCTTTCTTGTCCATGTTTTGCGCTATTTGCATCCAGATGTCCATGTCGTGCATTGACATCTGGGTTGTGCATATGAATCGGTCAGCGGGGAGGACGATGACATCGTTGTTGTCCTCCTTGTTGGGCTCATAGTCAGCTCGTCATGAGAGGGCGTCCACACGACCGTTTTTTATACCAGGTACGTGCTTTAGTGCGAAGTTGTACTTGGATAACTCCAAAAACTCGCGTGCCACTCTTTGGCTGATTTTTTGTGGGTCTTTCCAATACTGCAGATTGGTGTGGTCGGTGTGAATAATGATTTTGTGGGGGGAGCCAACTAGGTAGGTGCGCCACGCTCGTAGCGCCTTAACTACTGCTAGTAGTTCCCTGTCGTAGATATCGTAGTTGCGCTCTGCTTCCGTTAGCGATTCGGAGTGGAACGCAACTGGGTGCATGCGTTGGTCAGGTCCTAGTTGGTTAAGTACAGCTCCTAGGGCTACATTGGACGCATCCACTTCGAGCTCGAATGGTTTCATGAGGTTGGGGAAAAGGAGCGTAGGTTCTCAGCCGATGCTTCGTCTGATATTGTCGAACGCATCCTGCTGGTCCTGGTCCCAACGCCAGGGGGTGTTCTTTTTTGTGAGGTTGTGCAGCGGGCGGGCGAGGGTGGAGAATCCTCGGATAAACCGCCTATAGAAGTTACAGAAGCCGAGGAAGGTGCGTACTTCTCTAAGGTTCTTCAGAGCTGGCCACTCCAGGATTCCCCGTACTTTAATGGGGTCCATCTGGACATTCCCATGTCCGATGATGAGTCCGAGGTATTCGATTTCTAATACCTCGAACTCACACTTTTCTGGTTTGACGTATTGGTCATGCTCTTCACAGAGGCGCAGTACCTCGTGCAGCACGTTCTGGTGTTGGGCGTGGTCAAGGGCAGTGGCGATGAGGATGTCATCCATGTAGACGATTACAAGTCTGAGTAGGATGAGGTCTCGGAAGATGTAGTCCATCATCGCCTGGAATGTTGACGGGGAGTTGGTAAGGCCGAAGTACATAACCAGGGGTTCGAATAGTCCCTGATTCGTTTTAAATGCTGCCTTATGCTCATCTCCTGGTTTGACCTGTACATTGTTATAGCCCCACCTAATGTCGAGCTTGGAGAACAATCAGGCTCCTCATATGCGATCAATGAGTTCAGGGATGAGGGGAAGGGGATAGTGGTTCCGGACAGTGATTTCATTCAACCGTCTGTAGTCTTGGACGGGTCTCAACTTCCCATCTTTCTTCTTGATGAAGAAGAACAGTGATGCGTAAGCGGACTTGGAGGGTCTGATATACCCCTTGTCCAGCTGTTCAGTGAGGAACGTAGTGAGCGCCTCCTCTTCGTTTTGCGCCAGCGGGTACACTTTACAATCCAATGCTGGCGGGGCGTTCAGGAGGAGGTCGATGGCATGGTCCCATGTTCATGAGGGAGGGAATTGGTGGGATGCTTCCTCACTGAATACTTTATGGTGACACCGGTACTCCGCGGGTACCAGTTCTTCAAACGTGCGTTTGGGCCTTTTTGCCGCCTCTTGCTGGGCTAATTCTGAGGCCGTCGTTGTTTTTCATAGAAATGCGATGCAGGGATCCCGCTCATTGTCCATGAGCTGTTCCCACGCCTCCTCGTCAAGTTCATACATCTCCAACACCCTTATGGATGCTTCCATAGGTGTGGCTTCGTCTGACAGATGAAGGCTGGTAATGACGACCAGTTGAAACTCCTCATTCAACGTCACCTCTCCCCATCGTATCTGTGGCTCAAAAGCCGTAAACCAGGGGTACCCAAGGATCACTTCGTCTCTTCCCAAATTCGTGATTAGGAAACGAAGTGTCTTGGTCTCCTTCCCTGTTCTTACAGTGAGATCGGTGTACTGCGTGATCTCACCGTCTTGGTTGTTCGTCCCATCCACATTCCAAATGTGGATGGGGTGTGAGACATCTTGGGTGGATATCTGTAGTCATTTGAGCAATGTCGAACAGATAAAATTGTTGGTTGCTCCTGAGTCCACTAGGACTTGTCGTTTGGCCGTTGTGTGTGCAGATTTAAACAGAACTGGGATTCGCATAGATCGATATCTGCTAGTGTACATGTTTAGGTTTAACGCTCTAGCCCAGGCCGCCGGGTTCAAGCGTCGGGAAAACCCTCCTTCCTGAATAGTTTGTCCACCATGAGGTCTCTGACCTCCTGAGTCTGCACCTTCATCGCTGCGATCTGTGCATCCGCCTGTTCTTCATTCGAAAGTATGCAATTAGAAGATACGGCGACAGTAGTGATGGTGGGAGTTGATACGTCTGGAGTCGGGGTAAAGGAGGGGGGTCCGAAGGAGGAGGCAGTAGCCGCATGCGTTCCCTTTTGTGGGCAGTTACGCGACATGTGCCCTTGAGCACAACATCTAAAACATTGTCCCTCCTTCTGAAGCTGGGCCCGGTCTCCGTCGGTAAGCGCCATGGAGGCTCGGGCGCGTCCAACATCCATGGCATTTGGGCTTCGGTTTTGATTGAGGGCCTGGACCCACTGCTCTCGGCTGTGTCTGCCCTTCTTTCCGCGCTGGGGTTTGTTCTTTCCCAGGCAATCCTTTAAAACCAAGTATTCAGCCTGCTGTAGGCGAGCGGCCGCTTTCCAATCATCCCATGTGATCGGATGTTGGAAGCGTGTGGCGTTGATTACTAACTGGTTTGGGAGTCCATCCTGGAACATCTCCAGGGTTGTGGCTTCATCGGGGTTATACCCGGCTTTGTGGACTAGGTTGGAAAACGTAGCCACGTAGGTGTCGATATCTTCGCCCTTCATAGTCAGAGTTTGCAAACTCTTCTGGGCTTTCATTCGTTCCGCTGTATCGGTGTATGATTGCATAAACCGATCGCGGACAGTGTTCCACAGGTTCATCTTGGTCATTAGAACTCCTGTGTTTCGCTGGCCCTCAAGCCAAGCGAACTGCTCTGTGACCCAATCGTCGACAAGGGGTCCGCAGATGTACAAGAGAAAGGTCATTGCACGGGGGTAGGGGATAGCAAGTTGGTCGACGGTGGGGTTCATTTCTCGGTATAGGTTGAACGCAAGCATAAATTGCTTGCTTTTCTCTCGGTCTCTGTTGAACTTGGGGGGTGGGTTCCCTCCTAAGCGTCCGTGCCCTCCAGGAGCGGGTGGAATTACGGCTGGTGTGGCTCCGGCGGGGGGAATAGGAGTGCCACCTGCTCCACTGCCCCCGCCTCCTCCGCCACCTGCACCGCCTCCTCCACCGCCTGGCGCACCTCCTCCACCAGAGCCGCCACTTGGGAGACTTCCTCCAGGAGCTGCGCTTCTGCTTCCAGGAGCCGCTGCTCCACCTGACAGGCCACCGCTAGGAGCGCCTCCACTACCAGAAGGAGCTGGTCCTCTGCTGGTAAGGGTTGTGCTGGCTGAGGCATGGGTTTGCGACATAGACTGGGGTGTGGGTTGGGGACCTGGTAGGTCGGGGGGATTTATGAATAGGGAAGGGGTAAACGTGGTTGTTGGAATGGAGACACTTGGCGAGTTCTCAGGGTCCAAGTCGATGTCAATCCCCTTCGGGTTATGACCTTTCAAAGGTCCGACGTTTAACTCAAGTGGTACTGGTCTGATAGTGTACCAGCCTCGTTCATTCGGCGAGTAATCAATGTAAGCCCAGAGACGTCTGTCCTCCAGGTAATGGATCTGGTGATACTCTTTCTTCCTTGGGTTGAAGATGTAATATCCTTCAACGTTGTTGATTTCTGCCCAGACAGCTGCTCCTTTAATACGGTCGGAGAGCTCATTGGTTGTAAGCCGAGTGATGTACTCAGGCTGGAACTTGGATCTGGCGCGACTAGATGTCACCACTGTGAGAGACTTGACTTAATGTAACGCCACCACAGGGGCGTTAAGTACGACGTGTACTTCGGTTAAGTCACGGATGGTAACAGGACAGGAGTAAGTCAGTTATGACTTAGTTCGGTGGTGAACAAGTACCACTTGGCCTCCGTGGACACAAGGGTAATAGCAAGGACAGGCTCAAGCGCAACGGCAAGCAAACGGGGGAGTCAAGCGAAAGTGCGACTCAAGGGATCGGATCGTGAGAGCGGACAGCGGTGTGGTATTACACAAGAAGTCAAGTCTACTGTACAAGCTAGGTAGCGTGGGACTTATATACTAGTACACGATGTTTGTCAGAGACAAACATATGGTGTGATCCTAGGATCCAGGTCCTAGAGAGCTAACAAGAGGAAAGTACGAAAAGAGAACAAGGGAGTCCCGCGGGACGACGCGTGGATCAGAAGTCGTCAGCAGGTTCTGGAAGTCGTGCCATGGGGCATTGTAACAGTCATGTGCTAGGCACGAGATAAGGGCCGAGGCACAGGTCGAAGCGGATCATATTGTAAAAGTACAACAGAAGGTCGGCATGGGATGCGAGTCACAAGACATGAAAGAAAGGAGGAGAAATGGGAGAAAATCGTAACACACAAGGCCACAACACCGACATGGTGCTGCCAGGCTGCAACATCAAAACGGCACAGCAGCACAGCAGCGACACAGACACGGCACCACAAGGCTATGATGGTGCTGCAGTGAGGCCATGACATGCCATGACACAGACATGGTGCCACTATGCCACAGCATTGACACAGCACTGCAATGCCATGACACCAACATGGCACCACAAGGCTACAACATTGATACAGCATCGCAGTGAGGCTGCAACACCAACACGACACCACAAGGCCACAACATCAACACAGTGCCACAAGGCCATGATGCTGACATGGCACAGCGAGGCCATGACACCAATATGGCACCATGGTGCTACAATGCACCGATCAGAAAAATCACATCCCCTTCCCCTTCAGCACCCTTCCTCTTTTCTGCCCCTTCTGAGTACTTCCACCATACCTTCTTGAGCTTTTCAAATCACTGCCAAACCACTAACCACTTTTTGAGCTTCTCAGTTAAAATGCATTGTAGGATGCAATCCAGCACAGAATGATTTTACATATTCGCTAACAAATCTAGTCCATTCAATTAAAACTTGTCACTGCCGTCGCCGTTCTCATCACTGCATTGTCACAGCAGTAGTCTGCCAGTTGACGGTCGCCATCACTTAAGTCCTCATTGTCACCACTTCCATCATCGTCATCATTGCCGTCACCACTGCCACCACCGACATCGCCGTTGACATCCTGGTTGCAGCCAACCTTGTTGTTATTGCTGTCATCATCATTACTGCTGTTGCAGTTGTGGCTGCGGTCTTCATCGCCGTCGCCGTGGTCATGTCGTCTTTGTCACTATCTCAGTCATCTTTGTCACTGTCACCTTGTGGTAGCCACGTTGTCTGATGCCATACCCATCAGCATCACAGCATCGGGGTGGCAGCAGCGTGGTTGGGGTAGAGGCAGCTGGGGCAGTTGTTTCGATGACCTGGTGGCAGTGGGACATCATGGGGTCAGTGCATGGGTGTGTGGGCAATGGGACGGGGTCGATGCAGTTGTGTGCCACGAGTGGCGTGGCAGCAGGGGTGGCCAGTGCGTGAGGGAAGGGGATGGCAGTGGTGTTGTGGCTGCTGTTGTCCTGCACCGACTCAAGGTGAGATGGAAAGAAAGGGGAAGAAAGAAAAACTTATCTAAATTTTGTGGAAGCAAGTGTGTACGGCGGCAGCAGGAAGTTGGGCGCACCATCCACGCAAAGTGGGAATGGCAGATGCAGTGAGTAAGGTGTGTTGGCAGGTGGACCATTGTCATTGCATGCTCCATGATGGCGAAGACAATGAGCGTGACAATGGCAGCTAGGATAGAGTTAATTGGATTTGGGTCTGTGTAGAAGTGGCTGACCTCATAAAAGAAACAAGTCACATTGTTTGTTGATTGGCCCGATCATGGGAATCATATTTCCCATTCGGACAACCAACCAACCCAGCCGCTGGCACCAGCGCCGACACCAACACCAGCAGCGAGGTCAACAATGGGTTTAAAGAGGCATATAGTAAAGTAGTATAGACTGTATTAAACAATCATGCAATCAGTAAAAAAGGACAACATGGGTGGCTATAGATATATTGCACCCTTCTCCAGGCCATTCAGGAGCATCGGTAGAGCACTAGACCAACTTGAAGCAATTGGCACCATCTGTTAGTTGTAGATTCTGAGCCCATTTTAAGGATTTGGCAACATCTGCCAGGTGAATGCTTGGCCAATTGAGTTCTGAGTCCATCCATAGCGCAAGTGACACTGGGTCCATTCAGGTCCATCGGCAGCATAACCAGGAAGTGACACTTGGCCTATTTGAAGCATGTAGCGGCTTCTTCCAGGTGAATGCTGGGCCCATTGAGGATCATTGGTAGCACCACTCAGATGTCACATTGGGCCCATTTGAAGCATTTGGCAGCACCTGCTGGGCCCATTGAGGATCATCGGTAGCACCACTCAGATGTGACACTGGGCCCATGTGAAGCATTCAGCAGCTTCTACCAGGTAAGTGCTGGGCCCATTGAGGATTATCAATAGCACCACTCAGATGTGACACTGGGCCCATTTGAAGCATTCGGCAGCATCTGCCAGGTAATTGGTGGGCCCATTGAGGATAATCAGTAGCACCACTCAGATATCACATTGGGCCCATTTGAAGCATTTGGCAGCATCTGCCAGGCCCATTGAAGGAATCGGCAGCATCTGCCAGGTGAATGCTGGGCCCATTGAGGTTATTGGTAGCACCACTCAGATGTTACATGGCCCATATGAAGCATTCGGCAGCTTCTACCAGGTAAGTGCTGGGCCCATTGAGGATTATTGGTAGCACCATATAGATATCACATTGGGCCCATATGAAGGAATTGGCAGCATCTGCCAGGTAATTGCTGGGCCCATATGAAGCATTTGGCAGCACCTGCCAGGCCCATTGAAGGAATCAGCAGCATCTGCCAGGTAATTGGTAGGCCCATTGAGGATTATTGGTAGCACCACTCAGATGTCACAGTGGGCCCATATGAAGCATTCAGCAGCATCTGCCAGGTAATTGGTGGGCCCATTGAGGATCATTGGTAGCACCACTCAGATGTCACAGTGGGCCCATATGAAGCAATCGGCAGCATCTGCCAGGTAATTGGTGGGCCCATTGAGGATCATCAGTAGCACCACTCAGATGTTACACTGGGCCCATATGAAGCATTCAGCAGCTTCTACCAGGTAAGTGCTGGGCCCATTGAGGATCATCAGTAGCACCATATAGATATCACATTGGGCCCATATGAAGCAATCAGCAGCTTCTACCAGGTAATTGGTGGGCCCATTGAGGATCATCGGTAGCACCACTCAGATGTCACAGTGGGCCCATATGAAGTATTCAGCAGCTTCTACCATATAATTGGTGGGCCCATTGAGGATCATCGGTAGCACCACTCAGATGTCACATTGGGCCCATATAACGCATTCGGTAGCATCTACCAGGTAATTGGTGGGCCCATTGAGGATCATCAGTAGCACTGCTCAGATGTTACAGTGGGCCCATATGAAGCATTCGGCAGCTTCTACCAGGTAAGTGCTCCTCAATGGGCATTGGGCAGCACCATATAGATATCACATTGGGCCCATATGAAGTATTCGGCAGCATCTGCCAGGTAATTGGTGGGCCCATTGAGGATCATCAGTAGCACCGCTCAGATGTTACACTGGGCCCATATGAAGCATTCGGCAGCTTCTACCTAGTGTTTTAAAGTCCGGTCTGGTCCGGTGTTTTTACCTAATTTGGTAAGACCAGGACTGCAACCAGTCCACAATTTCTCAGCCCACCAAAAAGACCAGACCGGACCATGTAAGACCAGTCTGCGTCAGTTGTTGGTTGTTGGGTTGCGGTCCGTGGACCGGTCTTAACCGGTCCCTTCAGTAACTGGTCTATAGCCGGTCTTCAACCGGTCTACAGCCAGTTTAGAACCGGTCTACCACCGGTCTACAACAGGTCGAAGGGCATTCTATTTTTTCTAACTACAAGTAATTACATTGGATTCTATCTCATAGCCCACAGCGCCGCATCAGTGTCATAGTCAGCACCATGGCACTGTCATAGATTGATGGCACCGTGTCGCTGCAGCGGCAGAGCACCATGCTACTGCAGTGCTGCGTCGGTGTTGGTGAACCTTGGTGCCACGTCGGAGTCGTGGGGTGACGGCGTCGTGTTGTGTTGCAGCGCCAAGGTGCAAAGTTGCTGTGCCACGTCGGTGTCGTGGGGTGACGGCGCCATGTCGGTGTTGAAGCACCAGAGCGCGGCACCGTGTCGGTGTCGCAGCGTCAAGACACAGGCTGCAGCACCATGTTGGTGTCGTGGGGTGACGGTGCCGTGTCGATGTCAAAGTACCAGGGCATGGCGCTGCATCGGTGTCACACCGTCAAGACGCTGTGTCCCTGCGGCGCTGCATTGAAGTCGTGGGGTGATGGCGCCGTGTCGATGTCAAAGTACCAGGGCACGGTGCTGCATCGGTGTCGCACTGTCAAGATGCCATGTCCCTGCGGCGCCGCATTGAAGTCGTGGGGTGACAGCGTTGTGTCGTGTCGCAGCGCCAAGGTGCAATGTTGCTACGGCGCCACGTCGGTGTCGTGGGGTGATGGCACCATGTCGGTGTTGCAGCGTCAAGACGCCGGCAGCACCGTGTCAGTGTCATGAGGTGATGGCGCCATGTCGATGTCGAAGCACCAGGGCACGGCGCCGCATCGGTGTCGCACTGTCAAGATGCCATGTCGCTGCGGCGCCGCCTAGAGAAGAGAAAAAATGTTGTAGTTAGTTTAGTAAAAGGATAAGGAAAAAATAACCTAGCTTGTTTGTTGAGGGCCAATCGATGAGTGCTGAGCACGCCATGGTGGTTGTGTTGACATGTTGACACGTCGACATGCTGACACACGCTTGCAGCGATGTCCGGTCTGGTGATCTGCGTGCCCGCAAAAACCCACGAACCCGTGACATGGGAACAGCCTGGGCAACTAAAAGTCCTGTCAAGGACTGGTTGCAACCAGTTGCAACTGGTCTTTTGGCAGTCCATTGATAAAATAAATTGCCAACAGAGTTGAACAGACTGCAACTGGACCATGCTGGAACCACATGCAACTGCAACTGAAAGTCCAGTTGCCACCAGTTGCCACCAGTTGGGTCCAGTTGGGTCCATGGTCTTTTTTCAGTCCATAGGACAGGACTTCGAAACACTACTTCTACCAGGTAAGTGCTGGGCCCATTGAGGATCATTGGTAGCACCATATAGATATCACATTGGGCCCATATGAAGCATTCGGCAGCATCTGCCAGGTAATTGGTGGGCCCATTGAGGATTATCGGCAGCACCATATAGATATCACATTGGGCCCATATGAAGCAATCGGCAGCTTCTACCAGGTAATTGGTGGGCCCATTGAGGATCATCGGTAGCACCACTCAGATGTCACATTGGGCCCATATGAAGCATTCGGCAGCTTCTACCAGGTAAGTGGTGGGCCCATTGAGGATTATTGGTAGCACCATATAAATATCACATTGGGCCCATATGAAGTATTCAGCAGCATCTGCCAGGTAATTGGTGGGCCCATTGAGTTATATTGGTAGCACCACTCAGAAGTTTTATTGGGCCCATTTGAAGAAATCGGCACCTCACCACTAGTTTAACCCTGGGCCCACATTAATCTATCGACAGTGTTTTCCTGTATGCTAATGGGCCCACGAGAGCAATTCCATCTGTAAAGTTGGGACCTGTCAAAAGCTGTCAAAAGTGGTCGGAGACCTGTCTCCAACCACTTTTGACAGCTTTTGACAGGTCCCAACTTTACAGATGCTCGGCAGTTCTAACCAATGGGCCCATTCATGATTTATGTTCTCTTTTAGGGCATGGGCGCATGTGGTTTTTACCATAATATTTGGTCTATTTGCAAGTGGGTTTTTACATACACATCGTGCATACTTCACACCATTATGTGTGCAATCGCCATCACCCCACCACTCTTTTTTGGGGCATGGGTGCGATCCTGGTCTCATGCATGTTTCTTTCCAGATCATCGACCCCTCGCTTATGGATCCCTTTATTCTCACTCATATGTTATTTGTTTCGTTTGCCTGGGTCTGCTTCCTCATCGTCACGCTCAGTGCCCTTTCCGATAGTATCGCACTTCTTTTCTTCACCTACTTATGCCACACCTACTTCTCCATCTCTTCCCATCACCTCTCCCCTCCTACTTATTTGTACTACTTGCAATTTCAGAACCAGACACCCGCTTCCTCGGATATAACGACGGCCCCACTGGATGTGGCCTCCTCATATGCACATTGTGCACGTAATGTGACCAGGCCAATGGCGCAGCTCCGGGAAAATGCACCAACAACTCTTGAAAGCAAACTTTTGGGCGCTTGCAGGTGTGGTAAACCTAACCTGCCCATATATGACACATACCACTATGTGACCATACAGCGATTTCTTCTATTACCCATCATCCCCGATATGACGTCCAGGGTTGGGCTATTGGCTGTGCTTCTTCGGCTGCTCGAAGGGCTTGGTCCTGCTCATATCATGAGTCGCCTCGAATTGAACTCTCCCAGTTTTTCAAGTTCCAGTATCACACGCCGTATATAGTTGGTCTAATAGGATTTCGCATGACCCATTTAGCAACAGCCAGAGGTGATTTGTTGACTCTCTGGACGAGGGAACAGATGCAGATGGAGAGATGTGCTGAGGACTCAGATCGACGTGGCTAGTGATTTAAAGGCCCGGCCCGAAAGCCGGAAGCCAGCCAAAGCCAGCTGCAAAATGCCATTCCCACGGATGCCACCAGCTGGGCTTTTGACAGCTCATGTCTCAAGCTTCAATTTTCAGAGGACAGCGGTCTGGCCCACAGCCCTGGCTCCGCCATGTGGTCTGGCCAGGCCCTTCAACTCAAGAACGCGCGATCTGCGTGACAACAAGAACATTCGCAACTCACTGCAATTTGTGGTTTGATATGCACTGTACTTGGCAGTATGTCCCACAGCCCTGGCTCTGCGCCATGTGGAACAGCCCCTCAACTCGAGAGCTTCAAAAATTGCGATCTGCACAACAACACGCCGTCCGTCAACTAGGGATTGACACGGGTAACCCGCGGGTTTTCCA
Source organism: Lactarius sanguifluus (assembly GCA_021527775.1). Taxonomy (NCBI): domain Eukaryota; kingdom Fungi; phylum Basidiomycota; class Agaricomycetes; order Russulales; family Russulaceae; genus Lactarius; species Lactarius sanguifluus. The sequence goes on along the minus strand of JAKEYF010000030.1, from coordinate 238,264 downwards.
TACTTTTGAGTTGATGGGGTTGTAGCCCCGAAATTTCTGTTTTTTTTAAGCCCAAAACCACCCAGATTGGTGGAGAAATGGCTTTTCTACAGTATTATCAAGTTTGGTGGCAAGATATCAAAAACTGATACCTCAGGAGGCATTTTGTTACACTGTGTCACAAAAAAAACCCGTGACCCTACATGTCACGGGTTTTTTCATGATATGACATAACAAAATGCCTCCTGAGGTGTCAGTTTTTGATATCTTGCCACCAAACTTGATAATATTGTAGAAAAGCCATTTCTCCACCGATCTGGGTAGTTTTGGGCTTAAAAAAAACAGAAATTTCGGGGCTACAACCCCATCAACTCAAAAGTACGGAAAACCCGCGGGTTACCCGTGTCAATCCCTACCGTCAACTCGATTCACACAGAATCGCACAGAATTTCATGGAGTCTGGTGCGTCTGGATATGATTTGTACTTGTCTTTAAATACTGTTTTCTTTTTTCTTTTTCCTTCCCAGAATCATGAGTCCCCGACCCACCCGTACACTTCACCCCTCAGTGAAGTTGACCGCAGACAATGTTGCTGAACTGGAGCTCAGCTCGCATCGCCGCATGGTTGCATCCGCCACTTCTGTTACTCATCGTCCACCAGCCAATCCATCTTCGCCCTTGTCCTTGCCTGAGTCCAGCCCACCAGGATCTGTGTACATCCCAGCACCATCGCTTGCGACATCTGACTCGGACTTGGCACAAGCTCGGACTTCATGCAAGCGACCTCAGGCTTCTCATGACAGTGTCAACACTGCACCAACCCTTGTTGATAGACACGACGGCGCTCTTGTCTCGAAGAAAGCGAAGACGAACGGGTCACCCACTGACTTGGACACATTGGGGATGCATATCGATGTCCAGGTCATGGACATCGATGACGTCGACGATCCACGCGAAGAGTCTCTCAACAAGACAGACCCTACTGCCGATATCAAGGCCTTTTTCACCTCTCTCCCTCATGTGCCAGGTCAACCTAAACTGCGCACGAGCTGTAATCTATGCGCGTGAGTATCCTCACTTTTCCTTGCCCAATCATCATCACTTATCTGCCGCGCGTTGTAGAGAAGGCCTCGGATGCGTAAAGCAAGACAAAATCCTGACCAACGAGCACTCAACTCTTCGCCGGCACACCGCATCCTTGCATTCGGTAAGTCCGACTATTTTGGATATTTTTTTTTGTATCCTAACTGCGTGTATCACCTTAGCGACGCTATAGAAAGTGGTGTCAAGAAAACAAATTCGAATCCATGTTACCCGACGATATGAAGCAACGCAGGCAAGCTGCCCTTGATAAGAGTCTCAAAACACTCCAATCGAGCGTCACCGACCATTTCAAGCCACAGACTGAAAGCGAGAGACCAATTCCGTATAGCGACAAAGCATTCATGTGTGCCGCAATTGAGTGGCTTATTGATGGAGACCTAGTAAGTATTTGTCACTTGTCTAAGCGCTGTTCTGATTCGTTGTCTCCATTCCAGCCACTGCAAGTGTTCAGCCGACCATCCTTCAAGAGGATGATCGACATCGCATCTCACGCAACCCACGGTGTCAAGCTCCCTTCACCATGGCGGACACGCAGGCACATTATCAAGACTTTCAAACAACAAATGTGTTTGTTGAAAGAGCAGCTTAATGTGAGTTCCTTCGTTTTCTCCCTTTGTACCTTATACTAATGCTCACGCTTATTTGCTAGAGCCCTGGTGTGGGCGGTGAAATCAGCCTGACATGCGACGCATGGCAAGCTGATAATACTGACGGGTACTTCGCAGTCACCAGCCACTGGATCGAAGAGCGCGTCGTTGGGGAGTGGACTGAGGGGCACGCTTTACTCGGTTTCATCCAACTGAACATGGCACACAATGGCACAAGACTTGGACAAGCGCTTTACAAAGTCTGTAACCGCCTTGGTATCGTCCACAAGGTAAGCGTTATCCTTACAATATTCTACCGAGTCGCTAACTGTTTACAGGTTGGACACATTACATGTGACAACACAAAGAATAACACGACCATGATTCAAGAATTTGCTCGGTGCTACAACCTCAAGACGGGATCAATGTATGACATTGAACGTCGTTATATTAGGTATGTCTTTAGTTTGTAAAACTCATGACACGCTCATATTTGTACAGATGCCTGGCGCACATCATCAACTTGGCCACTCAAGTGCTTATCTCTACGTGTAGCAAATCGAAATACTATTCCGGAGACCCTGAAGATGCTGACCTCCCCAACAACCTAGGGGATATTGAGCGCGATGAGATTGGCATTGTTCAGGCCATCTGCGTCAAGGTGTGTAGTCCTTTCTGTACCACTATTCGTCTCTGACATATGGACCAGGCACGCTCCTCCACACAGCGGAAGGCTTTATTTGAGGTTGTTCAAAAGCGTAACAACATACGCCCCTGTCAGCTGTTGCTTGACATGAAGGTCCATTGGAGTTCGACATATGTGATGCTTAATCGCGCCGAGACGCATCGCCAGGTAAGCTCTCTTTTTTCATCTCAAGTCTAACCTAACTGTGGTGTCTTACAGGCCGTCGATGAGTTCGTTTATGAGCTCCGATCTAGGGAAAATAGTGCTGAACAACGGTGCAAGCTTTCCAACTTTGTTTTGGATAAGGATGAGTGGACGTGTGTTCGCCTCTTCTGTAACCTTTTGCAGGTACATGTGGAGGTTACAAACTTGGTTACAAATCATTCAGAGTAACTCTAACACTACACCCTCAGCACGTGGACAATGCCCAACATGCCTTTTCGACCTCCTCAAGACCAACGCTTCACAACGCGCTGCCGGCATTGGAGAAGCTGTATGCAGAATGGGAGAAGGCCTTGAAGAAACCACGCTACAAGGTATTTGTACCAGCGCTCACCGCTGGCTTGGCAAAGCTCGATGAATACTATCAACACACGGGTACTTCAGACGCCCACCTTATGGTGATGGGTGAGTGATAGTTGCTGTCCTTAATTCCTTCTGTAATTGACTTTTTACTGTAGTGCTCAATCCATCCTCGAAAATGGCCTATTTCAAGAAACACTGGGATCCAGACCTCTTTTCAGAGGTGGAAGATGTTGTCCAAACGCGCGTATGTATATCTCTTTTAAATCATCTACTAGTCGCTGACTCGTTCTTTAGTTCAAAGAGCGGTATATCACACTTAGTGAGAATGCGGCAACCTCCTCCACTCGTGCCTCCACCTCCACCCGCATCTGCAAACCATCGACGTCAAACAAGCCTGGCCGCATGAATATCGATGATACAGACAGTGAAAGTGATGGTGATGGTGAGGTCATCGATCCCGATAGACCCTGGCTTGATGAATGGACAGCCTACCTCAACTCAAATGAGGTTGTTCCCGAAGGGGTGGGAATGGTCTACTGGTGGGGGGTACGTTCTCAGCCAAAACTCCTAACACGTTTGGCTTGCTAACTCCCTCTGTAGATACATGGCCAACGCTACCTGACATGGTGAGCCCTTGCGCGTGACTACCTTGCCATTATGGCATCCTCAGTGTTGAGCGAGAGTGCGTTCTCAGCCGCTGGGATCACAATTAGCAAGCATCGCAATCGACTCGACGGGGATATTGTTGAAGCCCTCCAATGCCTCAAGAGTTTGATTCATCAAGACCTCCTTTTCCACAACGTCATCAGTGCTACACAAGAGGAAGCACACTTGGACCTGGCAGATAAAGAGCCGGTAAACCACGAAGCCGAGTTGAATGACATTGTCCAGGATGGAGAAGGTTGGTCTTGGGATAAACTGGTTGAGGGTCTTGAAGAGGAGGAGGAGGAAGCGCATCTGGAAAACAGGGTTTTCTGAATTTAGCGTGGTTATGCAAAATTTTGCAAAATTTTGAAAATTTTTGCAACATTGTGTCATAATCACAAAATTTAGTCGGTGCGTCATAATTTAATTAATTAAAAGGTTGGCCCATAAAATTTCAAATATACTGCAGATTTAAACAAAAACAATGCTAAATATACCATACATATCAACAAATAATGCAACGTATACTAGATGTAGTAGACCTTGTATTCATCATAGCCTTCCTTCTCCGATGACTTCTGTGTGTGTAAAGCAATTACATTTATTATTAATCTAAAAAAACGACTACAAGGTACTATACAAAGATAACTACAAGAGGTACTCTATCATTGTTGCGCCAGTTTCGTTGTTGCCAACACCAATATTGTCATTGTTCCTGTTGTCACATGACTGCAAGGTCACAAAGTTGTGGTTGCCGTCATTTGTACATGTGACTTACCATGGTGATATCGCTGCTGCAGCGTTGCTATGGGTGCACAGGACTTGGTGGGGATGGCACCAGCGGTGTGGATAGGAGTATGCCACGCCGCCGTGTGTGGGGGGCGGTCATGACTGTACCATGGAATTGGTGGCAGTGGGTGCGGTATAAGGGTAACTGCAATCCCGCAATAATGTTAGCACGCTGTAAAGTCTACGTGGACAAAACTCACCTTTTGTTCAGGGTAGCAGTGCAGGCACTGTCTTGACGTACAATAGGTGCACGCCAGTCTGTAAATGGGTCATATCAGCAGAATGGAGGGGGTAAGCAAAATGGTACAAGAGGCTGCAAATTTCATACCAGTAGTGGTGACGTGGCTATGGGTTGCTGGACTAGGGCATCAGTAGACTCGGCCCCTTAGTTATTGAAGAGCAGAAACAGTGAGGTAGACGTACCAGTAGTGATGACGTGGCAGTGACTTAGGGACCAGTACCACTGAGAATATGTTGGCAGGACTGTGGGTGGCTGCAGGTGTTGTACCACGGCTAGCTGTGGGAGCGGGGTGACTGTGGCAGAATGGACAAGTGGAGAGTGTGTGGAGGGGTGGAAAAAAGATGGGAATGCGTCGGTGGGGGAACTGAGTTGGTCTTGAACTTTTTCGAACTGAGCCTCGGAGTCTGAACTCACGACTTTGAGATCAACAATCGAACAACCAAGCCATCGGATCGCTTCTCCCACGCTTTCCACCACGCTTCCACTTCCCCAGTGTATGGCAAGGGCTTTCAAACCCACACGGGTACGGTCCAAGGGTTTGGGCGGGTACGAGAATGGTACAGGTAAACAATTATGTGACCCGCGCGAAACCTGTACCCTGTCATGGGTTCGCGGGTTTTCGCGGGTACGCAGGTTGCCGGACTGGAACGCGTCAACGTGTCTGTTGTCAACACGTCAACACTGACCGTCATGGTCCATTGTCCAACGTTCAGCTTGTCGACACCTTTGCCAGGGAACCCTCAAGAAGCTAAGTGCTCTTTCTTATCCTTTAACTCAACTAACTACAATTTTTTCGTCTAGATCACAAACAGCCTGATGTTCTCACGCCGCCCCTGCCTTGCGCGTTCAAGCCGCCAAGCTGCTGCGAGTCCTGCGACACAGCGCCAACATGGCATGCAACTCGACGCCATGACACCGACACGGCGACACGCAGGCCCCGCCGTGTGGCTACGACTTGACGCGGCCTCCAAGCCCCGCCGCGTCGCTACGACACCGACATGGCGCACGCAAGCCCTGCCGCGGAGCTGCGACACCGAGGCAGCGGCCTGCGAGCCCCGCTGGATACTACGACACCAGCATGGCATGCGAGCCCTGCCACGTCGCTGTGACACCGACACGGCGGCACGCAAGCCCCGCTGGACGCAGCGACACCGGGACGGCATGCGAGCCCCGCCGTGTCGCTATGACGCCGACACAGCGGTTTCTTCCACCCCCTAGCACCTTACTGTACACCTGCACACGGCTGAAGCCGACAAGTGATGTCAGGTACCTTCTTTGGCACCGTCATACTTGCCGTCTTCTTGCTATTGTGGAGCGTGGAGCACTCTAGGGACCACCACAACGCCCTTACTGACGATGCCCTATCGTTGTACAACACAGTGCCGACTCGGACCCAACCTCACCAAGTCACATCCTCGACTCTTGTTCACTTCATATCGACGCGACCTCAGTCCCAGGCCTCCTACAAACTGCCCTTGCACTGTTTGCTCACAGTGCGAACTCTAGTCATTCCATCCCTCCTTCCCTGTGGCCACTGCTCCGAGTCGCATGGATTAGTACAGTTTTGTTTCATTTCGTTGTATTGTTGCATACTAATGGAAAATCTACTGGGCCACTCTATGAGTTGCTGTAAAATCCGCAAACGTCTGGAATATTTCGGAAATTTTAGTTGTATTGTTGCATACTAATGGAAAATTTACTGGGCCACTCTATGAGCCGCTGTAAAATCCGCAAACATCTGGAATATTTCGGAAAAATTTAGTGTATTTTGATAAATTTGTTGTAATTTGCAATAATACGGTAAATTTACCTTTCCCGTTTTCCCTGATGCCGCGTACAATAGTATTGACTATTTAGTGATGTCCGTTGATATCTTGATATGCCAGCGCTCTCCCTGGCCGGTGAATTCACGCATTTTGTGCCTTTACACTTTCTACACTCGCCCGCACTCGTCCGCGCTCTGTACGCTTCTAAGCGCCGCGTTCACGCGCTTCGCCGCTTCGCCGCTTTCCCGCGCTCTCTGAGTGCTCGGCTTCCCACTTATCCCGGACGCTTCCCTTCGCGTTTTACCATTCCCATTTCCCCTCCTTATCTAATACCGTCTTTCCTCAGCCTACATTCCCCAGTATATAGCTCATGTATTTACAACTTTACACAGAAAGATTTCTAATAGACTTCTCCAAGTTCTCCCCTCGGACTTTTGAGCTCAGTGAAGCTCTTCCCTTGCATTCCCCAGCGTGCCGCACTTGCGCGCGGCCTTAGCTACTCGAACTCGACGCGTTCCTGACCCTGGCGGCCATCCATACGAAGTTTCGTGCCGCGCCGAAGCGTGCGCGACCATTTCCGACCACCTGCGACCAGCCTACACCGTTCCCTCTCTCAATCTTGCCGCACTTGCACGCGGGTCAAGCCCTTCGACACCGACGCGTCCGCGATCGCCGCGAACCCATATACGACATCTCTCACCCCGCGGAGGCCTGCGCGACCGCTTGCGACCCTTCACACCCCCTAGACCCTGCGCTCATCTTAGTTTAGGGTATCACCGTTTTTTTTTACAAAAATCTGTATCTAAGCTTGTGAAGCCGTGGCCCTAAAGCCGAGGCTGGCCGAAGCCCTGAAAAGCTGGGGGAACAGCCCTGGCACCAGATCTTAGAAGAGCTGGGCCCCCGAAAGCTGAGCCAAAGCTGTGGCTTTGAGGCCGAGCCGGGCTTTTAAATCACTAGACGTGGCGCAGGAATGAGATCGTGTCTTCTGCATATTTGCACGTAAGGCCCGTCAACACAGAATTCTAGTCGAGAGGCGGCAGTAGTATTGTTCATGCTTGCGCCTGGAAGAGCCCCTTACATTTACTTGAAGGTGAAGAAAAATCCTCTTCAAGTTGTTTGGGGCGGGGATACGTAGTCTGGATCACTGTAAACGGACCGCCAAGCTCTAAAGTTGTTGTAACCGCAGGGACGAGAGCCTCACAGTTCGTGCTCTCGAACTTGAGCCTAGTATGTATTCGAGTACGGGATACATTAGAAAACAAATACTACATGCATCTGGCATCTACAGCTATCCACTTTGAGGTTGAGGGGCTTTCCGAGTCCTACAAATGTAAATAGGAAGGAAATACATCCCATTTTACGGGTATTATGTGCAAGGATAGATAATAGATTGCTTTAGTTTCCCATACACAACTCGATTTTGCCACACTTCGTCATTTTCTCCTGGTCGGAAATGATGTTTTGGTGGTGCCAGAGGATCCATTCCGAAAATATGGCCATCCGGAATACCGCTTGTCCCCGGTGCGAGGGAACTTTGGTCTGAGCGGGGTACTAGGAACCTAATCGGTGGCTCGCTCAGCCTTCCACTCATATGTACGTTGGCTTCATCGTGGATTACATAGTCCGCCAGCCCATGGTACAGGCGCGAAGCACAGATTGTCATACTGAGGACTGAAGAAAGTAATAAAAAAAACAATGAGCGAACTCGCATAATTCTCTTGGGACGAGACACCTAACGTGCAGGGAGTTGAAGTATCTATGACATCGGGTCCTCAGCCCGTTGTCTAGAATATTTTATGCACGACGTACGAGGCTCATGGGTTCTGTGAGGATACTCTTTGGTGAATATCGAATCTCGTCATGTGGAGGAAATGCATACCATTCAGGTTCAACAGAACGAAAACCTGGGGAGCTCGTATCGGTCATCGAGATCATGCCAATCATTTTTCAGGAAAACGTACTGTGATAAGTGCCTGGGCGACAACGACGACTATCATCCATGCCAAGCCCTGTTGTCGTGGTCAGCCTAGATGATCATCGCAACGCATGCCGTAGTAGTATGTAAGATTAACTTGGGTGAATAGGAGCCACCAGATGCCACCTCTCTGATGGGCATTTTCCCAGCGCAAGAGCCCAGTGAGCATGAGTGCAAGAAGCACCAAGTCAGTGGCGAAAGAGACAAGAATGTTAATTTTGGTTTCAGATGGATTCGTGATTTTGCAAATGCCTCCGCTCCAAGACGCGCGAATAACGACTGTACCTGAGCCCGGGTGACATGTTTGAGCCTCCGGAGAGCCAACTCGAAGGAATGAACACACCATGAATCAGGAAGCCAGTATTGACGAGCCACGTAGCGGAAGCGATTGATATAGTTATCTTGTTTAGCCCCCATATCGCCGCACTGAGAGTGTCTTGTCAGTGAGGTACAGATCCTGAGAGGAGCTAGAGAACTGAGTGTCTAGTACCGTGACTCACATGCGCAGCACGATCAGTGCCGAGGCACAAATCATCGAGAGATATGAAAATAACTACATGGCCACCTATTAGTATCATAATAAATAGTATGTAGTCGAGGAAATGGTCCATAGTCTCACGAAGGTAAGGGTAATGTTGGCCTGGGCAGCAGTTCAGTCTCGTCGTCATCTGACTCAACAGGGCGAGAGACCAAGGTACCTGGCAGTTGATCCGGTTTCCCGCGTTGCATCCCACGAGTGTACTGATAACGGCGAACAGAGGGAACCACCGAGCCCCCAAGTAAAGCTGTAAGTACCAGCTTGAGTTGGTCATCCCGCATTCCCGTCTGGGCAGCACGGAACGTACCAAAAATGACGAGCGAAAGTTTCGCTTCCTAGTGAAGACAGAATACTCGAATCCAATGTTCACGACAAGCTCCCAGCTTGGTGAGAAGAAACTTAATAATTTAGACGAGCCGAGAAAGACAATGCTCACATGATAATTCCTGCCATGACGTGGCAAAGCTTGACGAGCGCGACTGCAACACAAATGTGAATAGTTAGAAATGTCGGAAGCGCAAGTGAGTTGAAGTGACGGACAATATTCTGCAGTGACGACAGCGGGACTTTTCCAGTCAGTCATGTTGGGGTGGAAACAGCTTGAGGATCGGTGCGACAATACGAGGGTTCAGACGGGATGGACAAGAGTAATCGCAGGATTTACAGCTGCCCATATCATGATTCATGATTGAGGATCTAGACCCCCCTCTCAAAAACTTCATTACATCTTTGCCACATGATGCCAAGCATGATGCGCCAGGAGATTCTGAGGAGAAGGAGAAGGGTGCACTTGATTATCTATCGTATACAGTTGATTTACAACTCCGCCAGAGTACTGTACGGTACAACTAATCTTGCAACTTATACCGTATGTATGCTCGGGTCAATAATCACGCGCCGCAACGGGAGTCCTCCAACTTAATTCTACTGCAGTCTCTTTATCCGGTTGTATTGACTTGACTGTATAGTAGTGTTATTGAGAGAGAGTTTTTGCGAAAAATTTGGAGGTGAGTGGGTCACAGTATCGATTCAACGTGGAGTCATCGACGGAGGAGATCGGGCGCTCTTGATCACGATCTCAACATCTTCATCAACTGCCACATGGTCATGTTTCGGGGGCCTCTTCGTTCCTCTCAGTGCAATGGCCTGGTCATCTCAAACCTGTCACGCTCCAGGATTCGCTGCTTACACTAGTATGTCCATTCGCCTCATGTCAGCCTTTCTAACCCCTCGTTTATCCCCCATACATACATCTATGCCCCTTTCATGTCCGCCTTGCGCCACCTTTGTTCAGGTCATCGTCATCCAGTCCCCCGGCACTCCATCGTGCCATCGCCATCACCACACCGCACTTTGACTGGGGCGAAGCCGCGATCTTTTCTCCTGTATGCTTCTTTTTTTCTATTCTAGTGTGTTTGTCTTTGCCTGCCTGGTCCCCCGTACCTCGCTAGGCCTCACTCGCAACGCTTTCTTTGCTTCCCTCTTTTCTACCTCCTGTTTTGTCTCTTCGCCGTCGCGTTCCGTTCCCATTCCTTTCCCCCGTCTCCATGTCGTTACGATCCTAGGTACCGCGTTTATCCCTGCGCATAAACTCTTCTTGCTGAATAGATCTGCGCGTCACCTACACCGCCTTCTCCCTTGATGCCAGCGCGAGTCAGGTTCGATCAATGATAGGCTCCCAAGACTGCTATCAATGGGTCCAAACACCGCTCTCATCCCACAGCCGCCTCTGTCGGTTCCTGATCGAGGCCCGATCCCATTCGCTTTCGGTTCGAAATACGATCGTTCGCTCGCTATCTCGCAATCCTCCTTTGTAACTTCGCTCCTGTTTCCCCTTTCCCTCACACACGCCCTCCACCCGTCCCACTATGCTTCTGAGAAATCTGTTATCTTGTCATTTTGGATTGTAGTGAGAATTTCCTTAAGGTGGCCGCTTTCGCTCTACTATTTGTAATCCAAGTATCTTTGCGAGTCGCTTACCTTGGCTTTCTGCGAGAGCATGCCCGTGTGGCGCCGGTCGAAGAAGGCGTGGCGCGGGTGGTGAAGGGAACCGGCGCGCAGGCACGGGGAGAGATAGGGCAGGAGAGAAAAAGGTGGTATTTAACGACCGATGGGGTTTACTTGGGAGACAACGGGAAAGCGGGGTATGTACATGCGAGCAGGTGATTAGGTAGATACGTGGCGGGCTAGTAGAGACTGGGCGGAAGCACGAAGTGCCTCTCGATCGAAAAAACTGCATTTTGTGTCCGAGGCGAGATCGCGACCGGGCGGGTGGGAAAACCGACCCGAGGCGTGCTGACGAGCGAGGGGCACAAAAGCCGTTTCATCGACCCTTCGGCGTTTTGAAAAAAGGGAGTGGCGGGTGGGCGAAAATAAAAAGACACGGTTCTTTGAACCGGCTGAAGATATGGGTGGACAGCACGGAGGAAAGGAATGAGCACGTGCCGCCCTGTCTGCTCGTGCAAAGACTGTGCTCTACGCCTTCACTCGTTCCTCACTCCACCTTAGACCGGCTAATAACATGCTGCAGGGGCATGCAAGGAAAGAAGCAGATTACTCTAGATATTGCCACGATGCATAAAAGTACGTGTGCTCACAGGGTAATCATTGAAGCCTGGTTAGTAGGACTTCTGCTCGAAATATCTCACCGCTCCGCGGACTTCGTTCGTTTCCCGTGTCCATTTTCTCGTCATCTCATAATCTGCTGATTTCCGGCTCTGATCTAGCGCTACCCCAAAATTCCCAATCATGCGTCTGATGGGCGGCCTTCCCACCACTAGTGTCCTCCACCCCTTGAAAGCTATTTCGCACGTTAGCCACCCTTCCCCAAAAGGTTTTCGAATACCACCGTCTTCTCACATCGTCAGCTTGATCAGATGAGTGACTCATCCTCATCGCTTAACTCTCCTCCGTGGCAGTGTGCGAAATAATCGCTTCGGATTGTTGGATCGGTACAGTAAGGTGACCTCGACCAATCCATCGCCCATCTCGTTGAAGCAGTTCTTCTCCCATTCCAACCAAACCAAGAGGCGGTCCATATTCCCTTCCAGCTTGTATCTATCCTCCTCTTACGCTCTCGTCGAAATTAATTAAACGCACCTGGATGAGCGTACTACAAGTATATTTTGATCTTCTCCGCTAGTGTAAGGCCACAGCCGGATCACAGTTCCCCTGCCTTCGGCTCCATTTGTCGCGCAGATTCCTCCACCTCCCGTCCTAACTCGCCCGTTCTCGCCGTCTCCCTGTCTCAATCTTGTGCAAATCTTTTAATCCCTCGCTCCCTCTGGCTCACGTTCTGATGGTTCTGTCGTCGCCGTCCCTCTCCCCCGCTACTAGGCAGCCCGATTGCCGACGTGGCTCTGTGCATCACCCTTGCCGTCTGTCCCTCGTATCGACATTTGTTCACATGGTCATCACTATCTGCTCCTTTTTCTACCCAGCGCATGCCTTGCAATCACCATCGCCCTGCCACTCTTTTCCCAAACCGTGCACGTGAACCTAGTCTCATACGTGTTTTTTTTCCCCTGATCTTCCATCCCTTGCCCACGGCTCCCTTTGTTCTCGCCCATATGTTATTTGTTCCGTTTCAATGGGTCCGCCTCATCGCGTTCCGTGCCCGTTCCGATAGCGTCGCACAAGGCATCGCACTTCGTGTCTGGTAAGCACACACCTGTCCTTATATGGCACGTACTACTACTACGCGACCAAACAGCGATATCTTCTATTACCCATCACCCTCTATGACGTCTAATGTTGGGCTACGAATTGCACCTCTTCGACTGATATAGCTTGGTCCTGCTGAAATTCCCCTTCCGGAGCGCGAGTCCCCTCGGCTCGGACACTCCCAATTTTGCAATGTCACACGTCATATATAGTTGGTCCTATAGGATTTCACCTAACTCATTAAACAACAGTGGGGTGATTGGCGGTTCCGCTTGGAGAAGGCGCAGATCCAGAATGGTGAGATGTACTCAGGACTCGGATTGACGCAGGAACGAGGTTGTGTCTCTTGCGTTTTGTAGTTACTTATCTACATTTTGAATGGTAAATCGTTAAAGCGAAATAGTGACGGTGGCCATTGACGGTGGCGTGGCGTTGTTCGTGTGTGCGTTGGTCCCTTTCACTAAGGTGAAGGAGCAAGTTGTTGGAAGCGAGGTCGGCGAATATGTAGTACAAACGGCAAACGAACCACCAGGCTCAAAGATTGTTCTGACCTCAAGGCCAAGAGCCTCATTGTTCGTGCTCTCGCGTTCACACCTATCCAATTTGAGGTTGAGTGGCTTTTCCGAGTCCTACAAAAGTAAATAGAAAGAGAATAGATCCTATTTTCCGAGCCTGAGTATCGTGTGCAACTATAGATTGCCTTAGTCCCACGAACACAACTCTATTTTCACCACACGTCGTTATTTTCTCCTAGTCCGAAATGGTGTCTTGGGGGTGCCAGATGTTCCGTTACGAAAATATGGCCATCTAGTGTACCACTTATCCCCAGTGCAACGGAACTTTGGCCTGAGCGGGGTGCTAAGAACCTAGGCTTGCTCAGCCTTGCACCGATATGTACATTGGCTTCATTGTGGAGGAAATAGTCCGCCAGTCCACGGTACATGCGTGAAGCACAGATTGTCAGAGTGAGCACTGAAGAAAGGAAAATAAATCAGCAAACTCGCATAGTTCTCTCGCGAAGGGACACCTAACGTGCAGGGACTTGAAACATCTATCATCTCGGGTCCGTCAGCTCTTTGTCTGAAATATTTTCCAGATAACGTACGAGGTTCATGGCATCTGTGAAAACGGTCCTTTGGTGAATACCGAATCTCGTCGCATGAAAGAAATACACACCATTCAGATTCAACAGAATGAAAACCTGGGGAACTCGTATCAATCATCTGGATTATATTCATTTTGAAGACAACTTACTGTGATAAGTGCCTCTGCTACGACAACGATTATCATCCACGCCAAGCCCTGTTGTCATGGTCAGCCTAGAAGATCATCGCAGTGCATGCTATAGTATGCGAGATAAGAAAAATGTTAACCTGGGTGTACAGGAGCCACCAGACGCTGCCTCTTTGACGGGAATTTTGCCAGCGCAAGAGCCCGGTGAACATGAGTACAAGAAGCACCAAGTCAGTGACTAAAGCGACAAGAATGTTGTTTCTGGTTTTAGATGGATTCGTGATTGTGCAAATGCCTCCGCTCCAAGTTGCGCGAAGAACGGCTACACCTGATCCCGGGTCACCGGTCACCTGTTCGAAATATCTGGAAAGCTAACTCGAAGGAATGAACACACCATGAATCAGGAAACCAGTTTGGACAAGCCACGCAATAAAAGCGATTGATACGACGATCTTGTTTAGTCCCCATATCGCTGCACTGAGAGTGCCTTGTTAGTGAGGTGCAGAGCCTGAGAGGGGTTAGAGAACCGAGTCTCTACTCACATACGCAGCCCGATCAGGGCCGAGGCAGAAATTGCAGAGAGATAAGAAAATAACTACGCAGCCCCAACTATGAGCACGTAGTCGAGGAAGTGGTCCATAATCTCACGAAGATAGAGATGACATATGCCTAGGTAGAATTTCAGTCATCTGACTCAACAGGGTGAGAAGCCAAGGCACCTGGCAGTTGATCCGGTTTGCGGAGTCGAATCCCACGAGTATAACAATAATGGCGAACATAGGGAACCACCGAGCCCCCAAGTAAAGCTGTATGTACCAGCTTGAGTTGATCATCCCGCATTCCTCTCTGGGTTATTCGCAACGTACCAAGAATGACGAGCAAAACTGTCGTTTCCCAGCGAAGAAAGAATATTCAAATCCGATGTACACGACAAACTCCCAGCTTACATGAGAAGAAATTTAATGCTTTTAATTTTAAAACAGCAGTGCTCACATGAGAATTCCCGCCATGACGTGGCAAAGCTTGAGAAGTGCGACTAAGGTAAATGTAAGGTTAGAAACATCGGAAGCGCAAGTGACGGACAATAGTCCGCAGCGGCAACTGCGGGACTTTTCCAGTCAGTCATGTTAAGGAAAACAGGATTGGTGCGACAATAAGGGGGTTCAGACAGGATAGACAAAACTGATGACCGAAGGTCTGCCAGTGTGGAATCCGGGGATGCATGAAGTAGTTTCGATATATATACAGCGAACCTACAAAACACAGCAATCTCAGTACACCGAGTCGAGTAGCTTTGGAGACTCATAGCACCATACATTCCTATTGACCGGTGATTAAATCATTCTCCCAACGAGTGCTCATACAGCTTTGTAGTCACAGACTCACAGATGCCCGCGGCCATACCATCATGATGAAGATCCAGATCTCTTCTAAAAAACGGCAAGCTTCCCTTGCCCCGGCCGAGTCTTCTTCCATTTAGTTGTGATATTCAGCATCTTGAGGCTCCTCGTTAACGGCTTCCGAGATTTTGCCACACCTTCGCCATGATACATCAGGATCAAGAACGAACTTGAAGCGTACTTGATTATCACATAGTTGGTTTACAACTCCGCTAGAGGACGTTCGGGCAACAAGCGGCGTACGCTTGGGCGTACGGGGCAAGAATCACGCAATGGCTTGCGCAACAACGGACGAGTCGTCCAGCTAAATTCTACTGTAGCCCATTTCTCTGGTTGTAGTGCAATTGTTGACTTACGGTCTGCAACAGTATTGTAGCGAAGTTTTGTGAAGTTAGTAACTTATATAAAAGCTGTGGGTTATCAGCTTGGTAATCAGAGGCCTTGTCGGCAATCAGAGGCCTCGCCGACACAACATCGCTTGATCACCATCTCGACATCTTCATCCACTGCCCCATACTCGTGACGCCCGTCCTTCGCAGCTTCGTGACTGGACACGTCGCAGGATTCGGTGTTTACACTAGTAACTAGTATGTCCATTCACCTTTTCCAACCCCTCGTTTATCCCCCATCCTACATATATACCCCAGCTAGTCCCAGGGGATTCCGCATGCCCATTTAACAACAGTCAAGACGTGCTATGGGGACCATCAACGCACCACTTCCGGGACCGCACGCCACGCAAAACTGATACGCCTAGTCCCAGCGTAATCTGTGTTACACATTCTAACTCTCTGGCGAGTCACCGGTACAATCACGCGCCATGGTGATGCATGACGACCCATCGCTCCAGGGTGGTTCCTCTCATTGAAACGGAACAGCCTCTACAGTGAGCGTCACGATGACTCGGATCCGACTGGCACTCCTCTCCAGCCCGCGCCATCCGGGAAAATTGACGCGCTCTTCCACTGCTCTTCCACTGCTCTTCCTCACTCTCTTCCATCCATATCGTCCACATCGTCCCGCGTCAAGCAGCTCGACAGTCACCCACATCGTTTGTGCAGCCTTTGTTCGAGTGATCGCCATCATCTATATTTTGTCCAGACGGCGCACTACACCGTGCGATCGCATCACCTCGCACTTTGACCAAAGCAAAGCTATGGTCTATTCTCGTGATGCTTCTTTTCTTTTATAGTGTGCCCGTATTTACCTCCCGGCCTGGTCCCCATACGATACAATCACTTTTGCCTTCCCTTCATTAGGCCTCACTAGGCCTCACTCGCGACTCCCTTTGTGCTTCCCAACTTGCCACCTCTTGTTCTGTCACTCCGCCATCGCGGCCTATCCCGCTCTCCCCGTGTTCCACCTCGCTTGCCCTTCCTTTGTCACTCCTACTCACTTGTTTCCCCCTTCTCCGTATCGTTTCTATCCTAGGTACCGAGTTTCTCTGTATGCATACACCGCACTTTTCTTGCTGAATAAATCCGCACGTCACCTACACCTTCTCCCTTGATCCCAGCGCGAGCCAGGTTTGGTCCGTGATACCCCCAGTACTAAGCTCCCAAGACTACTATCAATGGGCCCAAGCATCGCCGTCCTCTGGCCTCATCCCGCAGCATCTGTCGGCTTCTGATCGAGACCTGCCAGCCCGATCCCTCTCGCTTTTGAACACCGGTCATTCCCTCTATTCCACAATCTTCGCCTGTGCTGTTTCGCTCATTTGTTTATCTCGGCCCGGGCATGATCCATGGTCGATCCTTGCTAGTCAGGGACAGTTGAGCTTTCTTTGTAGGGCTTTTATCAATCAGTCATAGCATTGTCGTCGTCAATTTTTGACCTCGTCTAGCTGCCTTCGTTGGCTCCTGCTCCTCTCGCTCTTGGTCTTAATGCCAGTCGTTGGACAACATCTCGCGATCGTCGCCTCTGCAGTTTCTCTCGTTCTTCCCTTCTCGCTCTCTCGCGTCGTTTCCTCCCCCTACTCTGCCAGTAGGCTCCTCTACGGGATCTTCTCCGCCTATCAACTCATACGCATACACCATATACACGGTGACCCGCCCAAGTACGACATAGCAGCACGTCCGTCAACTTTAATATGCCTTGGACGTTGACGGTGCCCCACTGGATGTGTCCTCCTCGTACAGCCTAGTATCCTATGACGCCTATTGTACACGTAGTGCGACCAGGCCAATGGCGGAGCTCCAGGCGTACGCACCAACTCTCGCAAACTTTGGGCTACTTCCAGGTGTGATTGGCCCACACCAAGCTCAAAAGTCGTTCTGACCTCAGGGCCGAGAGCCTTATTCTTTGTGCTCTCGCATTCATAAATATATAGTACATATTCGAGTACAGAATACAAACATCATATGTATTTCGTATACAGCTATCCCTTTGAGGTTGATAGGCCTTCCGAGTCCTACAACAGTAAAAAGAAAGAGAATTTTCGGGATATTGCGCGTAAGACATTGCTGTGAGAATAGTTTAACCTACACAACTCAATCTTCACCACACTTCGTCATTTTCTCCCGATCGGAAACGGTGTTTTGGGGATGCCAGAGGATCCATTCTGAACATAGGCCCGTCTGGCATACCGCTTGTCCCCAGTGCGAGGGAACGTTGGTCTGGGCAGGGTACTAAGCAGCCAATTGGCGGCTGTCTCGCCGGCAGCCTCCCACTTATATGTACGTTGGCTTCATTGTGGAGGAAATAGTTCGCCAATCCACGGTACACGCATGAAGCACCGATTGCCATAACGATCACTGAAGAAAGGAAAAACAATCAGCGAAGTCGTGTAGCCTCTCGCGAAGAGACACCTAACGCGCAGGGACTTGAAACATCTACGATATCGGGTCCGTCAGCTCTTTGTTTGCAATATTTTGTGATGACGTACGAGGTTCATGGGGTCTGTGAAAACACTCTTCGGTGAATACTAAATCTCGTCATGTGAAAGAAATGCGTACCATTCCGATTCAACAGAATAAAAACCTGGGGAGCTCGTCTCAGTCACCTCATCGTATTCGTTTTTAGGAAAACGTACTGTAGCAGGCACTTCGGCTACAACGACGATTATCATCCACGCCAAGCCCTGTTGTCATGGTCAGCCTAGAAGATCGCCGTGGTTCATACGTGGTATGTGAGATGAGAAAATATCAACCTGGGTATACAGTATCCACCAGACGTCACCTCTCTGATGGGTGTTCTTCCAGCGCAAGAGCCCGGTGAGCATGAGTGCAAGAAGCACAAGGTCAGTGATGAAAGTGACTAGAATGTTGGTTTTGGTTTCATGTGTATTCGTGATGTCGCAAATGCTTCCACTCCAAGTTGCATGAACAACGGCTATACCTGATCCCGGGTCACATGTTTGAAATATCCAGAAAGCCAGCTTGAAGAAATGAACACACTACGGATCTGGGAACCAGTATTGGCGAGCCATGCAGCGGAAGCGATTGATATGGCGATCTTGTTTAGCCCCCATATCGCTGCGCTGATGGTGACTCGTCGGTGAGGGACGGTGCGAATTTAGTGGCCTGTCTCTACTCACATGCGCAGGACGATTAGAGCCGAAGCAAAAGCGAATGAGAGATGTGAAAATGTCTACACGGCTCTAAATATTAGCATGTCGTCGAGGAAATGGTCCATAATCTCACAAAGACAAAGATGACATAGGTCTGGGTAGAAGTCCAAGTTCAGTCCCATCACCTGAGTCGAACAGGGCGAGAAGTAAAGTGGATCTGTACCTGGCAGTCGATTCGGTTTGCTGAGTCGAATCCCACGAGTATACCAGCAACGGCGAACAAGGGGAACCACCGAGCCCCCAAGTAAAGCTGTATGTGCCAGCCTGAGTTGGTCATCACGCATTCTTGTCAGGGCCGTATGCAGCGTACCAAAAACGATGAGCGAAACTTCCGCTTCCCAGTGAAGAAAGAATAGTCGAATCCGAGGTTCACGAGAAACTCCCAGCTTGCGTGAGAAGAAATTTAATAATTTAAATTAGACGAGGCCGAGAACGACGCTGCTCACATGAGAACTCCCCCCGTGGCGTGGAAAAACTTGACGAGTGCGGCTGTACAAATATAAATAGTAAAAATGTCGGAAGCCCAAGTAACGCACCGAATTCCGCTTTGACGACAGCGGGGCTTTTCCAGTCAGTCATGTTGAGGGGGAAACAGAATCGGTGCGACAATATGAGGGTTCAAAGTTCAAACAAGGTGGACAAAATTGACTCGGATGATCGATGCCTAAGCATGCAATGCCATGCACGAAGTATATAAAGCAAACCTCTAAAACACAGCAATCTCAGTGTGTCGAGTGTAGCTTTAGAGATCCTCACCATACCTTCCCCGCCGGGCGATCGTTCTCCAAACCAGTGTCCACAGTCACCGTGACAGCTGCCCATATCATGATTGAAGATCTAGACTCGCCTTATCTCTTCCCTCTCAGAAACGGCAGGCTTCTCTTCTACCGGCACAGTTGTGATATTTCAGAACCTTGAGGGTCCTCTTTAACAGCTTCTGAGACTTCATTAGGAAGAGGGTGGGGCACTTGATTGTCACAGGGTTGATTCAAAACAGTGATGGCGTGATGCCACTACAGTACACGCAAACACAACCAAATCACGCTCAGGCGCAAACCAGTCCTCCAACTCAGAAAAATATGGAAGTTCGATATAGTAAAGCTGTAAGTAATCGGTTACATATTAGCCGTTTCCTTTAACGAAAAGGATCCTGAGGCGCCATCCTGAACCATGGCGAACCAGTGGCAAACCGTGGGACATGCTTGACCTTTGCTTGACCAGGTCCACTGCCACAATCCGCTACCACTTCGCAATCGGCGATGATCGATGATCCACCATCTTAACATCTTCACTCACCGCCCCATGTTCGTGATCCCACAGCCTTGACAGCTTTGTCGCCCATCCTCTTTTTTTACCGTGCGCTTGGCCTACGTCTCAAACATGCCATGCGCAGGCCTAGGTACGATGTCTACACTATGTCCACTCGCTTCACGTCAACTTGCCAACCCCTCATTTATCTCCCGTCCGTACTAGTACGTTTGTGCCCTTTTCATCCCCACCTTTCTTTATTTCAAAACAGATTCGGGAGGTGACCATATCCCCTCCAAAACGACGTAGGGACAGAAGATGACGATGCCAGTGCCTTGACATCCTTCGTGCGCCGTCTCTTATTTGTTTCTTTGAGACTCCCAACCTTCAGTTCACCTGAGGATGAACTGATACATTGTAGTACATCGACCCATTGAGCCATGGAATCAACGGCCCGACGCAAACCAGTGCTCGTGGTGTGACCAGGCCAATGGAAATGCAACGCCACTTAGTAAATACCTTTCAGGATTGCCTCAACTCGTGCTTTCCCTGTCCTTCCCGTTCTGCATACATAGCTAGTCCCAGTCATCCCGCATCCCATTTAACACTCAAGTAGTACCATAAGGACTCCCAATAAACCATGCACCTGCTTCTGGGTCTGCGCATATTATCGCCGCCCTCGTAGTACATGCAAACTGCCAACCATCGGACACAGGCTTGAGGTGGCGACTCGGAAGTCGGAACCCTTGGAGGCCCATTTCCACTTCGTGAACCGCGGGCTCTATTGCATTGCGTGGGTCGGCGTGATACGCCTGGTATGTTGGGTTACGCGTAATGTACCTCGCAGCCCTCCGAGTCGCTGCAGACAAGCAGAACAGTGAGCGGGCCCAAAAAAAAAGGCAATAAGCATGCAGTGCGTACTGAGACTCTGAGTGTAGATGGAAAACTCTCTGGCAGCTCGCTGGAACTGTCGCGTGCCATGATGCATGATGCATGATGAATGAAGTTGGCCTATCGCTCCAGGGTGATCCCTCCAGACGATCTACCCCTCCGGCCCGCGCCATCCGGGAAAATTGACTGATTCCCCGTTTGCATCGCCCGGGTTCTTCGCCTTGTACCGCCTTTGTTTGGGTCATCATCACCATCTATCTTTTTCTCTACACAGCGCGCTCCACCGTGCGATTGCCATCACCGCACCACACGTTGACCGGAGCGAAGCTGCGATCGATTCTCGTGTATGCTTCTTTTTCTTTAATGTGCCCGTCTTCAAGTTTGCCTCCGTACGATACAGCCACTTTGGCCTCCACCTCACTTGGCCTCAATTGCGACTCCCTCTGTGCCTCCCGATTTTCTACCTCTTGTTCTGTCTCTCCGCCGTCGTTCTCCGCTCCCGTTCCCGTTCCGTTCTCCTCTCGTTCGCCCTTCCTTTACCACTTCCTACTTCTTTCCTGCTGAATAGGTCTGCGCCGTGTCGCCCACGCCTTCTCCATTTATCCCAGCATGAGTCCGATTCGATCGATGACACGATGACATCCCCAATGCTATCTACGCTCACAAGACCGCCTTCAATCGGGACAAGCACCGCCCCCCCAATGGCCCCGTTCTGCGGCCTCCGTCGGTCCCCGGTCGTTCGGTCCCAATCCCGATATCCTCGTCTTCGCAGCCTCATTTCTCGTCCCCTCCCCCTATGCTTCTTCTGGGAAATCTGCTCCGCTTGTCGGGCTCACTGATCTAAGTCCGTACATTGCATCGCCCATATCATGTGATAAATCCGATCCCAAACCAACCTTTGTTACACATATGTACGTCGTGCCCTCCGCTCGTCTATGCTACGAAATCTGGACATGTACATGCGTGCACCAATTTAGCCCACCAAACTTGCAGAAAAGCCCGCAGGAGTTTGGAAGGATGGCAGCTTCAGAACGCGAGAAATGCTAATCATGCCACGCCTCATTCTGCTATCCAAAGCCGATCCAGCGATTCGTTTGAGTCATTTCCCCTTTATTTTTGTCGGTCAGCCCCATGAGCGAAATGGTGGAACATGCCCAGACCAGCTGGGGAGCAGAAGGCAGCTGCCATCGCACTGCGAGCGAAGCCAAATTTATGCGACTCCACCAGCTGGCACGGTAAAGACCTCCACAGTCATCAGGCCTTTGGTGCTGGAATATGCACCAACTGTCTCATAGGCGGGCAACGCCTTGTGGGCACAAAATCGGGTGCTAAGTGACCCTTTCCCCCCCGCTAGGCATGACCTAGTACGGGGGAAGAACCACAGCGTCATCGTTCCTAAGTTTGGGGGTGCCGAGGCTTGCTCGACGTGTCATTGATTCCTAGTTGTTTGGGTGTCGCGACCTCGCCTCGGAAACGAGAACCCCTCATCCCCGATCGAGAAGCACTTCGTGCTTCAGCCCAGTCTCTGTGCAATCCGCCAGTTTAGTTGCTTCCTTGCGACTGCCTCACATGCACCGGCCTCCTTCCCTCCCGGCGCCATACTGAACCTAAACGGAAAGCAAGGCAGTGACTCGCAAGGAAGGAGGTTTTTCCATCGGGCCGCCGCCACTCACAGGTGCTCCTGGCGGCGCAATCCACTTTCGGGGAGCTAGCTACGCTTCTCCGCCCTCAATGTGGTCGCCGCGGCGATTGGTGTCGCCGCGGGGCTCTTCTGCCATCCCTTAAGAGGATTCGCTGAAGCTACAGAGACACACATTTGGGCACCGAAGGAGTGCCGTGCCACTGGTGGTTGCGCTTGGCTTCGTTCACTTGTCCTGCAGAGACATATGTGGACTCACTGTGCGCCTCGGGCATCGGTATCAGAGCGATATAATATGCCCAGGAGGTTTAGGCATATGTACACTGGCTACCCGTGGTGGACTATTATCGGTAGAAATATCAATACGCCAGGAATTGCCGCTCTTAACTAGTTCGACTCACACCTCCCACTGGCACTCCCACTGCAACACCGCCTGACCACACTCACACCACACCACGTCGAAGGTGCCGCATAAAGTCGCTGAACCGTCTCATAGCACCGTCTCGGTGGCCTCTTCAAGTTTTTTTTTTTTTGAATCCATTTATATCCCGGCTAGTAGGCCGTAGGCCCAGACCGGACGCAGCGTGAACAAGGTTTTTGGTAACGCTAAGGTGCTCCCCGGCAGTAGTAGGTGATGCAACTACCAGGGACGATGGGTAGGTAGACCGTATCGGAGCCCGCCGTTGCAGGCGGGCTATAGTGTTAGGCGTTAAGTCGCAAGTAATTGATCATGGCGTCAGACGCTGAGAGTTGCTTTCCCCCCTTTCTTCCCGGGGGTGGGGCTCCCTTTCTCTCTCTCCAAAGTCGCGAGCCCCACGTGTTCCCAACTTCTCAATCGGGTTCGGGTAACATCTCTGTCACAGGGCCGGGATCGGGTTTGGACATTGCTCCGCTTAACTGTAGAAAGGTTAGTAATCGATGTGTGTTTTTGGCGCGGTATAGGCCGCCGTAGGGTGTTCTGATGCCATTGTAGACGATGCGGGATAGGTGTCTTGCAACGGGGATCAACTGGTGTGGGCAGTCGTAGAGGATGTGTACATCTGTTTTGAAAAGCGCCCCGCACGGGCACGCGGAGGCCTCTTCTGGGTCGCCCGGTCTGAACCGGATCACGTAGGTGCCCGAGAAGGCGTGATCAACCGCCAGCTGAAGGGCCGTGGACGTGGTTTTCCGGGTGTACAGGGGGCGCCCGGTCCTGGCGTCCTCTGTCGTCTTTCTCCCTTGCTGTGGCCGCTCTCCAAAGCGGGTGGTTTCCACCGTCTGGAGGTCGGGTGAGGGTGTTGGCGTATGTGAAGGACGGGGTCCCTTTGGGTGGGGGGTGGGTGCGGACCCATGTTTGCCTTGATGTTTGCTCCCCAAAGTCAGAGGGCCACCAGCCGCGCTCGGGGTAGCCGGCCTCTTCAAGTTGTAACTATGCATTACCTCCGGCTCTCTGTGTTCTGCGCCCTTGCCGTCATCACGAGGCCCCTCGATAGCGCCGCTACGCCCTTCGCACCAAATTGGAACAACATGCACACAAAACACAGATGGAATGCTATACCTGGAAAATGGGAGAGCATCGGCCAACCACCCGTTCATCGGGGAATCACCCCCCCGCAAAACCCGCTTTAATTAACGGTAATCTGTTAAACGCGCTAAGAAATTGTAAATATGGGAGAGCGCCTGTTCTCTAGATGGCGCCGTTAAGAATCTATTCAGTTTACTAACAATTTTCGTTAATTACATTCAAATTTTGGTATAAGTGTCGGTCAAGGAATGAATTGATATAGAATGTACGGCATTCCTCAAGCACGGTTGGGCCCTGCCACTGCCGGGGCGCGACTGGACCAAAAGCCAGGAAGAGTTGGACGCTCCTACAGACCTCTGCTAGAGGTATGATACTAGCTAAACGACGGTTGTTTCGATAACTTCTTGATATCCGGTACATTCCATGGGTTTCGTTGGGCGTAGAGAGTGGTGAAAACCACTCTACATAGGCAAGATCCGTTGGAGGAGCTGGGCGCGAACTAAGAAAGATCGAGGATAGCGCTGACCTTGGAAGCTGGAACATGACACGAATTTGGGCTACACGGAACCTACTTCCATCCTTCACCAACGCAGTGTCAAACCATCCAGGAATAGTGTCACCATGGTGGTTACGTGCCTCTGGTTGGATGTGCAAGACATCGACAGTCTTCTGGACAGTGTCATCCCGATTGGTGAATTTAACCCTATGAAATACGGAGACCTTTCGGAATGGGATCAAAGTGTTGTTGGCACGCCTCCGAGCCACGCTGGCAGATAACTCTGGATAGTTATGTTGCACAATAAAGTCGGCAAGGGCATCTTGAAAGTCAATGGCCCCGTATCTGTTGAAAAGAGCTCCAAAAGTTATGCCCTTTTCGGATGGGTGGATCGTCAAAAAGGGGTGTAACATCAAATTAGGGCGGGGATATGCCAAAGGAGTTGATAATGCGGGGTGTCCGCAATTGCACCATTCGATAAACGCCACGTGCTGGTGCATTGCCTCTTGGCGCTCCAGCCAAGTGGTCATTTGTTTGTACTCATCTTTGAAATTTGTCGCGCGGTATGCATTCTTGGTCAAGTCGATATGAAGTCGTTCCGAATTTTCGGTGTTATAATTGTTGGCGGTGCCGAAAAGCGTGATGGATCTGGTGTAGTGGAGGAGACTATGGAGCTTAGGAAGGTTAAAGTGTTTCCGAACTCCAAGTTCAATAAACACGTCTTTGTTCTCATGAAATCGGCACAGTGTGTTGTCCATGGCATTGAGAGTTTGAGTGGTGTGCACAGGATACTGACTAAGGTAAATGAAATCAAGAAGTGCCCGCACAGCACGGGTCAAGCGTGCTGAGGACTGGACACCCGGAAGAGAAAGATCCACCACAACTCCGAGAATAATGCGAGCTATGTCTTTATGCTCTTTACCGGTGAGCTTTGAGAGCCAGGTGATGCCTTTGTGAAAGTATCGGGCATTGTGGTTCGGTGGTAGACGGTTGCAACGTGCATCGATCTCCCCAGATCTAAGTGCAGCCAACCAACGGACCAGATGTTTCAGGACACCTTGATGAAGTTGATGTAATATATCTGGCGTAATCGAAAGGAATATATTGGCGAATGGGAGACGCTCCCAGAATGGATGGTATGTGGGCTTGAGGCCAGCATCATGACACCTCGCTTGGAAAGTTGTTGGATTGCTGTCTGACAAAGAAAACGCACCAACCGCTGCTCCGAAGTTATGCAAAGGGAATCTTGTGTCGGTTCCAAGTTCGCCTCGTGGGACAGTGCACTTGGGGCACCTTCCATTATAGGTGCAAGTAACGAGCAATTGTTCGGGATAGTCACCAATAAATGTTGCAAGAATCGGGTGACAGCGATACCAAATCCTGTCACCTGTGGCCATTGCGATGCCGGTCACGCCATAAGATTCGATGGGGTTGAGTAATTTGCGCATGCATGAATGGAACAGGTTTCCAAGTGCCCGGCGCCGCGCGGCCTTGTTTGCAATTTGCTTGAGCTGTGTTGCTGGAATGTACCCCATCAACATTTGTGCTTGCTGAGTTGGTTTAGAACGGATGTCTTTCGGAATGTTGCCGATCGACAGGTAGACGGGATAGGCACTCTTCGATCGGAAATGGGTGAGCTGGGTCTTGTCTGATGAGATTATGAGTGGTAATACTGTCGCGCCTGGTTTGCGTAGCTCCAGGGATTGCTAAAGATGACATGAGGACACGGTAAAGAGTATGTAGTTGGTATTTGCACGTACCTGCACTGACCACCACCATTTTCCGGTGTACATTTCGCCGAATACTTGTGTGGTGCAACCCATGTCTCGGTAATGACGTTCTGGTGCAAATACAAGTCGCCCAGAATATCTTGGGTCCCCGAAGAGTGCGCGGATGCAGGGAATAACTTCTCGAAAGTGGAAGTCATAGGATTCCCCACCAATACAGATCTTCTCGCACTTGAACTTCGGTCGTCCTGGCATCTCTTCATCAATGATGCGATTGAGCTCCTTCATGTTGTGGTATGACAATTCCAACTTTTCGACCACCTACTTCCGTTGTTAGCCATCGAATCAATTCTGTGTTTGTTGCCATTCGAGCTGTCATGTACTTACACCATTAATCGCAAGCAATTCAGTTACTGCAGTTGAGGATGACCCCCTGTTCTTTGCCCACTGAGCGAAGTCCCAATCACACTGCGACTGAAATGGGTACCAAATATTGCCTGGTCCCAAATCGTCCCACAACGCCTGGTAACTGGGCGTGTTCTGACCCATCTCGGAAATGGGGGCTCCGGCCACCTCTGAAGGAAAGCGCTCGACAAACGGAGCCCCATCTTGTTGAGGGTGATCGCGGGATTGTTGAGGGTGATCGGGGGTTTCAGTTTGTACGGGCACACTAGTGTCGGGTGCCGGTGCCCTGTCATCTGTGTCAACGTTCATATGGTCCAGTTCACCGTCTCCGTGTTGGTCAAATTGTCCATTGAATTCGCTCCCGTCTAAATTTTGGGGTCAATCTACTAGCATGATCGAGTCGGCAAAACCACTCACTTGGAACGCTGTCCTCTGGACCAGAGACGCCTGGAGGGTCACGCGCTGCGGAGTGATCCAGACAGCTATCATAGATGGCACGACAAGTAGCACGAGTTGTCATGCTAAGGTGACGTGAGTACCCGGCATAAGTGAAGCGTCAACGGCAGCCAGTGCAGGTAATCAAACTCATTGAAAACGAGAACTAGTGTGATTTGGAACGATGGTGATAGTAACGACAGAATGGCTACGTGGCACTTGGGGTGCAAGCTGCCGTGACTGATGGGTCACTGCAAAAAAAGTTAAGCGTGCTAAGAAAAAAATATAAGACGCGGCACATACCCGAGGGACAAATCCCCCATCCAAACCCTAGTCTCTCATTGTATCCCCACCACCACCCTTCCCAATACATTCTCTCGTATTCGTTTGGCCATACGGGTATGGCACCCTCCACGCGGCGGCAGCGCAACTCCGTAGACACAACTTCAGTGGCGACCTCCACTGACACATCAACACGCTCTGTGAGCTCGAAGAAGAAGGGAAAAGGTACCAATACGCACCCTAAGTTGCCTCCACTGGTGATTAGGCGGCCGCACAATGCTGGGGCAGAGTCAGAAGGTACGCGCCTGGTCTTGTCATGCCAAGTCAAGGCGATGTGATGACTTACATACGGGTATCATAGTCTCCTTCAGAAAGCGTGCCCTGTCTCCCAAAGAGGGCCCAGCCACTGATGCTGAGGGGCTTGCTAAGAGGCCTGCGGTGCCAAGCTTGATGCCAGAGGCCCCAATGAAACCTGCTAAGTGAGTGAAAGCGGGCGGCAAGTTCAACGGTGAGTATTTTTAAATCAGAAATGGGATCACTTACATCTAATAATCCAAGGTTTAGAAGGCACCCATCCTCCCCGTCTTGAACTGTCGGATGATGAGGTTGAACCCATGTCAGCGGGGATGGGCAGTGTTCCACCCAGCAGCGTGAGAAAGTTGAGACGATGTGCGTGTTATGTTTGGACCTTGTTTGGAGTTGCCACTGCTTACTTTACACTTACACCCTAGCGGAGACTCTCGTTGACGGGGACGAGGACAGGAATTCGTCTTTAGACAACAACCTTTCTCACTCTAGTGTCACAGGCAGCTCAGGCTTGGATTCTGAGCCAGTTGAAGGCGACTCGGAGGAGCACGAGGATATGGTTGCATTCACACAGACAGCCAGATCGTCTCAACGGCTGGCATTTGAGGTAAGTATCTCCCATCATCATGTCTAGCATCATGACTCAAGGCTATTTAGAGACCCTCTTGGCTCGGAGGTGCCACAGACGACGGTGCTGAGACGCCTCAGCCAGGGCCAGGCAAACGCGTGCGATTCAAGGACCCGGACCCGGACAGTCAAGACTCAGAGTATGCAGGTAAGCCCATACTCATCTCACTTATACTGTCCGTTAATGTACCATAGGTACAGCTTCAAAAGGTCGACAAGTGACACACGCGCATTCCACGCACTCTCAAGACGCTGTTTCGGGGCTCACAGGTAAGACCAGTCTTCTTTCGGATGCACAATACTTACTCTATGTAACGTCTACCACGGACGTTTGCCTGACTTAGGCCTCGTGGGGTGTGGCGAATCTGTCGAAAGGGTAAAAGAGACGGTTGACTCTGCTCTGCGGATAGAAGGCGGGATGTGGGAATAACTCTCCTCCTAACCCTCGATATCCGTGGATGTCGTCTCCTTGCTGAAGTCCCAGGGGTGGGGTAGGTAGTAGCTCAAGCTCGTCCCACGATGGATGATCGATGATGTATAAAGAACAATAGGGGGACGCCACGCGTTCGTTGAGGTACAAGAGTACTTTGTGATAGATGGCGTCGGTGGGATAGTCCACTGTCCACGAAGGGAACGTCGGGATAAGTCACAGGGGACCCCTTGGTCTCGAGGGTATGCTGGACGACTCACTTAAGGGGGAGATCCCTATAGAGCGAAGAACTGCTAGTGGTATTGGAAAAAGACCAAGATACCGTCCTTGGTCTTCGAAGCTCTCTACTTATACAGTTACGCGCGGGCTTTCAAGCGCCGCTCCAATCCGTACTAGCCAATAGCGTAAGTACCGTGAACCCTAGTACAGCTATCTTAGTATGAGTCACTACGAGTCATGATCCGATCCGTTATCGTACACAATCACATGTGCCGGAGCTTACCTGGCTGACTGATCTCATAAGTCCATGACGATATACTGCTGACGCGGTGTCATACCCTTGCTGTCAGTGTCCACTTCCAGGCCAAACGTAACATCACCCCCTTTTCAGGATCGGGCCCCAGACCGACCGCGCTCTAAGACCTCCCTTATGGTGGCGATACGCTGCCCTTCCTCTGCTCCGGGGCGGTAAGAGTCCCTCTCGTCCTCGATGCGTTTGATGGCGTTTGCGCGCTCGAGGCGCAGTACGCACTGTCGTCGGGTAATCCCGATCTTCCCGAGTTCCTCCGTCTTCCTGCGAAGCTCCTCCTCCTTGGCTGTGTACCCCGCTTGAAGGCATCGGTAGCGGTGTATCTCCGCTGTAATCGAGAGGTCCTTCATCCCTAGAAGGGCGGCGTCGACCGACTCGCGGTAGCTGCTGTCCTGGTCTAGGAAGATCAGGTCATCGTCGGTGTAAGGTGCCGGACTCGGGTAGTCGTAGTCGGGCGCGGCATGCACGGATTTCCCGTACTGCTGGTCGCTGCCCTGTCGATAGGCGAGGACGAAGGGGTCCGCCGTAAAGACGAGCTGCGTATAGCGAGCTGGGTGCAACCGCCCCTGAGCATCTCGTATCTGGAAGGGGATGTAATGGACTCCCCTGTTGTGTTGGTACCCGTGGGGTGGCGGAGTTTCCACCCGAGATCGGGAAACTGGACTGTGTTCCTCCGCCTGATACTGGCGGAGCGCGGGTCGAGAAGCTTTCGGTGCACGCATTGGTCTCCCGTCGGTGGTGCATACCGGCGGGGTTTCATCGTGAGTAACTGTGAGGTGAGTCCCATATGTAATATGGTGGTTGAGCGGGCAATGCTCCTCCGACAGGTACCGGTTGTACTCTCGATCCTCTTGTACCGTAGTCTGGTCTTGACGGGACGGAGGTCGCGTCGGGATGTGACCTTGCACCGAAGGGGACCGTGAATGTACAGTTGTAGGGCTTGGCGAAGGAAGTAGGGATGGTGCGGGGGAAGAGTGACGACTTCCTGCTGGTTGAAGGGGCTGGGGAACCGACATGGGTGATGATGCTGGGGCGTCTTGTACGATGAGGGTTGGCTGTGCTGAGATGGGGAGTAGGTCGTCGAGGACATAGTGGACTTGGACTGGGGACTGGGACATGAGTGTGAGGGATAGAGGGAGAAGGAGATGGGGACGTCTCTTGGGTTTTTCCTGCGCTTATATGCACCTCCCTGGCGGGGTTTAAATGTTTGAACTCTCTTATCGCCTCATCAGCGAAGACGTCATCCTTCGAGACCCACTGATTATCCGAGTCCGGGTATCCGCGCCACTTTACCAAGTACTGCAGCTTCCTTGTTCTGCCAAACCGCCGAGAGTCTAGAATCTTCTCGACTTCGTATTCTTCTTCTCCTCCTACCAATTCCGGCGGTGGGCGCTGATAGTTGGGTCCGTGTGTGGGAGTTTCTTTGTACGGTGTCAGAAGGTCTGTATGGAACACGGGGTGGATGCTCCACTGCGTGGGAAGTTCTAGGCAATAATTGACTGCGGACATCACCTGGGTGACCTTAAACGGGCCATGTCTCCTGGGCGCAAGCTTGGTGGTTGGTTGGTTGGTACGTAGGTGGCGTCCTTCTAGCCATACTAAGTCCCCAGTTTGGTACTTGGGCGTATCTTTGTGTTTGATCCACCCCTGCTGCACTTTGATCATCAGTTCTTGGGCGCGTGTTCTAGCCTCCCTGAACTGTTTCAGGCGTAGCGCCACTTGCGGGATTGGTGATGGGCGATCCGTCCAGTCGGCCCGTGGGTTGTATCCCATAAGGAGGTTGAAAGGGGATTCCTTGGTCGCTTCGTTGGGCCAGTTGTTGTGTGTGAATTCGGCCATTGGGAGGTACTTGGTCCAGTCGTCCTGTCGTTCATTGACCCAGAATCTGAGGTATTGTTCTAGCCATTGGTTGGTGCGTTCCGACTGTCCGTCTGTGCGAGGATGGTAAGCCGTGGATATGTTTTGTTCTATTCCCAGTATCTTGCATAGTTCCCTTACGAATTTGGAGGCAAATCGGGGATCTCTGTCGCTGATGATACGCGACGGTAGTCCGAATCTGGTGAACACGTGGTTTACGTACAGGGCTGCGGTCCCTTCTGCCGTGATTTCCTCCAGGCATGGGATGAATATGGCCGCTTTGGAGCAGTCGTGGTCTGTGACCGTCAGTATTGAGTCGCATCCTTCCGATTGTGGTAGTTTGGTGATGAAGTTGAGCGCTATGGTTTGAAATGGGGTGGCTTCTGGTTTAGGGAATATTGGTTGTAGGGGTGCTCGCGTGGGTCGGTTGTTAACCTTGATCCTTTGGCAGTCGGCGCATCCTTTGACGTAATCCTGGGTTTCTTGTCGTAGGCCCGGCCACCAGTAGTATCGCTCTATCATTTTGATCGTTCAATTGATCCCTGGGTGTCCGTGTACTGGTGGGTCGTGATGCACTTGGATAATGCGTCGTCGTTCGTGTAGGTCCCCTGTTACCGCACGCCTTCCGTCCTTGTACCACGTCCCTTCGATCTTTTTGAGCTTATGCGGATCTACCCATTTCTTGATCGTTTGTTCGTCCTGGGTGTATACCGGGCATGTCGTTTCCATTTCTAGGGTGTCGATCGTTGGTTTCGTGCGAGTGGGGTTTTCTGTGGTATCGATGACGTTTGCCCGAACGAATATGTGGTCCGGTAGTACTGTGACGTGTTCATTGTCGTTTTCTCCCTGGTCGTAGTCCGGTCGTCGTGATAGAGCATCCGCTCGACCATTTGCTGTGCCTTTAATGTGGTGAATTTCGACGTCGTATTCTGATAGTTCCAGTACTTCCCTTGCCACTCGTCTACTAATCTTTTGCGGGGACCTCCAGTATAGCAGGTTCATATGGTCGGAGAACACCTTGATCTTGTGTGGTGAGCCGGCGAGGTATTGTCGCCAGTTGCGTAGAGCTTTTACGATTGCGAGGAGTTCCAGGTCGTAGATGTCGTAATTTCTTTCGGCCGCGTTCAGAGTGTTCGAGTAGAATGCAATGGGGTGTCGTTTGTTGTTTGCGTCTCGTTGGAGGAGTACCGCTCCTACTGCATACCCTGATGCGTCTACTTCCATTTCGAACTGTTTGTCTAGTTCTGGGTGTTTGAGTACTGGTTCGCTTGTTACCAGGCTCTTGAGTTTGTCAAACACTTGTTGTTGTTCTGTTCCCCATTGCCATTCCATGTCTTTTTGAGTTAGTTTGTTGAGAGGTCGTGCATGCGTAGCAAAGTTTCTGATGAAGGCACGGTAGAAGTTGCAGAATCCGAGGAAAGATCGTACTTGCTTCACGGTTTTCGGGGTTGGCCATTCTTTGATGCCTGAAATTTTGACGGGGTCCATGCGGATCACCCCCTTTTCAATGATTACCCCCAGGTAATCGAGGGAAGAAGAGTGGAAGGTGCATTTTTCTGGTTTCAGGTATAGGTCGTGTTGTTCTAGTAGGTCCAGTATGTCGTGTACCGCTTCCGTGTGCGCTTGTTCCGTTGAGGCCGTTGCGACTCCAATGTCGTCCATATATACTCGGATGATTGTCCCTTTGGTTTTGTGGTATTCGATAAGGGGTTTGAATATGTGGTTCATCATTGTTTGGAACGTGGATGGGGAGTTGGTCATTCCGAAGTACATTACCAGTGGTTCGAAAAATCCATGTTTGGTTTTGAATGCCGCTTTTCCCTGGTCTCCGTCTTTGATTAGGATGTTGTTGTACCCCCACCGTACGTCGAATTTGGAGAATATCCATCCGCCGCTTAAGTCCGCGATTAGCTCTGGGATTAGCGGGAGTGGGTATTGGTTGCGTATGGTCCATTTGTTCAAGGTTCGATAATCCTGTACTGGGCGTAGTTTTCCGTCCTTCTTTTTGACGAAGAAGAAGGGTGATGCGTACAGAGATTTGGAGGGTCGTATGTACCCTTTGGCCAGTTGTTCGTCTAGGAACTCTTTTAGCGCTTTGTCTTCCGCTTGGTTTACCGGGTATATTTTGCAATCGATGGTGTCCGGTGCGTCGGGTTTGAGCTCTATAGCGTGGTCCCATGGTCGGGAAGGGGGAAATCTGTGGGATTCTTCTTCGCTGAATACTTTTGCGTGTCTTTGGTATTCTGCTGGTATTTCTTTCTTCTCCGTGTATTGTTGTGCCGATATTGCCATTTCTGTTGCCGTGGTTCGGAGGTGTATCGGGAGTGATTCCTCCTCTAGTTCTTGATATTTTTGGTTGGCGGCATCGTCTGTGTACTGGGTGATAAGTCGTCGTATTTCTATAAGATTTGGGCGTCGGGGATTGGTGGTTCGTAGTATGATGGGGTACTGTTTTGTGTCTAGGGTAGCCGTTGCCCATTGGATTCTGGGTTGGAACATGGCCAACCAGGGATATCCTAGTATGAGGTCTTCCCCTCCTACGTTGGTCACCAGGAATTTGATGTCTTTTTGTTCTCCGTCAGTCTGGATGTTTAGGTCTATGTAGTGGGTGATTTTCCCTCCTTTGTTATGTGTCCCATCTATATTCCAGATGTTTCGTGGGCGTTCTAGTTCTTTGGTTCCTAGACGCATTCTTTTGATGAAGTCCGGGTGTATGAAGTTGTCTGTTGCTCCGGAATCGACTAGTGCTTTCTTTTCGGCCATGAAGTAACTCGTGTGGATCGAAACTGGGACATGCATGGATCGATAGCGCGTTATGAATGATGAGTTACAATTGACTGCCCTCACCCAGGCCGTTGGGTTCAGGCGTCCTGAAAATCCGGATTTCCTGCCATATTCCTGGCAAACATCTCTCTTCCCTCTTCTTCTAGGTTCGCAATCCTGCCCATTATGTCCTCTACTCGCTGTTGGGCGGTGGTGTCGTTATTTGTTTGCATGGGCTCGTCGAGGTTGATAAGTGGTTCCCCTGTTACGCTTTGTGGAGCGGAGGGTACTTCCTCGATGTAGGCGGTTCTTCCTTGAAGTGTCCCGCGGTTGCGCGGTTGGCGTGGCTGTGTGCATTCTCGTGAGAAGTGGCCTTTCTGGTTGCAGTTATAGCAGGTAACGTCCCTGCTGTTGAATATTCCTCGTCCTCCACGCCCCCTGCTTAGAAACCCTCCTCGAGGTGCGAACGGTGGTCGCCCTTGAGTGTAGTCCCTCCATTCTTGGGGGTTATTAGGGTTCGCTTCTTCCGATCCTGCGACTCTGGCGCGGATTCTTCCTGGGGTGGTGTCCATTGCATCCGGGTGGTTACAGTACTGTTGCCACCCTTGTTGTCTGGTTGGGGGTTGGAAGCGTGCGGGTTGTCCTTGTTTGGGTCGCGGGTTGTTTTGTGGTTGCCTTCCAAATCCGTCCGTGCGAGCTTTCATGTGGATATAACGCTTCTGCTGTTCGATTGCTGCGTTTTTCCACTGTTGGTAGGTGTGAGGGCTGTGGAACTGGTATGCGTTTCGATATAGGTCCATTGGTAGCCCCCTGGTGAATTTGTCCAGGACTAGGGGTTCGTCTAGGCGGTAGTCAGCCTGTCGGACTAGTTTTTCGAATTTAGTGACGTAACCGTCTATATCGGTTCCTGTCATTCTGAATCCTTTATCCAGTTCCAGTCTTGCTCGTTCCTGCTCCATGTTATCGCGGAATTGTCGTTTGAACGCGAGTTCTACTCCTGCCCATAGCCATGTGTCGTATCGGTCGATGTGTCCGTCGAGCCATTTCTGGGTTTCTGTGGTCCATTCGTCGACCAATGGTCCTTGGATGTAGGTGAGGAACATCATTGCTTTGACGTAGGGGATTTGTAGGCTTCGGTTTGCGAAGTTGACTCCTATGTATCGCTTCCACTGGGTGAGGAATGCTTCTGCTTTGTCGCGGTCTCCGGTGAACACCATTGGTTCTTTTCCTATGAACTTGTCAGTGGTTGCGTTATTGGGGATCTGGGCAATGTTGGCGGGTTGTCCTTCATCATCTCCTCCTCCGCCTCCTCCTCCGTGATTTTCGTCTCCTGGGTCTCCTCCTGGAGGTCCTCGATTCTCCGGTTCTTTGAATAGTGCTGTTCTAGCGTGGGTTTCTTGGGTGATGGTCTGAGACATATTGGTGGGGATGGACTTAGCGATTTCCTCTAGGGTGGTTTCTTCAGTTTCGTTTTTGATGATCTGAATTTCTTCGGGGTTACTTGCGAGTGAGGGGGACGGTGCTGGGGTCTTGGGTGTGGGGGATCGGATTGGTTCCTCTTCTTGTCCGTCGATTGTGCCCCACTGGTCTCTGGTTACTACGTTGTTGACTGTGATGTCGAGGTTGAGGCTAGAGGTTGCGGGTCGTGTTATTTGGTATTTGTTGTGGAGATCGTCCCACTTGATTTCGGTCCAGCAGGTATTTTCGAAGTTGAACTCTACTGGGATGATTTGTTGCTGGTTCTGTCGGTTATAATAGTAGGTCACGTAGCCTGGGTCTTCCGCGTCGTCTTTCCAAAACGCGGATTGTAGGTATCTTTTGGGTACATTTCGTTCTCCTCTCCTGTCGATATGGTAGGGCCTAAATGGTACCCAGTAGTCTTTGGTTGTCTGAAGATTGGCCACGATGGATCTTGGTCTTAATGTAACATCTACCACGGACGTTTGCCTGACTTAGGCCTCGTGGGGTGTGGCGAATCTGTCGAAAGGGTAAAAGAGACGGTTGACTCTGCTCTGCGGATAGAAGGCGGGATGTGGGAATAACTCTCCTCCTAACCCTCGATATCCGTGGATGTCGTCTCCTTGCTGAAGTCCCAGGGGTGGGGTAGGTAGTAGCTCAAGCTCGTCCCACGATGGATGATCGATGATGTATAAAGAACAATAGGGGGACGCCACGCGTTCGTTGAGGTACAAGAGTACTTTGTGATAGATGGCGTCAGTGGGATAGTCCACTGTCCACGAAGGGAACGTCGGGATAAGTCACAGGGGACCCCTTGGTCTCGAGGGTATGCTGGACGACTCACTTAAGGGGGAGATCCCTATAGAGCGAAGAACTGCTAGTGGTATTGGAAGAAGACCAAGATACCGTCCTTGGTCTTCGAAGCTCTCTACTTATACAGTTACGCGCGGGCTTTCAAGCGCCGCTCCAATCCGTACTAGCCAATAGCGTAAGTACCGTGAACCCTAGTACAGCTATCTTAGTATGAGTCACTACGAGTCATGATCCGATCCGTTATCGTACACAATCACATGTGCCGGAGCTTACCCGGCTGACTGATCTCATAAGTCCATGACGATATACTGCTGACGCGGTGTCATACCCTTGCTGTCAGTGTCCACTTCCGGGCCAAACGTAACACTCTAGATATTAATGTAGACACCATTTCCAAGGGTCAGCGAGCAATGCGCGTGCACTCAGAGTGCCGTTCCGGAGGTCAACAAGTAGCACAGACACATTTCCAGCACCAATCTGAGGGTCGACAAATGGCACCGACTCGTTCCGAGCACCGTCAAGTTATCGCCACAGGACTCAAAGGTGAGCCCAACACTATTGCCCAGCCTAATGTTGCGTGTTGATATACCAATGTAGGCACCGCCTCTGAGGGGTGACAAGCAATCTTTTCGTACCCCCCTGGGTATCCTCACGCCACATCTTCGGAGTTTGCAGGTAAGCCCATAGTAGCTATCTGTTTAATAATACTCACATCTTGTGTCCATGTGTCGATGCAGGCACCACTTCCCAGGGTCAACGAGGAGCAACTGCGCATTCTGAGCGCACTCAAGTCACCACCCTGGGATTTGCGGGTGAGCCTGTACTGTTGTACATCACACATATGTTGTATGCTGACACAACGGCACAGCTACTATGCCAGAGGACTCGACTCGCAATGGGCATGCTGAAGTCCCACGGCTATGGCCAGCTGATACTGATCTTTCCAAAACTTCAGTGAAGCTTCGGCTCACAGACCAGTCGAGCATTGTACGAAGCACCATCACGGGCTCGTTCAACCTTTTGCATGCTTCCATTGTGTTGGAAAATGCTTTCCCGGAAACATTACAAGTTGCCAGGTTCATACGGGATGCGCTTAGCACGGCATCGCTCCGGGTTCAGGGTGCTGAAGACGTACACGCCCGCATCCTCAAGGACAGTAATTATTGCTGGCAAATGTCTGTCCTGGTATGTTGTCTGTATGCTTCCGGAAAAACAGCTTAAAAACATCATGTAGCCCCGAGCGCGCATCAGCATCTTCCGTGCAGAAGTCAAAGAGCGCTGTGTGGTTACTGTTGCTCTGTTGTTTAGTGTCTATGACCCAATAGCAATTGTGGACCTGGTCAAGAAGCTGGAGACGGACTTCTGTTATATTTACCCGAGGCGTTCAAAAGGAAATGTGAGTCGTTAAAGTGCCCCAAAGTTGGACTTACTAATATTCCACTTATAGAATGATCATGTCCTTGTCGGGTCACCAGATCTTCGGCGCCCATTCCGTAGCTCTGTCATCATCTCTGTAGCTCGCGACCTCTATTTTTCTGGGAACACTCCATTTGTTACAGTCCATCAAGATCAGTTCCCATGTCGCCATGGACCCAATGGGGATATTATTTGGGAAGTTCCAAAGGCAATGGTCGCATTGGTATCGACTGCGGTAAGTTCTTTCCTTCATTTCCTGTTTATTATCTAATTTTTTTCGGAATCATGCCAGTACTATGCAGCCCTCCGTGAATGGTCCACAGGCGAGCGCAGACAACTCGACTTCACTACAAATACATTTGTGGAGGTTTATGAATGTCACATTGCCAATCTTAACTGGATTGAAATGGAACGCAACACGTCCTACCACAAGATGATGGCAGACATTTATCAACTTGTAACGTGAGTGTCTCGTCTATGCCTCTCAACTAATTTTACTCATCATTCTTAGCAACGGTGGCTTGGATCAGCCTCCCCCCTCGAATTCTGTGCCAGTGCTTGATCTTAGTATGCTGGAAGATTGAGGGCACGCGATAACCTATTGATACCCAAAAATGATAGCTGGCAACTTGAATATCTTATCTACAGTTTCTTAATTATTTCTTACTGCTCGTTACTGCTCGTTATTACCACTCGTTACTGCTTGTTATTATCGCTCATTACCACTCAGTTAACTTACAGTTTAGACCAAATGGCAAATCATTTTAATGTTTCCGAACGACAAATCACTCGAAAATTAATGAGCATTTGCAGATTAGTTCGAACTGAAACACAAATTGTCCTTAATTAATGGGGGGGATAATTAAAACGGAAAATGGGCACTTATACGTTAATTAATCATAATTAACGCTAATTTGCGGGGAGGTGATTCCCCGATGTTGGCACCACTACCGACCTCTGCATTGCGTTAAAGCCCCACCGCGAGCACGCCCCCACAGACGCCATATATGAGGTCAGCAATCCGAAACATCCAAAGCACGTTCTCTTTTTCATTCCTCCGCCAACACACGTGACGCTGCTACGTTGTAGATATGGCGCATATCTCTCTAAGGAGCAGGTCGCCAAGCTTGTCGCACCACACCCATATACACTCAAGCTCGTCGAGACCTGGCTTAGGAACCACGGCGTGTCCCCCTCCAATATCTCAACGTCACACGGCGGCAACTGGCTGACGGTGACCGGGGTGCCTGTGTCGAAAGCCAACGACCTTCTCGGGCCTTAAATCTCGGCGCTTCGTACCAGCTCTACCGATACGCCGGGACGAATGAGACTATTCTCCGCACGGTCGGCTACTAGTACGCCCTCCCCGCTGCGTTGCACGTGCACGTGCAGACGGTCGCGCCGACGACGTATTTCGGCTCGCCGCTCACGCCGCGGAAAAGACTACGTGGACACCGTGGTAGGGCAGCGACGCTGTCAACTTGAACCCGTGATGTTCCCATCACTCCGGCGGTCCTTCGTTCGCTGTACAACTCGGTAACCTACCAGCCCGCAGCAACGGAACAGAATATGATCGGGGTTACAGGCTTCTACGGGGAGTATGTAGGCGATGATGACCTAGAGAATTTCATGGAACATTTCCGCTCCGACGCGGACGATCCGACTTTCCTGGTCATTGATATCAATGACAGTGGATACGACCCAAACAAGCCCGGCGATGAGGTAAACCTCGACATGCAATACACGCAGGGAATAGCTTGGCCCACCCCTCATGTCTTCTACAGCATTGGCGGTATAGCAGAAGAATTCATCCCTGACAGCTACATACCGGTGAACGACAACGAGCCATACCTCGGATGGCTCGGGGTAATGACCAGTTTGGAAGATGTTCCACAGACGATCAGCACGTCTTACGGTGGCGACGAGCAGACCTTCCCGCCTGACTATGCGAAGAGTGTATGCTGTAGCAAGTAATAGATGTCGACCCAAGGGGAAGTGTAGATGGTGATAGAGAAGTGATAAGGAAACACAGAAACGCAGACGGAGACAGAGATCGTTAACACAAAGGTAAAGGCATAGTTCAGATGTCTACTTTCCGTAATCAACCATAGACTATATACGTGATTAGTAATCAAAGGCTAACATACTATCGTTCCGAGCCCAGGAGGACATACAGTAGTCCTTACAATGCAAAGAGCGTATGCAAACTTTTCGGGCAGCTCGGCGCGCGCGGCGTCAGCATACTTTTCGCGAGTGGTGACGTAGGTGTTGGCCACGGAGACTGCAAGAAAAACGACGGCTCCGGCATTGTCCAATTTCAGCCCGCCTTCCCTCCGACATGTATGTTTGGCTTTTCCCCGCTCGCAAGCAGTACATAGGCTCGGATACCAGTCGCTCACCACTCCGCCACACATTTTGCAGGTCCTTGGGTCACCAGCATTGGCGGAACGATAAAACTCCTCGAGGTTGCGGCGCCTCTCTCCTCCGGGGGGTTCTCGAATATTTTTCAACGCCCGGTTTACCAGACCGACGCCGTGCTCGTTTTCTTCCAGCAACTCGGAAACCAGTATTCCGGCCTTTACAAGTGCGCTCGCCTACGTGACCGAATCTAATTTATTCTTACTTATAATTTGTGCAGCGCTTCGAGCCGAGGCTTCCCCGACGTTGCTGCGCAGGCGATGAACTTCGTGATGGTCCTCGACGATGAGCTTAAGCTCGCGGCGAGCACGAGCTGTTCGACGCCAGTACGTCTTTCCCCTTCCCATCTCTCTGCTTCGTCTTTCCTCGAGTACTCATCTAGCCGCTAACTTACAGGTCGTGGCGGGCATAATCGCTCTGCTGAATGACTATCAGCTTTCAAAGAATAGGCCAGTGCTCGGTTTTCTCAACCCCTGGCTATACGGCACCGCCTACCAGGGCTTCAATGACATCACGTCTGGCTCGAACCCGGGCTGTGACACTGATGGATTCTCCGCTGTCCCTGGATGGGATCCTGTACATCTCCCCGGGCTCATGTTTCCTCATTTCCGACATTGACACTGGTCTCCATAGGTGACGGGCATCGGGACGCCTGATTTTCAAAGACTGCTGGACAGGCTTCCCATCCCCATACCCGCCTCCATCCCCACTAACTAATTACGCTGCTCCGGAAGTTGACCAAAAAGTTGTTCCGCCTCTAGTCAAGTGACTCGAGACCGCTGCGGTAGAATGAGGAAACGAAATGACACGCTCAGAGGATATAATATCCACTCGACGACGCAGCTTCTGCGTTTCAATCCGATCGATGAATTCGCGAAATTGGAAAGTCGGAGATGCCCTCGCGTTGGTTGGCTTTATTTCAATGATTTTATTATATTTGACTTTTCTTTATATTGTAGTATTTGTAACAAGACTTGTAAGACAGAAGATATCGGAGTAGTCCGAGTGGCGGAAAACCCGTCAGAGCAGACCGGACCGTGAGATCGTTGCGAAAAGCAAGACTGCAGGTGACATGTGAGTCCTACACTATCACCATGCTTGACACGGACCTAATCACCGTGCTTTTCTAATACATTACACTTACGGGCGAGGGACCAAGCAAGCTCGCCTGCAAATAAAGACTGTCCGGGATATAAATGGATTCAAAAAAAAACCCTCCCAATTTGCTTTTCTTTTTCTTTTTGGATGTCTTGAGTATTGTACTGTAAGCTCGCCGGCTTCGCAGCCCTTGCTACGCATTCAGTTCCGGTCGATCCTGCGGCAAGCCGCGGGATTCTGCGGCGCAGCGCTGTTCGTAGCGGTGCTGGTGGTACTTCCCGAGACGAGCTGGCCGGCGGGTGCACGTGGGGTCAACCAGTCGCGCTACCAGGCGGTGGCGCTGCTGCCGCCGCGTCACTAGCGTGCGGTGGACCGGGCTGCAACATTCGTTTACGCATACTGTATCTCGATATCGCGCATGCGCAGCCCGAATGTATTAGTCGCTGCGGTGCGTTGTTCCCCAAAGAAACGTATTTTTATATACTTGGCATTCTGCGGCTTTTTACTGTAGCGCCTGGCAGGGGTCCTTACGACTGAGCGTCAACTTTTGTTTTTAGTTATGGCCGCTTACGCGATGAACTTTCGAAGTTCTAGGCTTCTTCTTCCACTCTCGTACACGATCGTAAGCCGTCCAACAGCATATTTCCGCATCCTTTATTCTGTCTAAACATAAAGCCCGGCAGGGTGCACGTTACAACATCAAAAACGACTTTGTCATTAGCGCATTATTGTTTCCAGGAGGACTTTGGAGCGCATGTACGTCCTTGTCTCGTGTGTGCGGAACTGGAGTATCACATCATGCTTGTGTCCGTTGGGGCAGTGGGCGCACCGGTGGCCGGCCGTATCTCGGATCGCATTCTACGATGAGAGAATGACCGAACGGACGCTGGTTTCCCGAGAACCGGTTACGTGCTGGGACTCTGTGGGCGCAGGTTCTGGTGCCCCTATCTGTCCTGCTCTCGGGCATGTTCACGCTCTTTGTACCGGGGACGATAGAACTTCTGTTGAAAACTGATGTGCCTGTTCGTGAGTAAAATCGGGGTGCGTTACGCCTTCCCTCAACCAGTTGACCATTGCCGCTGGGTTGATCGATCGATTGACATGTATAAATGGGCCAGACTGATGTGGTCCTGACACCCGTCGCGGCATCCAACGTCGACGTCCTGCACTGTCGGAGCAAGAGGCGTTGTGGTCACGAGGCGCGTTTCATGTGGGTTGCACGTGTACGGTACCGATAGCTGTAGCTCCATATGCCGGATCGGCGTTTTACGACTGTAACGCGCTTCGACACGTATCGCTACACTCTTTTGCCCTCGTTGAACAGTATATGGGTTCCGACTGCCGACGTGATCGCTGCTATGACCTCTGTATGTGGGTAGTCAGCCTCCGCGCCGTCAGAGAGTTACCGTATACAATTTACGGCGTGGTGATTTATGTCGGCAGGTTGTTATGGATTACTATACGTTACGGAGAGCGGGTATTCGATTAAATCAGAAAGCTGAGGACTTTGGGGCCACGAGGCCGAGCCGGGGAGGTCAAGGCGTTGACGGGTTTCCTAGAAAGGCAGTGAATTGGACGCGTGGGTGGGGTGTGGCAGATAACAACAATTCCGAGGAATATTCCCTAATAGAAAAAATGAGGTGGTACCCCAGAGACTGCAGTACATGTAATATCGAATCGGGGGTCCCTGCGCATACATCTGGTCGGTTCGAGGTGTGTCAAGGACGACCACTACTCCTGCTGTTCTCACTCTCTTCTCAATCTCTCATCTCTCATCGTCTTCTTGCTTTTCAGTCATGTTGTAGTCCCTTTCAGCTCTCTCTTTGGTTTTACTGTGAGTCATCCACTTCATATCAAAATCAACTTATAGCGCTTACTAGCTTGTAACCTTGTATTTTTTTCGCTCGCCTCGTTTTTCAGCCTAACGGCCTGCTCGTCCGTTCGAAAGATTGGTGAAAAACCATGACGTTCGTCAACGACGGCTTTGTCTCCTCTTCAGATTGCTTTATTCTCTCGACATCGCCTTCATCGCCCTCACAATCCAGCATGCAGCCCGATCACGCTTGGCCCTCAGATCTATGGTCATCCTATTACACCCCAAATCGCTGCACCTGCATTCCCAAACCCCACGACCCCTCCACGTTTGATCCATCCCGCATCTGGACCCTTTCACCGGCAGAGTTGATTCCTACCGAGCAACTTAAACATGTCTATCCATCGCCCCCTGCCACCGACTCCGATCCAAAGCACACAGTCCCACTTCCTGTGCTGTGCGACGACTCCCCATCGCATGGTGCAGGTAAATCCTTTTGCTCTCCTCCTTCAACCCTACCCCCTTCTTCCCCTTCTACTTTACTCACTCCACACTCCGAAAGTCCCCTTACGTCACACCCGTCCACCCAACATCTTCCTCTTTCCCCTCCGCCCTCGCTTCCCATGGTGCCACACCCCCTTCCGGGTGCCCCTCGAAT
Source organism: Lactarius sanguifluus (assembly GCA_021527775.1). Classification (NCBI taxonomy): domain Eukaryota; kingdom Fungi; phylum Basidiomycota; class Agaricomycetes; order Russulales; family Russulaceae; genus Lactarius; species Lactarius sanguifluus. Next base: position 194,753 of record JAKEYF010000030.1, on the reverse strand, counting down.
TACAGATACTGACGCGCGTACGGATACTGGCCTCGACCTAGACCTTGACCTCGAGGTTCCTACCACCGAGCCAGTCACCGACGGTGACTCTCAATCATCCTCTTCCCCTGACGAATCATCCTCCACCGACTTGCTCACTCCACTTTCTCCAATATGGGATTTCCCTCCTGACGATGCAGATGCTCGCCCTGCCGGCACCCTGGAGGTGTCAACGCTCTTGTCGCGATCACTGGTCTCACCCATCGTGCGCTATGGCTCACTAGGTGTCCAGGCCATGGAAGGCGACCGGATGACTCTGTCAAGTGGCTCATACTCATCCATAAGAGACCTAGACCCGAAGATCGAGTCACACGGCAAACTTTGTTCGTTAGTAGTGCCACCTGATGGACGCGTAGGCTCGAGGTTCACCATGATCCATACCCTCTTCCCAACACCAAATGATCTTTCCTCCGACGGCTCGCTAGGTCACTCGCAGTTTTCGTCGGGCGGAAAGCCATCCGTCGACTCGCACACTTTCAATCTTCTGCTTTCGCATACTGATATCCCCCATACTCTCCCCCACCTCGTATTACCGTGCCCTCGGTTTCGACCTCGGCTTCTTCTTCATGGCCTGGATGATCCTACTGTCGACACACGGCACAGGGATTCCTACGACTTCCTCGACCCATGTCATGATGTCGACCCGCGGCTCACCCCTAGTGCCCCACTCAACGTGCCACCGGGCACCGGCATTGTGCCAGTTTATCATCCCGGAGGCATGGAGCCTGGTGCCGTATCGTCCGAGCTTTTTCATGGAGTCAGCCTTACGAAGGACGATGCAATGCTTCCCTCCCCACTCTCAGATTTTGGTGGACCTTCATTTTGTACCATTGGCACTGAAGCCAACTCACATTCTGGCTCCACCGACCTCTGGGGATTCGGAGCAATGGATTACGCTGACACACTACACTCCACGCCGTTTGGTTTGGAGTCGGACGTTGTCCCATCCTCCCCCATGCGCAGCACGTTTGGAGAACTTCATGCCGATGACGAGGACTTCTTTGAGAGCTCCCCTCTCCCGCAGTCTCCGTCTCGGCGGTCCTTCTCGGAGCTCCCGGAAGACACTGCCATGAACGGATTGTCACCTTCCCCCCCTCAATCCCCGCTTCTGGCTGGACAGCCACTCCTAACGTTACCTGGCGCGGAACCGGACAACAGCCTTATTGTTTCCGAACCCCCCGTCTCGGAGTGGTCAGCGCCATCCTCCCCACGTGGGAGTGGCCTTGGGCTGTTCTTGCCTATACAGGCCGCGTCGTCCAACCAGCCCGAAGCATCCGAAACACACGCGGTAGAGCCAAATTTGAACTTCTCAACGGAGGCAATAGCACGTGTCGATGCGTTTGAGTTCGAAAAGCTCAAGAGCGTCCGCCGTCGTACGTGGGTCTCGGAGCGCAAGGCAAAGGAAGACGAGGTGCTTCACTGCGAAGCGCGCGGAGCTCCTCGCAGGTCGGCTCAGTATGGCACCACCGGTGCCCTCCAAGCTGGCCGACTTTGACGAGCGCGGCGGTGTGAGCGCAGGTGCTGATGCCGATGGCACGGAGGGGCCACCTGGTGAGCCCGCGCAAGCTGGACGAGTCTGACGAAAAGACGATCCGGTCGTGGCTTCTGTATACCGAGGCGCGCAGAGCAGAGGCGCGGCGCGTGCGCAAGCGGGAGAAAGAGCGAGGGCGGGAGCTGCAGGCGTTGCTGCGTCTCAAGCTTGGCGAAGATCCAGACGTGACGGAACGCGCGACAGGTGCCGCCGCCACCAAGATCAAGCCGGGTAAGACGGCTATCGTGAGCATGCCGCAGCTCGTGGCGCGCATGATCATGAAGCGTCGCGACACGCCCCGGCCTTTCTCGCCGCGTAGACACGACTCGCCTTACATCTGCTCTCCGCTATCGAGGCTCGAGCTCGATCCCGCTGTGGATGACTATGTTATGGAGGAGTGAGCAAGGGCGCTTTATGGTGCGTTTGGCCATATGTAACCCCCGTGTCGGTTCTGTAGACTGACTTTGTTTGTTGTTCCTTGCCATTGCAGGATGGACGTTGGACTGGACAGTTCCAATTTTGTTGATATAACATGACCATGCATTCCCTGTAGCATTACTTGGCGGTCATACCCTCGCAGGAATTTGATCACATCTTGATTTTTTCTTCTTTGTCGCTCTTTATTTTCATCAGAATCCGTTGCACAACACTAGTACGTGGTCTAACACGGCTATTACAGACGCAGTCAGTACTCAGGCCTCCCTATCGTCAACTTTGTATCATCACTACCATACATCATATGATTCTTAAATTATGACAGGCTTGAGTGTCGCGCAGCTTGGGCCAGCTCAGGATTCCCAGCGATGTGATTCAACAACGTCTGCTCGTTCTCTGCAATGTGCGGTTGTAGTTCCTCCTGCTTGACCCCGCGAAACCTGAGTGCGTACTCGCGACACGCCTCGCGGCTCTCCTTGAGTCCCGGATCCTCTCTGTCGAGCGCGCAGATGGCAAAGCCGGGGAAGTTGTACTCGAGCAGCGCACGAACGGCGGGCAGCAGATCACGGCTGGGTGCGTACGTGCCCGAGTTGTTGTCGATCACGAGCTCCCAGTGCGTGCGCTCGTCGGCATCGGCATCGGAGTTCCCATCGCCATACCCGGCCCAGCCGCCTGCGCACTGTGGGCCGCGGGTGGAACTCACCACTATAGCGCACGCGCTTCGCGCAATTGGCATGCAGTGCGTGCTTCGACGCAAAGTCGACGAAGAACGTAGCGCCCGTCTCGCTAAACCGCAGCGTCTCGTCCTCCTCCGCGATCACGTACGTGTACACCGCAGGTTTCACGCGCAGCCGGTGCGGGTCGGTGGGAGAGCGTACCTGCACGAGGCTGTTTGTGCCGTGCAGCAGCGCGAGCACGTCCGCGAGGCGTGTCGAGCGGCCCCGTGCGATCGCGCATCGTCTGCGCGTACAGCGTGCGGTGCCCGGTCCGGATCGTGCCGCGCAGCGCGAGCGCGCCAGGCCCCGCGCCGAAGATCGATTGCGCGGCGGCGTACTCCGTGTTCCAGTGCTGGAACACGTCGCCGAAGAAGGTGCGCACGCCGCGTAGGCGTACTTCCCATGTCGAATAGAGCCGCGCGTCGTTCACGCGCGTCAGCTGCCCGACTGTCGGCGAGTAGTGTTGCGTGTATCGGAGAGGCCCGTCGAAGGTGTATGCTGGCGCCTCGCTGAGCGGCGTTGCGGGTTCTCGTGACTCGATCTACGCCCCTGTGTGTGAGAGTGTGTGTGGCGGAGGGGAAGGAAGGAAGGGGTGCGTACATTGAGCCAGAACGTGCCACTGCGACGTCGGTGCATTGGGCCCTGTATGACGGCCTCCTTGGCGCCCGGTGCGACGGTCGTCTCGAACTTGCCCACAAAGTCATCCGTCTTTCCCTCGTCTTTGTCCATCACTTGCACTGCGAGCGTCGCGTCGGTTGGCACGTTCTTCAAGCGCCACAGCTCGTTCCAGACCGGCTGCAGGGTGTTCACCTGCACGGACGACCTGCGGATTTGTTTCACCAGTCAAAATCCAAGGGGAAGCGTGGCGGTACGTGGGGACGGGCGTACGTGTATTCGATTTCGCGATCGAAGCGCGCGACAAAGTACGGGTCCGAGCTGCCTGCAACGTCTGTCTTTGGCAACCCTTGAGCACCGATAAAGTGGATGGTCAGGTCTACGTATTTCGTTTGGACCCCTGCATGACGCTTGAATTCCTTTACTTTGGCGTTGGCGAAGACATCCCGGGACATGCGCCGGGAGAAGGACTCATGGATATTACCCAGGAAAGACATGGTGACTCTGTCTGATTTCAGTCGTGTTAGCCGTTCATGTTCTTTAGCTGTGTGATAGAGACATACATCTATGAGACTCAGTTTCTATCTCTGTTAATGTCGTCGTGTCGAGTGGTTTTGTAGAGATCCATCATGCCGTCCGAGCCACTCGCATGAGGCACTGGCTCGGGTCAGGGGCGACCCGGGCCGGATATCCGCCACTGGCGACAACTCCGGGCGACCCAAGTGGGGCAGGCAGAGATGATGATAGGGCGCTCCCACCAGCTGTTATCCCGAAGGCTTTACCCAGCTGGCCCCTGCAAGTGGTCCCAACGCCCATATACAAGGGCAAAATTGGGACTGTCTTTGGTCTCCTTTCTTGGTCTCACCGCTTTTGTCGGATGCTCGTGGTCTCGGTTGAATCTCGACTCCGCCGCTCAAGATTCTAGTTCGACTCGAGAAAAATTTCGAGAACATCAAAAACATCGCACCTATAACAACGACTCGTACACGAGAGATGATGACTTCAACGTATACGTGCGCCATCCGCACGCGCACACTCAGACTTTCGAGCAATCAGTCTTTCCAGGGAATCACACCGGCGTAGCGCGATATGACACCGCCAAATGCGATTCGCCAGGGTGCGTCTCTCTCACTCTCTGACAACGACGACGAAGATGGTTGATCGTGACGTTGCCAACAAAGAGACCATGCGACGGACTTTGCGGCTAGCGTGCTCCCCGTGCCCACGGGCTATTGGTCAATCTTTGCCTTACTCAGCGCGGACGATGCCAACTCTTCCAACTCCGGTGCAGTATCTTGGATACGAACGAACATCGTCGCAGCCGTCGCCGGCGCGCTCGCTGATGCGCATAGCGCAGGCCACCCGCCCCCCAGCACACACGTCGACGACGCTCTGCGGCAAGCCCTCGTGCACCTCGACGACGACGCGCGAACGGGGCAGCCCTGGGCACAGAATGCCGGCCGCGCTTCGGCGCTTCTCGCGTTTTTCGACTCGGAGTCGCGCGTGCTCCGCGTCGCCAACACCGGTGCGGGCCGTGCGTTTCTAGGCCGCCGTATGAGTGGCCCCACCTACGAGTGCACCGAGCTCGTCGCGCCCGGCTCCCCCCGCTACCTCGAGCTCGAGATCACGCGGTCCCACAGGGTGGACGTGGAGGAGCTCGTCAACGAGGGGGTCTTTCCCTCACGCGGCCCGCTCGACGCGTCTTCTGTGGAGACGCGTAGCGTCGAGGTGCGCGACGGCGATTTTCTCGTGCTTGGGTCAGAGAGCGCCTGGTCCGGTATGGAGGGTTCGGAGGCCGTGCGGGCTGTGGGTGCATGGATCAGGGAACCAGATGAGCCAGCGCCTGATGGGAGGCTTTGGCCCCAAGACCCTGCTCTTGGCTTCGACTTTCCCCGGAAATATGAAGAGGACGACTTTGGCCTGGGCTGGGTCGGCGCGATGGTTCCTGCGATGACGAGGATTTTTGACAGCATGTTCTCGCGCTCTCGAGGGAATCCGGCGAGTTGTGTTCTACGACGCACCGAGCTCGAGCGTGTTGCGGAGAGTGGGAGCGCACCTGACCAAGACGACTGTGTGACTGGGTGTCCTGTTCGCCCTACTTCGAGTTCAAGGTGGGTGACCAGTCGGTAAATAACGTCCTTCCCCCGTCTTACTGACGTAGCCATAGCCAAGGAAACAGCGGCTGGGTGATGGTTGTGGTATTTGCAGATGCAAAGTCCGCAAGTTCATACAAGTGACTACTTGATCAATGAATATATGAATGCGTGGGTGCCATCAGTGTCCCGTGTGGAGTCATGTATGTTCCCGCCGGCATCTTAGCACGCGCACACCCCCTCGTAGTATATTTCGTTTATTTCTTGTATGTCAATGCTGCATACCACGTGGCGCGCCTATTACGACTACACAATCGGCACCCTTACCTAGACCGGTGACCGTCTGTATATGAAGGGTAAACCTACGAGCCTAACCCTTACCCACGTGCCTGTTTATTGGGGCGCAACATCATCACGTCAACGGTTGAACGTTGAGCCCATAACTCAATGGCCCTCTTCATCGCCTTTGGCTGCACTTCCACAATGGCCTGCATCCACGGAGGCGACTTCTTAAGTGGGTAGTAATTAGTAATAAATCGGCACGGCCACCCCACGACATAGCCAATCGACCACCCTATTCGATCACTCAGTCTCACGTTCCATATTTTCCCCGATCTTCCTGATGAATAAGAATAACTTGAATTCGTAGAATCGTAGGTGCCGACGCCTATGAGCTTTTGACTAACTTGGTCAGCCCTTTCAAAACCGCCACAATCATATGCCGCTACTACCTCTACATAGGGCTCTCCAATGAGCAGGTGCGAACGTGTACGGGCTTTCAACCCCACTCCCCCGCTTTGATTCTACTCACGAGTGAACTATTCCAACCTACTGCAATCGTGCATCACCGACTCTCCCTTACTTCTATTTCCCTCGCACCGTGACCATTGAGTACTTCAATTTTTTTGATCACCGCATCATCCTATCTTCTGTATTCGTACACATTGACGCCCTATAAGTGATCAAAGGGATCGTGCGTCTTCCGGTGCTTCCAACCCAGGACCCATGTCGGATTTCAAAAAAACCCACGTCAGAATTCGCGAAAACGTTAGCGTTGAGTAGGTGAGAGGCGACGTTTTACGGCAATAAAATTCGTATTTTGAGTACGAGGACTTGTCAAGGAGTACTGTGAACTTATAAACATCATGCAAGGGACATTCCGAACTGAGAGAGGCGATACAGATCATAGCTGATTCCAAAATGCCAAAAAGACATATAATATGGAGAGTAATACAGGTTCGAAGGAAGAACAAATGCGAGCGTAGATGTTTTTAGCGAGGGTGAGTATGAGAATCTGGACAAAGAGCGTGACTGCAACAGGCTGGGACGGTCGATTACGAGGAGCGTCGGAGCATGATATGGAAATGGGGTAAAGGTATCAATGGTACTTGGTATGGCGATTCGGGCACCCCTATTACACCCTCCATTCATGCATGATCGGCCATCAAATTATTCCTTCTGGTAACATCGTCGACTCCTCTGCCGTCTGCTCAACTACGCCTTCACTCGAGAAAACGTCTCCACTCCCGAGGAAACACCCACAATACTCGCTTGTCGATGTTAGTCAATTTATCCATTTGTTCTCAAGAACACACAAATACACACCTTAACATGAGACTTTCAAATGGAGTCAGCGGAGGAAGAGAAAATGATACGTATGGCTCCGTCGGTGTCTTGAAATTGTGCCCGAATTCGTAGGCATCGACGAACTCGACTATACGCTTCCCACGCAAGGAGCTTACTGTTTGAAAGATCTCTGGGCAGAGTTCGTTGCAGTGCTTGTTGATAATGTGAGCCTTGATTTTGTCAGGGCGATTCCACTTGTAAGCACAAGGATTGAACGGGCACTGTCGCGATGGTTGGTGTGCCTGATCCATGTGCCGTTTGAATTCCTGAGGCCGTCCAAATATTAGGTTACAAGTCTCACAGCGGGGCAACGCTCCGTCGTCACCACCCCCGGGGGCTTCGACTGCTTGAACGTCTGTAGTAAGGTCTGCAGATTGCGCAGCCTCTGGAGGCGGGAATTGAGAGGCATTTCCGGGATGCATTAGGGACTTCGGAGGCTGGGTGGTATTCGCTCCGTTATGTGGTTGACTGGGGCACTGGGGTCCTTGCAGCTGCACATACAGAAGGTGCCACCAGGGATCGAAGAACCAGCGTCTTTATAAGAACGACCCACCTGAGGCGATGAGCTGTCCGTGTGGTGAGCCTAGTCTTTCAGAACAACAGAACATCCGAATCTGGTACAACACCGCCCCAGATAGACCCAACACCTGAACGGCCTGAACACGGGAATCCTGTGCTGCTTACTGCCCCGTCTCTCCCCTCTACCCATACACGCGTCCCTTCAACACGAGGAATGGAACTGAGCGATTACGTTATTTTATTCGACAAAGGCCAGAAGATAGAAGCCCTAGCCCTTCGGCTAACCCATGAAGACCCCGCTATGGCAAGGCGGCCACAATTATTCGTGGTGCTCGCCTTGGTGCTCGTCGTTCCCGCACTCTTGAGGCTCGAAGGTATCTTGAGAAATCAGACGATTTTATAGAGATAGAAGTAGGACCGAATGCGGCACAATTGCGGTGAGAAACATGGATGCTTTTTACTCTGTAGGGCTCATGCCTCCGAGTTCCGAGTACTGGTCTACACTGCCCACCCTGCTCCGACTCCGCATTCCTGCCACTGTGTCACAAGCGTTCGAATCACAGAGGCGTATCACGATATGACACCGCAAAATGCGATTCGCCAGGGTTCGTCTCTCTTACACCCTGGCCACTGCGATGACAATGGCAGATCGCGATGTTGCCCACAAAGAGACCACGCGACGGACTTCGCGGCTAGCGTTCTCTCCGTATCCACGGGCTACTGGCTAATCTTCGCCATACTCAGCAGGGACTGCGCCCACTCTTCCAACCACGACACAGTATGCCGGATGCGAAGGAATTGTCGTAGCTGTTTCCGGCGCGCTCGCCGACGTACACAGCACAGCCACCCGCCGCCCAGCACACAGGTCGACGATGCTCTGTGGCAAGCGCTCGTGCGCCTCGACGATGACGCGCGAACAGAGCAGCCCTGGGCACAGAATGCCGGCCGCGTTTCGGCGCTTCTCGCATTCTTCGACGCAGAGTTGCGCGTGCTCCGCGTCGCCAGCACCGGTGCAGGTCGTATTTTTCCGGGCTGCGTGAGCGACGCGACCTACGAGTACACCGAGCTCGTCGGGCCCGGCTCCCCCGCTATCTCCAGCTCGTGCCCGCGTGGACCCACAGGATAGACATGGCGGAGCTCGTCAGCGAGGAGGTCTTTCCCTCGCGCGGCCCGCTCGACGCGTCTTCTGTGGAGACGTGTAGCGTCGAGGTGCGCAATGGCGATTTTCGTGCTTGGGTCAGAGAGCGCCTGGTCCAGTATGGAGGGTTCGGAGGCCGTGCGGGCTGTGGGTGCGTGGATCAGGGGAACAAGATGGGCCAGCGCCTGAGGGGGGGGCTTTGGCCCCAAGACCCTGCTCTCGGCTTCGACTTTTTCCGCAAATATGAAGAAACAACTTTGGCCTGGGCTAGGTAGGCGCACCGAGCTCGAGCGTCGATCGGAAAGTGGCAGCGCCCCTGACCGTGTGACCGGGCATCCTGTTCGCCTTACTTCGAGTTCAGGGTGAGTGACTAGTCTGTGAATAACGTCCTTCCCCCGTCTTACTGACGTAGCCATAGCCGCGCGGCCTCTGCCTGCTAGGGCAAAGGGCAATGACTTTGTGCAGAGGGGCGCTCGGGCTGTCAGATCCGACATGGGACATCCGTCTGCCACCCGTCTCCGAAGATAAGGGTCAGTACAGTATGCCCAGAGGTGGGCAAGGCCAGGCAGTCAGTAGCGGCTTTCGAACCTGCGAAAGTTCTCGTCAGGGGGCTACCGCTACCCCGACCGCTTGCGCCTTCCGAGACCATTTAGGGAGCCTACCAGTCTTACGACCCTACCAGGGGAGTTGGCTGGCATAGCACGGCGCGGCTGCGACCCCTGGTGGACTGGTTGCAATTGGGGTGAGTGTGGTGGGGAGGAGGGAGGCTTCCTGCTCGGCGTATATAGCCAGCCAGCCAGCACGGCATTGGCACTGCGCTCTCCCACACGCACTCCGGGCAGCCAAAACGGGTAGCCCCTTTCGAGGCCCCGGCCGCTCTTTTTCGACCCCATGTGGTCCCCATCAGCGAGGTCATATCAGCTGTGGGACCCCTCTGCCATCCGAAGATCCGATAGCTGGCAAAGTCCCGCTCAACGCCCCCCTTCATCGCACCTCCGCATCGGCCGGCATCTACGGAGGCAGTTTCTTAACTGGGTAATAATTGGTATTTTGTCAGCACGGCCACCCCGCGACAGCCTGAGATTGTCGTTCCCTTCTCTGGCTCCCTTCTCTTCTCTGCTATTCTTACCCCCTCTCGACCCACTCAAACGGCCTTACGGTCCCTATTTTCCCTCCATCTTCCTGATGAATGGTCCTGAGTTCGCAGGTGCCGACGCCTACAAGCTTTTAACCACACACACTTCTTTGACTTCGTCTCGCAACCGAGCCCCTCTAAAATCGCCACAATTGTACACGTCCCATGTCCTATTTCTTTTGGCACCTCGATAGGCAGTTGCAAAAGTGTACGAGTTTTCAACCCCACTCCGCTTTGATTCTGCTCACGAGTGAACACTTCCAACCTGCTGCAATCATGTATCACCCGCTCTCCCTCGGGCTTACTTCTATCTCCTTCCCGCCATTGAGTACTTCATTTTTGATCGTCACATCATCCTATCTTTCGTATACATGGATTGACCCGCCCTGTAATTAAACACCGGGATCATGCGTCTTCCGGCGCTTCCGGCTCAGGACCCACGTTGTAGTACCAAAAAAAAAAGACCCACGTCAGAGAATTCACCTTGGGGGGAAAAACTTAGCGTTTACCATGATAGGTGAAGTTGTACGGCAAAAGAGTTCGGGCTTCGAGCGCAAGGACTCCTCGAGAAGTGCTGTGAGCTTATAAACATCACGCAGGGGCTTTTAAGTTGAGTGATACATTTACGGCGAATGCGAAAAAATATATACAAGATGGAGAGAAATACAGCTCGAAGGAAGAACAAATGTGAGCGTAGATGTTTTCAGCGAGGGTAGGTATAAGAATCCGGACAAAGTGTGTCACCGCAGCAGGCTGGGACGGCCGATCATAAGGTCATAAGGAGCGGAAATGGGGTAAAGGTAAAGGTATCAAGTATGGCCATCACGCGCGATTCGGGCACCCTATTACACCCTCCATTCATGATCGGCCATCAAATTCCTTCTGGTAACACCGTCGACTCCTCTGCCGTCTGCTCAACTACGCCTTCACTCGAGAAAACGTCTCCACTCCCGAGGAAACACCCACAACACTCGCTTGTCGATGTTAGTCAATTTATCCATTTGTTCTCAAGAACACACAAACACACACCTTAGCATGAGATTTTCAAACGGAGTCAGTGGAGGAAGAGAAAATGATACGTATGGCTCCGTCGGTGTCTTGAAATTGTGCCCGAGTTCGTAGGCATCGACGAACTCGACTATACGCTTCCCACGCAAGGAGCTTACTGTTTGAAAGATCTCTGGGCAGAGTTCGTTGCGGTGCTTGTTGACAATGTGAGCCTTGATTTTGTCAGGGCGTTTCCACTTGTAAGCACAAGGATTGAACGGGCACTGTCGCGATGGTTGGTGTGTCTGATCCATGTGCCGTTTGAATTCCTGAGGCCTTCCAAATATTAGGTTACAAGTCTCACAGAGGGGCAACGCTCCGTCGTCACCACCCCCGGGGGCTTCGACTGCTTGAACGTCTGTAGCAAGGTCTGCAGATTGCGCAGCCTCTGGAGGCGGGAATTGAGAGGCATTTCCGGGATGCACTGGGGACTCTGGAGGCTGGGCGGTATTCGCTCCGTCGTGTAATTGACCAAGTCCCTGCGACAGCATATACAGAAAGTGCCTCTCGGGACCGAAGTAGAGGACAGGACTAGCATCCTATACGCGCCGACGTCAGTAAAATCGAACGCCAAGACACCATGCATACCGTTACCTGGGGGTGTACTTCAAAGGTTCCCTGACTCGGAGGAAGATAGAACGTTGGAACTAGCTCCTCGAAGGGAGGATTTCCGTCCGGTGGGAGAGAGGACATCTCAAAGATCAATTCAAGTTGGAGGGGCAAACATGCGCTAGCTCACTTGATATATCCTGCTCGAAGTATGATGGCACCCATTGGCAAGGGCACGACCGGTTAGGCCGTACCAGGAGGGGACATACTTCATGATCTGTCTGATCGTCCGCCAATCTCATTTCGCAGGTTGTGGTTGAATGGCACCATCTCGTTTTGTAGTGCCCTCCTCCTTAGGCCGAACTCAATTCCAAACTGCGCAGATGGCACTTTCTGGGTAGCTAAACCTATAACGTTCTGTGAGTGGGATCATTAAAGGCGTGCGGTGAGTGATGATAAAATTTATCACCGGTCCTATTCCCCAATGAGGTCTATGCACCGGTCATACGGATACTGCATGATGAATCCGTCCTTGGAGCGCTGCATGGATCGTCCGGAGTGGGAGAATCTAGTAGTCGTTGTTAGCTGGCTTGGGGAGGGAATAATCCCGACGAGAATGGACATAACTCATGAAGGTCGGTTGGTTACTGTGCGAGGGCTCGTGGGGTGCATCCACAATTACCTGTGCCAGTAGTGCTCGTAAAGATTGCTCGCCGATCCCGCACATTTGAACCTGAGACTCTGAGGATTCTTGAGAAATCAGAGGGTTGTCATCGAAGGCGGCGCAAATGTGCTGAGAAACGAATATGGACGCTGTTTATTCACAACTTGAATAGGTTCGTGCCTCCCAGCACTTGTGAATACGGCCCCACTCTCTGCTCCGCCAACTCCGCCTTCCCGCCGCTGTCGTCCCTGTCACACCGCCGCGTCACAAGTGCTCGGCAGTCACGGTTGCGGTTGCGGTTTGCAGCAGGGCCAGACCTGGACTCAGCTGTGTTGCTCCTGTCAACGATTTTAGAAACTAGGTTTTCGACTTAGTGACCCATGGGGCTCCCGAGCAAGCGTCCGAGTCACCGTGGTGATGAAGTCTACAGCTCGTCTTGCCCCCTTGCTTGCCCCGGGCCTTGGTCGACGGAGTGCCAGGCAAGGTCCCAGGTGCCAGTAAACCACTCATCCATAGTTTCAAAAAAGATAATATGATACAATTACGCTCACGAAGGACACAAGTTCGATTTCGGATATGACTCTCTTCATGAGCGCATGTGCGGGAGTTATCCACTGGCATATCATGTCTGAAATCCATGGGCACTGTGGGCGCCGGGGATTGAGAACGGAAATGGGCTACGCTGAAGCTGAGCCATGAGCGCCACGGTGCCCTTTCAAGTATATGTGGTCCCATCACCGCAGCGACTCTACGATTATTCATCACGAATGCCCTGCCTGGCACAAATTCCCGTGAAGTTGAAGTTGAAGTTCCGTGTAGCATTACTTGATGCCGCCGCTGGAACGGCACGCTGCCGCGCCGTGGACAACGACGTGGGTGCAACGAGTGCCCCCCTTGTCTGGGAAGGGGACCGCAAGCGTCGTGTAAGGCACGACCTAGCACTAGAACTTGCATCAGAGGTGCGAGGACATAGGTGGTCATATGCCCGTATACTCTGGCTGAGCACGGATACGGTGTCCCTCCAAGATCAAAAGATCTTGCTTTCCCTCGATGGCGCTCGAGTCGACGAAAAGCAACGAATAGCAAATGTGTGGCACAGAATGGCACGGTCATCAGTTGTTGGCGTAAAACACGTCGAATCCCCGTCAGTAGGTCCGCAATGCCGTGGTGCGAGACGACTTCTCAGTTACTCTCCAGGTTGCAACGTCATCCGGGCTGACGAAGTTTGAAACCCAATTTTCGGCTCAACCATTCTTCCATCACGGCCCTCATGACCTTTCCTAGCCTTCCCAACCTTCTTGAGATACTGGTGTCGGTAACCCGCCGCGATGTCCTTTGACAAAAAAATCCGCTTCCAGGAAAGTCATGCGCCCCGCCGTATATCTCACTGGCTTCTTATGGTATGGGCGAGGCGTGTATAGCTGCCGTGCGGTTCGTAGAAAGCGATACGAAGGTGCCTCGTGGCACAAAAGCTTCACCGCCAATGGTCACTGACAGCATACTCAAAGGAGCCCTTATGATCTTATATCCTGCGGAATAGTGAATGCTGAGACTTTCGGCGGAGGACGTACTCACTATATCCCGATATACTAACTTGACGTATTCAACCCTCACGGGTTCTATGCACCTTCACATCTGCGTGACCTCCGCATTCTAGGAGCGGTGCAACACCGCCACTGATTTCCTGACGACATCAACTTTACACCGATCACCACATCGGAGTACGCTCTGCAAACCGGGTGTTTGTCAGATTTTTTCCGAGTTACAGAGTTCCATATCCGATTCCGAGGAAAGATACTGCAAGACGCAGATGCTACAGCTCAGGTGCTTTTGACTCAGGGACTGGTAGTCCCATGGGAGACGCCAGTCACTATGTCCGAGGCCTTCGCGATCACCCTTTGTGGTCACCAGTTGCGATGTCTGTGGAACTAGGCAGGTGGGAGTTCGAATTGCGAAAGCAGACTTCGTATTATCTTTGGACATCTCCGAAAGAGGTGGGTCAGAAACGAGACACGCAGAGTTATCAGAGGGTGCTCACATCGACTGGGAGCGCAGAGGAAAGGGACCTAAACCAATTCCCCCGTGGTGGTTAGTTTGATAAGGTACTCGCCGGGACGCAAGGGTCACCCCGATTGTATAACTTGCATTATTACCGATGAGTAGGGTCCTAGGAGAAGCGTAACCTAGGATCCCCAAGGTGCTTCACAAGCGAGGCGTGGGCATGGATGGGTGACCGATGACTGTCGGAAATAAATAACCTTCCGACCACGAGGCGATGGCTGAATACTGTTTCGATATGCTCTTCAGTTCGCCGTCAAACGCTGTGGGCCTGTGGTCACCACTTGTAATAGAAGTCTGGGGAGTCAAGGCAAGAGACATACCCTAGATGACGTACAGAGTGCTGAGTGACGCGTCCCTCGAAGGTCGACAAAGCGGGGCAAGTGTCGGAGGGTGGAATGAGTATGTTGGGTGGGTAAGGTCACCAATGCGACTTTTTATCATTGTGAATAGTGGCAATGGATACCCGAGTGCTACACTTGTCGGCATGCATACTACAGTGGTACTTGATAGCTGTGCTGGCTGCCAGCTGGCACGATTTTCCGCTGGACCCGCGGTACTGCAATGGCCACCCACATATCAGTGACCAACACCGGACATTCTTTATTTTGGTTCCGCAAGCGATACGTTCAGTTGGCACCACACCTGTGGCGCCCTTGAGACCCAATGGGATCGACTCTCCGTGACAGCTATTATGAACACGGGTACGAAACTACCGGTTCGAACCGCCGTTGTGAAGGGAATACATTGCTTCTCGATTGTATCAGGAGGCCACGTTCCCAGTGATAAGGCCTTTAAGGCGCAGAATTTTGTGATATTGATATGGCGATAGTGACGTTAAGGGCACTAGATAAACCGGTGACTGTCACCTCTATGTTGGCTTCGCAGAACGTCGACGGAGAACCCTCGTTCAAGTTCCTCCTTCTCCAGCAGGTTACACAAGTATAGATTGAGAATCGAAGATGCCATGTGACCTTTATTCCTCACTAGCATTCTCCGGCGTTGGTGAGTGCGGTGGTGACGAGAATAACTTTTGAAGGCACTGCCAGCTTTGGCTTTGGTTTTCCCTTGGTTTTTCCATAAGAAAGAACTGTTTTAGTCAGCATGATTATCTGGCACTGGGAGTGTAGTGGTTTGGTTTGGCACCCGCGCCCACAGTAAGCTAATTAAATTGGAGTAGTGCCTATATGGTACTTGTCAATCTCCTCACAGTATGATTCGTCTGGCACTTGATGGCTTTATCACTGGTGTAGAGATTTATGGCAGCGGGCAGCCGGATAGGTGAACAACGTGTGAGCGTGGAGGACCAGAGGACTGAGAGAACGTATGCTGCCTCTGCTTACAAATATTATTCGTAGATAACCGTTTAACTGCTACGATTATCTAATGTCGGTCTAGCCTGAATCCCAACAACTGGCCCGACTCTTTTCCCTCGGAAGAGTATCCGTAATATAGCCAAAACGACTGCCGATGTGCAGAAAGCTACTTTCCTACTTCCGCCGAGCTGTGTTACGGCACGGGCGGTATTCCAGCCTTGATTTCAGCGCTGATAGGATGGCACAGCCTAGTGCCATGAAGCTACCTTCACACTCGAGGCGCAACGGCCCGGGCATACACTCTGTAATCCCTCCGGAGTTACGATGGATGATCAGTCAAAGGTAAAGGAGGTGAGTACAAGACAAGTTCGTGGAATCGATGGAGGAAGAAGAAACGTCTAATTTACGCGGCGCATCCCTTGGCGCATCCGGTCGAACCCCATCACATCCCCTCGCCTGACCCTCATCCTGTCCATCCCGACAGTGCCACGGTTCAACGTCAGTCTTGTAGATTCGTTGTTGACACCCCCCTGCTTGCCTCCCTGCCCATTGTTTCTTTGGCCCCGCTGACGTCGGTGACTGGTGGTCCTTCGGTTGTTAGGCAACGCACGGACGAGGGGCAGTTCATTCCCGCAGTGTCAGTGGTATGTGAGTGGGCGGTGTAACTCTAGATCCCCCCAAACACGAGGATGAGCTCACTTAACTTGGACGGTCTTGATTGGTCGCACTGTAGGCGTTCTGTTTGTTGATATGAGAGCGTTCAAAGTTGAACATGCGACCACCCCCGATATCCGTCCTCCCCAGTTTGAGTGTACGCTGCTCAGGCCGGCATTCGCCACCATTCTCCATAAATTTTATGACCGGCATGATACCGTTTTATCGCTTCTAGTGAGGTCCTTCCTGGAAATAGTTGCAATAATTGCAAGGGATAACGGTCCCTTCGCGCGGTCCAAGTTAGTCACAAGCTGCGCGAGGATTTATCCTATTCAGTTACTCCCCCTGGCTGCTTCCATGTCGACACCATGTCTTATCTGGTCAACACTAAGTTATTTCAAGTACCTTTCTTGTCACGTGGTTGTAATCTTGCTACTTCGATCGGTTATCGGCGTTATCTTGGGCGCTATTGTGCGAAAGTCTGATAGATTTCTCAGTTTTCTTCCCCGTCGAAAAGGACGGGAATTACGCCTTCATTAACTGACCCAGAAATCTCGCTGTCTGGGCGAATACCGCCTAGACGAAGAGCTACTGGCCCAGGTTCGACAAATCCTCGGTCCTTTCTTGGTGCGCTATGCGGGAGATTGCACACTGTTCTTCATTCATATTTCAGAGACTCAATGCAATGAGTTGCTGGTCGACTTAATGATGGGCGCTGTTTCGCCGACCAGAAGGATTGACTCTCGGCACCGCTAAACTACGTCATGATTCTGGATTGATGGTGATAGTACGTGCTTCTTTCACCGGACAATGGCGATATCTTATCTTCACGATATCTAGCACCCACCGTGATTATTTTCGGACCACCTCAAATGTCGTCGTTTACTTTGTTCTAGGTATTGGTATTGTCGTGTTTCTTCACCCAAGACGGTGTATTGCTGTTGGTATCAGTCTTTGATGACGATCCACCGAGTTTCACCATGCGGCTGATGTTATCAAAGGTGGGGCAGCAACAGGGATGATCCGGCTAAGACGAGCCGGTCAGGTGACGAGTATCCGAGAGTGGCCGGTTCGGTTGGCGAGTGAGAAAAGAGCAGCGCGAGAGCGATCGAAAACAGAAGACGAGAGCGATGAGCAAAGGCGAAGACGACTTCGCTTTGGAGAGGAGTTCAAGGCACACGAGGGAAAATAGAGGAAGAACAAGTGGATAATATTTCGAGAACATACAAGCACTTTTTTATACAGTGTAGCTAAATTTTATGAGGCAATAGAGTCAAAGTACAGTAAAGATAAACAAAGGCGCACGGGCCATTACAGGCGTGAAACAGCATCTGTAATTGCAGTAGGTGTTCAGAGCTGTTCGGAGCCGTTCAAGGACACTCTGAACAGCTCTGAACGCTCCGAACACCTAATTGCATTTACAGATGCAGGAGTCGGGAAAACGGAAAAGACGGGGGACGAGACCGAGAATGTACGGAAGAGGGGTGCGCGAACCCCTATGAGGCTGAAACGAGACTGGCAGCGCTTGAGGCGAAATGGACTCGGAAATAGGCTTGAATGGCCGCGATCGTGCGCGGCGGCGAGAGATGTTGAGGATTCGAGTCGGCCGGGTCGAGTGTGCCGAAATGCAACACTCCCCCTCACGCTCGACAGAGTCCGAGGTTCTGCGAATGTAACGCGACCTTGAACTTGGGGAGCGGCTTGGTGAGGATGTCCGCGGTCATGTCGTCGGTGGGACAATACTTGATGTCGATGTGTCCTTCAGTAATGGTTTGGCGGATGAAGTGGAATCTAATGTCGATGTGTTTGGTGCGAGCGTGATAGTTGTCTTGCGTCGCGAGATGAAGTGCGGCCTGATTGTCGCAATAGAGAGGGGTAGGTGATGGGGCAAAGCCGAAAAGGGGTTCGGTGAGTCTCCTGAGCCAGATGCATTCCTTGGCTGCGTGAGTCGCTGCGACGTATTCGGCCTTGGCGGTGGATAGGGTGATGATTTCTTGCTTGCGAGAGGCCCATGAAACTGCGGCGCCGTCGATGAGAAAAGCGAAGCCTGATATCGCATGACGATGGTCCTGGGTTGCGCCATCAGCGTCAGTGTAGCCCATGAGGTCATGTCGCTCGTTTCCGAAGGTGAGCGAGTGATGTTTGGTGCCGGCGAGATAACGGAAGATGTGTTTGACGCCTTCCCAGTGAACTTCGCCCAGGTTGTCAAGAAACTGCGAGAGGGTGGAAATGGCGAATGTGATGTCGGGGCGAGTGGCGACGGAGGCGTACATGAGGCTGCCGACGGCCTCGCGATAAGGAATCTTCTTCATATGGGCCACTTCAGTGTTGTCAGAGGGTGCGTCGGCTTTGCTGTAAGAGGCCCCGGGGACGATAGGAGTGGCGACGGGTTTTGCGTCGCTGAGAGAGAAGCGGGAAAGGATGGTGTCGATATAGCTGGTCTGGGAAAGGGAGATGGTTCGCGCGTCACGGTTGCGGGTGATTTTGATGCCCAGAAGCCAGTGGATGGAGCCGAGATCGGTGAGGGAATAGCGGGAATTGAGCTTCCGCTTGTAGTCTCGAATAAGCTCATCCGAGCTACCTGTGATCATACAGTCGTCAACGTGGACTGCGAGGATGGTGAGATGGTTTTTGTCGTAGATGGAGAAAACGCCGGGGTCAGCGTTATGAACGCCAAAGCCCAGGTCCATGAGAGCGCGGCGCAGGGTGTCGTACCACTTGCGGCCGGCTTGCTTGAGTCCGTAGAGGGACTTGTGGAGATGCTTGACTGACTCCCCCTGAGTGTCATATCCGGGGGGTGATTGCATGTAAATGTCTTCGTCTTCACTAAGTTCGCCGTTGAGGTAGGTGCCATTGAAGTCGAATGTGTCGATATCCCAATCGTTGCGGGCAGCAATGGCGAGAATCATGTGAAAGCTTGAAAACCGCGCAACGGGGGAGAAAGTATCGAAATAGTCGATGCCGAACTTTTGAGTGAATCCGCGCGCTACGAGGCGCGCCTTGTACTTCTCGATGTTGCCGTCAGCCTTCCGTTTAATGCGGAAGACCCACTTGCTGCCGACGATGTTCTTGCTGGCGGGTCTCGGAACTGTTGACCAAGTCCTGGCTTCTTCGAGTGTAGCGATTTCGCGATCCATCGCTTCCTGCCACTGAGGCCAGTCGGAGCGAGATCACGCTTGTGCAAGAGTCTTCGGGTCGTCTTGAGAGTCAGTAATGACGGCCTCCATGAGCTCCTCGTCGTCTGCGAGGTAAGCGAATTCTGGGGTAGAGTCAATGTCAGCCGCGTATGCGCTCGAGGCGCTGTGTCCGGGCCAATCCGGATGATACCACTTTCGTGCTTCTTCGCTCGGCTGGCCTTCTGGATTTGGATCTGGTTGTGTTTTGCCTTCGCTGAATAGTCCGGCGGCCTTCCAGGTTGGTTTTGGGATGCGCTGTGACTTGCGCATCGGTTCTTGTGGTTCCTTGCCTCTGGCCTTGCTTTTTGGAGGCGGCGCCGGCGGTGCAGAAGATGATTGCCGCTCCCTGATTGGAGTGTGCAATTCCTCTCGAGGTGGAACTGGAGCGGAAGGTGAAGGGGTGAGAGTCGGAAGTGATGATGATGCCCGGGAGGAAGGCAACCCTCCCAGTACTTGTCGCGTATCGCCACGGTCTTCTCCTTCTTCGGGAGGTTGAGGCGCCTGTGGTGTGACTGGTACGAGCTGTGCTGGAGCGGGAGTGTATAAAGGGAGTAATGGTTGGATCGCAGGAGGTGCTGGTGGACCAGGAAGAGCGGGCGCCGGTGCTGGCTGCGGCGCGGGAGTAATAAATGGTCGACCGACGGTGACGGTAACGTACGGGGATGTGAACTTGATGTTGCGCTCGACTGAGACTGAGTTTTTGTGAGGCCAATACACGCGATGAGTGTGTGGGCTGTCAGAGTTGTATCCGACCCAGCGCGCTTCGATTCCGTGCGCGTCGAGCTTAGAGCCAGTCCCAGAGTGGACCCAGACAGTTTGTCCCCATTCAGGGACGCCAGCGAGGTTAGGTTTGCTGCCATAGAGCTTTTTGTAGGGCGTGATATTGTTGCCTAGAGCCCGAGTAGATGTGCGGTTTTTGAGCCAAACCGCGAACTGGATAGCTTCAGCCCAGAGATTCTTGGGCAAGCCTGACTGATGGAGGAGAGCCCGCACGCATTCAAGGAGTCTGCGGTTTAGTGCTTCCGCGATTCTGTTGTGCTGCAGGGTGTCATGTGTGGTAAGATGTCGTTCGGTTCCTTCGCTCTGGAGGAAGCGAGTAAACTCGCGGCCAGTGTATTCACCGCCGCGGTCAGACCTGAGAGCTTTGATGGTGGCGCCGTGCTGAGTGCGAGCCCAAGATACGAAAGCGCGGTAAGCGTCTAGCGTCTGGTCCTTAGTGCGAAGAATGTTGATGCACGTGTAGCGCGTATGGTTGTCCGTGAAGGTAACATAGTATTGACGGCCCCCAAGGCTAGAGATAGGTGAAGGGCCCCAGAGATCAGAGTGGACTTCGTCTCCGAAGTGCCGAGCAGGAGGAGCCTCGCGTTCAGAGCGAATGGCCTTGCGCGTGAGTTTAGCATATTGGCAAGAGTCGCACATCGGGAAAACCCTACCCTGCTAATTAGCGCTAATTAGTGCTAATTAGCACATAAGCGCCCATTTGCCGTTTTAACTATCCCCCCTTTTAATTAGTGCCCAATTAAAGCTAAGTTTGAGCTAATCGGCAGACACTTTAAATTTCTCAAAATTTAACATTAAATTGTTGATCACTGTAGGCTAAACGAGTGGCTAAGAAACGACAAAATGACTAAATGAGGCTAAATGAGGGGCTAAGGAATGACTAAATGAGGCCAAATGAGTGATAAGTAATCAAAACGTTTGTGGGCGTTCTTGGGTATAATCTTGGGTATAAAGACTATAAAGTGTCAGCAATCAGTTTCTGTGCCAGAACTGAAGGACTTACTGGTTGCACAGGCTCATTCGTCAAACTCGAGTGTGCTCATATCCAGGGATGGGACCGGAATAGCAGTTTGGCCAATGCCCGATCTAATATAATCAGTGAAATGAGTGGAAAATGAGAAGGGGGAACATACGCCGCAAGTCGATATATATCCATCATCATAATATGATAAGAAGATTTGTGCTCAGTCTCAATACTATTAAGAGAGGTCAAGTGACTCCGGTAGACGTCTGCGCTCCCTTCTGCCGTGAAGTTGTGCTGTTGACGCTTGCCACTGGACCACTCGTGAAGAGCTGCGTAATACTTGATCGATTCCGAGAACAATCAAAAAATAAACAACAATCAAAAAGGGAAAAACTTACTGCTGTTGAAACTAAGGCGAGCATTGACTTCGGAATCTCATAAGCAACAGTTCCATTAACTCCTGGGTGGGTTGGGAAGAGATCCCGGTGCCGCGTGGCAAATGGTACAGGACCTGTGAAGAAAAGGTCACGAATCACGGAGGTGATAATATTGCTGCGATATGGTAAACGACGAGATGGTGGTGCACTTAGAATATTAAGACTCTGACAAATGTCTTAGTATTTATGAGCCAAAACCGTTGACGACTTCGAACGTCTTGGGAAAATATAATTGTAGTTGTCATTGAGCTGCTTGTCAATTAGGTCCGCAATCAAGGTTGGCGAGTCATTGAGATTGATCAAAAGCGCGACAGCAGCCACACAGCGTTCCTTGACCTCTGAACGAAATACGGAAATGCGTGCTCGGGGCTGGACTCGTTTATCAGAGTCTTTCAGAGAAATAAAAAAGATGACGTACCAACACGGTCATCTTAGAAAGATACACATGATCATGGAGTATGCGCTGGTGGACATGTACAGCATGCAAATCATTAGACGTTGCAGCAAGGAATGCTCTCAAAACAAAAGTTCCAATAAGAGTTGCATCAGGGTATGCGTCATGGATCATAATCGAGGCACGCAAGTGCGGAAACGAGGCTGTGATTATGTCGCGCATGAATCGGGTCTGTTCTGTTAATCTGGGCTTCCCTGAAACAGCACTACGCAGGTTAGTTTCGTCCGGCCATCCTCCTGGTCAGACACATTAACAAGTGGGGGGATCGTTGTACGGCTTGTGTGCTCACTTATGGGCTCCGATACTTGACGGTTGTTGGAGTGGGCAGGTGTTGCATGGTGACCATTAGAAGCTGTGCTCGTGTTGAGACGATAACGCCTTCTGTAGTTGACAAGAACCACGCTCACCTGCAGATCCCGAGTGAGTTCCTTGGTAGCCCTCGGGATGGGAAGGTGTCGTCTTGGAATGGGCATGCGCAGCCTTGGAACGGGTACGCATTGCCTTGGAACAGTCGGGCGTCACCTCGGAATGGGCATGTGTTGCCTCAGCATGCATCCCGGAGTGGGAATGTGTCACCTCAGAGCGGGAATGCGTTGCCTCGGAACGACCGTGGATCGCCTCGGAGCGGGAACACGTTGCCTCGGAATGACCGTGGATCGCCTCGGAATGACCGTGGATCGCCTCAGAGCGATCATGGATCACCTTGGAGCGGGAATGTGTTACCTCGGGACGACCATGGACTGCCTTGGAACGACCGTGGATTGCCTCGGAACGACTGTGCATTACCTCAGAACAGGGATACATTGCCTTAGAATGGACAGGCGTCGCCTCAGAACGGACAAGTGTTGCCTCGAAATGGGCACGTGTCGCTCCATTGTCCTCGGATGCAGCACCTGGATTGGCAACACACAATGGGTAAGTGATATTGGTGACTTGTTATACGACGTACCTGCGGCTTCCGGTTCAAAAAGGGTGTACGAATCCACTTGCGAATAATCTTCCTGGGAATAACCCGCTTGCCAGTCATCTTCCCGGGAATTGCCCGCTTGCGAATAATCCTCCTGAGCCGGTGAATACGAATAATCCTCCTGGGCCTGTGAATACGAATAATCCTCCTGGGCCTGTGAATACGAGTAACCCTCCTGGGCCTGTGAATAGCCTGCTAGCGAATAACCCTCTTGGGGACGACCTGCCTGCATATAGTCGGCTTGCGAACAACCTGCCTGCAAATAGTCGTCTGGCGAATAACCTGGATGGGATGAGTGGCGCTGGTACGACTGACGCTAAAGAGAATGACGTGCCGTTGGGGCCCTTGGGGGTGCCACCATGTGTATTGCCCTGGTCACTGCCCATCGTGTCACCTGTAGTGCTGGCCAGCCAAGAAGGCCTCTGAGTACCCTTGAGTCATGGCGCCGGTATCGGATCTCAGAAACTGGAATTACTTGCCTTGAGTGCCATCTTTTGAATGACTGCCGGTGTCAAAGTGCATTCCTCATCACTTGAGTGATCGGTGTCAGTGTCGGTTGAAGAGTTGTTGGCCCCAGCAGAGTTGACGACGACGAGAGTCTCCGCTGATGGTGGGAAAGCGTGAAGAAAGCATGTGAAGTTAGACAACCGGAGAAGGCATCGTTGACTCATCCGAACACGCACTTCGCTTCAGTTTTCTCACGCTCGGAACATCGCCAGCACTGGCATGAGACGCATCCTCTTCGTCTGTCAGCTGAAGAAGAGGAGGATAAATGCGAGATGAAGCTGAGGTTGTTGGGTGTAAGTGGTTCCATTGCTGATAATCACAAGAACTAACCGTCTTTCACATGCCACTTTTTAGTTGTCTGCCCTGATGTTGCGCGCCCCTGTTCATGGCCATCTTCAGGGGACAGGACGCGCTTTCCCAAGGTGACTAAGATACAAGTAAGTTGCCATATCACCTCGACTTTGTATGACAACATACCACTGGCAGACCTTGTTGCCGCCACCGCCGCCGCTCCTACCAGTGGTGGTATTTTGATTGTCTGACGAGGCAAGGTCACGGTGGGCTGGTTCGTTTCTTTGTTCTTCTTTTTCTTCGAGCTCACGGGGCGTACTGGGGTGTCAGTGTTGGTGGAAGGGACCACTGGACCCATCGGTGCGGCGTTCTTCTGCTGCCACGTGCGGGGTGCCATGCTTGTATAGGAAGACGGCAGTTGGGGAAAGGCTTGGGAGGGATGAGTGGAAATGAGCGACTAGTGGTTGGATGGGTGGTCTATCCAGGTGCGTGCCGTGTCTCTTATATATTTTGACCGTGCTTACCAGTGTCACGTACCAGCCCCAATTACTGCTGTGACATACTACAAGTAGCTGCTCCTTCATTGTTATTACTACAACCATTTCGAATCTACACTAGTTTTCCCCGTCCATGAGTCCAATTACCTGTGCTGGTTGCAATCGACAATTTACCCATGCTGGGTATTCGTGACACCTCACATCAGCAAACCTTGGGTCTCTGCAGGTCACTGTGGCGTGCTGCAGTAGTGCTACAGGACACTGTGGGTCACTGTGGCCACTATGGCAGAGACCCAGGGTTTGCTGATGCAGCATGACGACGCGCGGCGTCTGTCGTGCTCTCTATCACAGTCTTCTGGATCGCTCTGCCACGTACAACCCTCCAGGTGTCTCTGGTCCGGAAAATAGTGATCCGAGTGGCGGCTCCGGACCACGGATCGGTGATTCAAGTGAGTATGTAGCTGGTTCGATCACGCTAGTAAATTGACCCCATTCTAGACGGCAATGAATTCAATCGACCTATTGATAGTCACGAAGACGCTGAACCACACCATATAGACACCGACCCCGCTGACAGCGGACCCGGTGCTGCACTTACAGAAACTCTAGACGAAAACCATGCTCACCAAGACGGGACACCCATTGTCGAGCGGTTTCCCTTGGGATTGGCTGGAGCCCCCATTTCCGATGTGGGTCAGAGCACGGCAGGTGGCCAAGCCCCGTATCTTGGCACAGAGGGCATTTGGTCCCCTTTCCGGTCACAGCGCGATTGGGATTTTGCCTGATGGGCCAAGAAAAGGGGTCCAACCTCAACATCTGTAACGCCACCACAGGGGCGTTAAGTACGACGTGTACTTCGGTTAAGTCACGGACGGTAACGGGACAGGAGTAAGTCAGTTATGACTTAGTTCGATGATGAACAAGTACCACTTGGCCTCCGTGGACACAAGGGTAATAGCAAGGGACAAGCTCAAGCGCAATGGCGAGCAAAACAGGGGAGTCAAGCGAAAGTGCGACTCAAGGGATCGGATCGTGAGAAAGACAGCGGTGTGGTTATACACAAGAAGTCAAGTCTACCGTACAAGCTAGGTAGTGTGAGACTTATATACTAGTACACGATGTTTGTCAGAGACAAACATATGGCGCGATCCTAGGATGCGGGTCCTAGAGAGCTAACAAAGGGAGAGTACGAAAAGGGAACAAGGGAATCCCGCGGGACGACGCGTGGATCAGAAGTCATCAGCGGGTTCTGGAAGTCGCGCCATGGGGCGTCGTAACGGTCATGCGCTAGGCGCAAGATAAGAGCCGAGGCGCGGATCGAAGCGGATCGTATCGTAAAAGTACAATGGAAAGTTGACACCGAATGCGAGTCACGAGACCAAAAGGGATAGACAGAAGCGAAGGGGAAAAATCGTAACATTACCCCCCCTTCAGACTCGAAGTCGCCACGACTTCGACTAGTCGCTAGTATAGTAGCAGTCCTCTTCGGGGATAACGGTAGCGGGATCAGGAGAGGGGGAATGGGGACAGGTGTGAGATTGTAAGAACATGTGGCGCCCCCTTCGGCCACACTTACGGCAACCCTCATACTGCGGGCAGTCAATCTCGTCATGCATCGCCTTCCAGTCGAGACACTTCCCACACCAGCGGGTTCGCGGCATGGGATTCTCGTACCGAGCTGACATCGGGGATAGTCGCCTTATGAGGCAGACATCCACACGATGGGCGAGACTGCCGCACCACTGGCATGCGTCCCGCCGCCCGCGCTCGGGGCAATCTCTGACGAGGTGGTCCTTAGACCGGCACTCGTAACACCTGCGATGATGCGTGCTGCCTTCCCCTTGAAGGCGCGGCATCTCGCTAGGTCCTCCTGTACGCGGTGGTAGGGGCATCTCGTCCGCGCTGTCGGCGCGGAGCTCAGATGAGTGGTGGGGGCGAGTGGGTTTCGTCATCAGTTCCACGTATCGGTCGCTGATGAGGGGGATGATTCGGGCGTACTGCAACCTCTTCCGTACACTTGACATGTTCATGTCAAGGTGGAATTGGTCCTTCGTCGCCTCGGCCTCCAGCCTGCGAAGGTCATCCCGACGCACTTTGAGCGCGTCTCGCGCTTCGAGGCAGGTACGCAGGCGGGAGACGTCTGCATGAAGTGCAGGGTAGTGGAGGGAAGAGATCACCTCATCGATTACGATGCGGCGAGGGTCGTGAGGGTGGAATAGATCCACCTGCTGGTCCGTGACATGTTGTGGGAGTTGGTTAGCCTGGGCAGTGCGCAAGTAAACGGATGTGACGTAGCAAGGTTCCCCCTTGCCCATGGTGCCTACAACCTCCTGGTAGTCCTTTCGGTAATAAATATACCGTGCTACCTCCTTCTTCCCCGGCTCTCCAATCATAAGCGGGTGGAAGCGTGGGGAAGTAGGGTCGTTGAGGAAGTAGGGGATGCCCGGTTCCCCCGACTTGTCCTCCTCTTCATCGTCAAGAAGGGCGTAGCGGCGGTCAGGGACTGCGAGCTCCACTGTAGGGCGAGGGGTGAACACGTGGTCTATACCTGGTGGGAATGGGGGAAGCGGGAGCGATGACTGGTGCAGGGTACTGAGTGTTGGCTGCGAGACAAGAGGGGGCGGGGACGTTGACTCAGGGGATCCCGATGACTCGGGTGGCTCAGCGATGGTGGGTAGCGACGTTTCGGGATCGAGTGTAAACTCGGGCAGCGGGGGAGGCGTAATGATTCGGGAGTATGGAGTGTATGCAGTGTCCGGGTTCATGTCCAGGATCCCAGCCTCTTGGGATGGGACAGTCAAGTTATCGAGAATGATTTGGGAAGGGGGGCGAACGGGCACAGTGGTGACGATGGGTGTATCAGACATGAGGTTTCCGGGGATGATCATGGGTGGCGAGAATGGGCGAAGGGGGTGCATCTTTTATATCTTTCGTCCAGCCCCTTCGGCAGTAGGATTTTGCCGGTAGAATTCGGCGATTAAGTCGGGCGCGTGGCGGACGTTATCGAGTGGTTCCCACGAACTGTCACTCATGGGAAATCCCTTCCACTGGATTAGGAATTGAAGTTTGTGCCCTCAGCCGTGAAGGCGAGATTGTAACACGCGCTCTACTTCGAATTCTTCTTCCCCTTCGATAAGGTCAGGTGGAGGTCGCGTGAAGTTAGCTCCATGGAGTTCCGTCTCCTTATATGGCGTGAGGAGGTTCGCGTGGAACACGGGGTGTATCTTCCACGTCCTTGGAAGGTCTAGTTCATACGAGACCGCCGATAAGACTTTCTTAATTCGGAACGGTCTGTGGCACTTCGGAGCAAGTTTTGCGGTGGGGTAAAAGGTCCGGAGGTTCGTCCCCTCCAACCACACTTGAGCACCTTCCAGGTAAGGTATAAAGCGCGTCTTCCCCCTCTTCGCCATAAGTTCTTGCGCATGCTTGATACAGTCTTGCGCGTGCTGGCGTCTGTCACCCATCTCTTCTAATCGTTGATCAATGGATGGAGTTGACGTGGGTTTTGATGTCCACATGGTATGTGGTTCCCATCCCATGATCAACGAGAATGGGGAGTGTTTGGTTGTGGCGTTTGGCCACGAGTTGTGCGCGAATTGCGCTACTGGGAGTGCCTCCACCCAGTTGTCCTGTTGGACGTTGCTCCAGTGGCGGAGATACTGTTCCAGCCACTGGTTAGTGCGCTCCGACTGCCCGTCCGTCTGTGGGTGATATGCGGAGGAGATGTTCTGGCGGATTCCCAGCGTCTTACACAAGTCCTTCATGAAGGCGGATGTGAAGCGCAGGTCTCGATCCGTGATCATCTTTCGGGGGATGCCGTAGTGCGGATAGACGTGTTGGAGGTAGAGCCGTGCCACTCCTTCTGCAGTAATCGTCTCGTTACACGGGATGAAGATGGCTGCTTTCGAGCAATTGTGGTCGGTAATGGTGAGGATAGAGTCGTATCCGTTCGATGGGGGTAGCTTCGTGATGAAGTCCATCGTCACGACTTCAAATGGTTCAGCATCGGGGTCTGTGGTGATGGGGAAGAGGTGTGGCTTTTGTCGGTGGGGGTTGATTTTGTTGGCTTGGCATGTCACACAGCCCTTGACGTAGTCTTCTATGTCCTTCCGCATATTCGGCCACCAGTAGTCACGTCGCACCAACTCTAGCGTGTTTGCGATTCCTGGGTGGCCCATGCTTGGCGTGTTGTGGAAAAAGGTAATTACCCCCCGTTTAAGATCGTTGTCGCCCACGACAACGAGAGCGTCTCCTTTCCACCAGAGACCTTGGTGCTTTTTCAGGTTGTGGGGTTCTACCCACACGAGGACGGCTTTCTCGTCCATGTTTTGCGCTACTTGCGTCCAGATGTCCATGTCATGCATTGACATCTGGGTCGCGCATATGAATCGGTTAGCGGGGAGGACGATTACATTGTTGTTGTCCTCCTCGTTCGGCTCATAGTCAGCCCGTCGCGAGAGGGCGTCCGCGCGACCGTTTTTTATACCAGGTACGTGCTTCAGTGCGAAGTTGTACTCCGATAACTCCAAAAACTCGTGTGCCACTCTTCGGCTGATCTTTCGGGGGTCTTTCCAATACTGCAGATTGGCGTGGTCGGTGTGGATGATAATCTTGTGAGGGGAGCCGACCAGGTAGGTACGCCAGGCTCGTAGCGCCTTGACTACCGCCAGCAGCTCCCTGTCGTAGATGTCATAGTTGCGTTCCGCTTCCGTTAGTGATTCGGAGTGGAACGCAACCGGTTGCATGCGTCGATCAGGTCCTAATTGATTAAGTACTGCCCCAAGGGCTACGTTGGACGCGTCTACTTCGAGCTCAAATGGTTTTGTGAGGTCGGGGAAGAGGAGTGTGGGTTCTCGGCCTATGCTTCGTCTGATATTATCGAATGCATCCTGCTGGTCCTGGTCCCAGCGCCAGGGGGTATCTTTCTTTGTGAGGTCGTGCAACGGGCGGGCGAGGGTGGAGAACCCCCGGATGAACCGCCTATAGAAGTTACAGAAGCTGAGGAAGGCGCGCACTTCTCTGAGGTTTTTCGGGGCTGGCCACTCCAGGACTCCCCGTACCTTAACGGGGTCCATCCGGACATTCCCATGTCCGATGATGAGTCCGAGGTATTCTATTTCTAACACCTCGAACTCGCATTTTTCTGGTTTAACGTACAGGTCGTGCTCTTCGCAGAGGCGCAGTACCTCATGCAGCACGTTCCTGTGTTGGGCGTGGTCGAGGGCGGTGGCGATTAGGATGTCATCCATATAGACGATCACAAGCCCGAGCAGGATCAGGTCTTGGAAGATGTAGTCCATCATCGCTTGGAAGGTCGACGGGGAGTTGCAAAGGCCGAAATACATGACCCGCGGTTCGAATAGTCCCCGGTTCATTTTAAATGCTGCCTTATGCTCATCTCCCGGTTTGACCCGTATATTGTTGTAGCCCCATCTAATGTCGAGCTTGGAGAACAATCGGGCTCCTCGTATACGGTCGATGAGTTCGGGGATGAGGGGGAGGGGATAGTGGTTTCGGACGGTGATCTCGTTCAACCGTCTGTAGTCTTGGACGGGTCTTAGCTTCCCATCTTTCTTCTTGATAAAGAAGAATGGTGATGCGTAAGCGGACTTGGAGCCTCTTGAAGTTGGAGGGTCTTATATACCCTTTGTCAAGCTGTTCGGTGAGGAACGTGGTGAGCGCCTCCTCTTCGTCCGGTGCCAGCAGGTACACTTTACAATCTAACGCTGGCGGGGCGTTAGGTAGGAGGTCGATGGCATGGTCCCACACTCGTGAGGGGGGAAATCGGTGGGACGCTTCTTCACTGAACACTTTACGGTGTCGCCGGTACTCCGCAGGTACCAGTTCTTCGAATGTGCGTTCAGGTTTCTTTGCCACCTCGCGCTGGGCTAACTCCGAGGCGGTCGTTGTTTTTCGTAAGAATGTAATGCAGGGATCCCACTCATCATCTATGAGCTGTTCCCACGCCTCCTCGTCAAGTTCATACGTCTCCAACGCCCTTATGGATGCTTCCATAGGCGTGGCTTTGTCTGACAGATGAAGGCTGGAAATAACGACCGGTTGAAACTCCTCGTTCAACGTCGCCTCTCCCCATCGTATCTTCGGCTCGAAGGCCGTGAACCAGGGGTACCCGAGGATCACTTCGTCTCTTCCTAAGTTTGTGATTAGGAAACGAAGTGTCTTGGTCTCCTTCCCTGTTCTTACGGTGAGATCGGTGTACTGAGTGATCTCTCCGTCCTGGTTGTTCGTCCCATCTACGTTCCAAATGCGGATGGGATGCGAAACGTTTCGGGTGGATATCTGTAGTCGTTTGAGCAGTGTCGAACAAATGAAATTGTCGGTTGCTCCTGAGTCCACTAGGACTTGTCGTTCGGCCGTCGTGTGTGCAGATTTAAACAGAACTGGGATTCACATGGATCGATATCTGCTAGTGTACACGTTTAGATTTAACGCTCTAGCCCAGGCCGCCGGGTTCAAGCGTCGGGAAAACCCTCCTTCCCGAATAGTTTGTCCACCATGAGGTCTCTAACCTCTTGGGTCTGCGCTTTCATCGCAGCGATCTGCGCATCCACCTGCTCTTCATTCGAAAGTACGCGATTAGAAGATACGGCGACAGTAGTGATGGTGGGAGTTGATACGTCTGGAGCCGGGGTAAAGGAGGGGGATCCGAAGGAGGAGGTAGTAGCCGCGCGTGTTCCCTTTTGTGGGCAGTTACGCGACATGTGCCCCTGAGCACGACATCTAAAACATCGTCCCTCCTTCTGAAGCTGGGCCCGGTCTCCGTCGGTAAGCGCCACGGAGGCTCGGGCGCGTCCAACATCCATGGCGTTCGGGTTTCGGTTCTGATTGAGGGCCTGGACCCACTGCTCTCGGCTGTGTCCGCCCTTCTTTCCACGCTGGGGTTTGTTCTTTCCCAGGCGGTCCTTCAGAACAAGGTATTCAGCCTGTTGTAGACGAGCGGCTGCTTTCCAATCATCCCATGTGATCGGATGTTGGAAGCGCATGGCGTTAATTACTAACTGATTCGGGAGCCCATCCTGGAACATTTCCAGGGTCGTGGCTTCATCGGGGTTATACCCGGCTTTGTGGACTAGGTTGGAGAACGTAGCCACATAGGTGTCGATGTCTTCGCCCTTCATGGTCAGAGTTTGCAAACTCTTCCGGGCCTTTGTTCGTTCCGCCGTATCGGTGTATGACTGCATAAACCGATCGCGGACGGTGTTCCACAGGTTCATCTCAGTCATTAGGACACCTGTGTTTCGCTGGTCCTCAAGCCAAGCGAACTGCTCTGTGACCCAATCGTCGACAAGGGGTCCGCAGATGTATGAAAGAAAGGTCATCGCGCGGGGGTAGGGGATAGCGAGCTGGTCGACGGTGGGGTTCATTTCTCGGTATAAGTTGAACGCAAGCATGAACTGCTTGCTTTTCTCCCGGTCTCCGTTGAACTCGGGGGGTGGGTTCCCTCCTAAGCGTCCATGTCCTCCGGGTGCGGGCGGGATCGCGGCTGGTGCGGCTCCGGCGGGGGGAATAGGAGCACCACCTGCTCCACCGCCCCCGCCTCCTCCGCCACCTGCGCCGCCTGCTCCACCGCCTGGCGCACCTCCTCCACCAGCGCCACCACTCGGGAGACCTCCTCCAGGAGCTGCGCTTCCGCCTCCAGGAGCCGCTGCTCCACTTGACGGGCCGCCGCTAGGAGCGCCTCCACTACTAGAAGGAGCTGGTCCTCCGCTGGTAAGGGTTGTGCTGGCCGAGGCATGTGTTTGTGACATGGACTGAGGTGTAGGTTGGGAACCGGGTAGTTCCGGGGGGTTTATGAAAAGGGAGGGGGTAAACGTGGTTGTTGGTACCGAGACACTTGGTGAATTATCAGGGTCGGAGTCAACGTCAATCCCTTTCGGATTATGACTCTTTAGTGGTCCAACGTTCAACTCAAGCGGTACTGGTTTGATAGTGTACCAGCTTCGTTCATTCGGCGAGTAATCAATGTAAGCCCAGAGACGTTTGTCCTCTAGGTAATGGATCTGGTGATACTCTTGCTTCTTCGGGCTGAAGATGTAATATCCTTCAACGCCGTTGATTTCTGCCCAGACAGCTGCTCCTTTGATACGGTCAGAGAGCTCGTCGGTTGTAAACCGGGTGATGTATTCTGGGTGGAATGCGGTTCTGGCACGACTAGATGTCGCCACAGTGAGAGACTTGACTTAATGTAACGCCACCACAGGGGCGTTAAGTACGACGTGTACTTCAGTTAAGTCACGGACAGTAACGGGACAGGAGTAAGTCAGTTACGACTTAGTTCGATGATGAACAAGTACCACTTGGCCTCCGTGGACACAAGGGTAATAGCAAGGGACAAGCTCAAGCGCAACGGCGAGCAAAACGGGGGAGTCAAGCGAAAGTGCGACTCAAGGGATCGGATCGTGAGAAAGACAGCAGTGTGGTTAAGAAGTCAAGTCTACCGTACAAGCTAGGTAGTGTGAGACTTATATACTAGTACACGATGTTTGTCAGAGACAAACATATGGCGCGATCCTAGGATGCGGGTCCTAGAGAGCTAACAAAGGGAGAGTACGAAAAGGGAACAAGGGAATCCCGCGGGACGACGCGTGGATCAGAAGTCGTCAGCGGGTTCTGGAAGTCGCGCCACGGGGCGTCGTAACGGTCATGCGCTAGGCGCGAGATAAGAGCCGAGGCGCGGATCGAAGCGGATCGTATCGTAAAAGTACAATGGAAAGTCGACACCGAATGCGAGTCACGAGACCAAAAGGGATAGACAGAAGCAAAGGGGAAAAATCGTAACAACATCAGTCACGGAACTACTTGCGATTGATGGCGTAAGTTCACGACTATGACAACTAATTTAATAGCTGACCACTGACTGAAATAGATGGTCGAAAGCTTGGGCCTGTCATATCGCAACGCCCGGGAGCTCAATCGCATCATTGATAAAGAATTGCCAGGGCCGCCTAAGTTCAAGTGCGAGGAGATTCGTCTTGGTGGGGGGTCTCACGACTTTTACTTTCGAGACATCATTCCCTGCATCCGCATGCTCTTTGGAGACCCAGCCTTTGCAGGAAGGCTTGTATTTGCACCTGAACGACATTACAAAGACGCAAATCATACCACACAAGTGTTCAGTGAAATGCACACCAGAAAATGGTGGTGGTCCATGCAAGTACGTCAAATATCCCCTGAGTCTTGGATAGTTTAGTATTGCGTACTTACACGGTTTCTAGAAATCCCTTGAGTTACGCAGCCCAGGCGACCATAATACCCATCATTATATCATTGGACAAAACCCAACTCACGCAGTTTCGGTCCAAAAGCGCATACCCGGTCTATATGTCAATTGGTAACATTCCTAAAGACATCCGTTGCAAACCAACCTACCGCGCGCAAATGTTGATGGGATATATTCCAACAACACGGCTCGAGCAAATTCAAAACAAGTCGGCACGGCGCCGTGCCCTGGCGAACCTATTTCATGCGTGCATGCATAGACTTTTGTTGCCCATTGAAACTTATGGCGAGACCGGCATTGCAATGGCCACCGGTGATGGGACGTGGTACCGCTGTCATCCAATTTTCGCGGCGTTTATTGGCGACTACCCCGAACAGTCACTTGTCACCTGCACATACAGCGGAAGATGCCCTAAGTGTACTGTCCCAAAAGACGAACTCGGAAGCGATGAAACTTTCCCTTTGCGTGATATTCGGACAGCGATCGAAGTATATTCATTATGCGATGGTGACCCGACAACCTTTCACGCAGTGTCTCGTGAAGCTGGTCTCAAGCCCACCTACCATCCATTCTGGGAGCGTTTGCCATACACCAATATATTTCTTTCGATCACCCCGGATATCTTACACCAGCTTCATCAAGGCATCGCTAAACATCTGGTCCGCTGGCTCGCCAGACTTGGAGCTGAGGAGATCAACGCGCGTTGCATCCGCCTACCACCAAACCACAATGCTCGACACTTTCACAAAGGGATCACATCTCTTTCACGACTTACTGGTCAAGAACACAAAGATATATGTCGCATCATCCTTGGAGTTGTGGTGGATCTCGCCCTTCCAGGGATTCGGTCTTCGGCACGCTTGACCCGTGCTGTACAGGGACTTCTTGATTTCTTCTATCTTTCTCAGTACCCCGTACAAACCACAGAAAGTCTCGATGCGTTGGATACGGCACTACGACAATTTCATGAGGAGAAAGAAGTTTTTATTGAGCTCGGAGTCCGGGAACACTTCAACTTTCCCAAGCTTCACAGTCTGGCCCATTACCGGAGATCTATCACACTTTTTGGCTCAACCGATAACTATAACACGGAACAATCTGAACGGCTTCACATCGACTTTACCAAGAATGCATACCGCGCGACCAATTTCAAAGACGAATACAAGCAAATGACAACTTGGCTGGAGCGACAAGAGGCGATGCACCAGCATAATGGACTTATCGAATCGCGAAAAGGTATTTCAGCACCACCAGTGCAACGCCCAGCACACTATTCCACCTTGCCATCAGTACTGTACCCTTTCTTGACAATGCATCCGTCCGAGAAGGGTGTCTCCTTCGAGAATCTTGCCAACCGATATGGGGCCGTCGACTTTCAAGATGCCCTTGCGGACTTCATTGTACAACACAACTATCCTGAGCTTTCTGCCAGCGCATCTCGGAGGCGTGCCGACAATACCCTTATTCCCTTTCAACGGGTTTCTGTGTTCCATAAAATTAAGTTTGCCCATCATGACGACCCAGACAAGCGAACTATTGACATCATACACATCCGACCAGAAGGACACGACCGACGTGGACTTGTCAATCCTGGGCGATTTGATACGGGATTGGTGAAGAATGGAACCCGAATTCGAGTTGTTCAAATTTGGGTTGTGTTTCAGCTCTCAACATCAGCAGCGTCCATGGTTTTCCTTGCTTCGCGCCCAGCTCCTCCTGCACAACTTGCCTATGTTGAATGGTTTTCGCCGCCCTCCGCACCTGGTATATCTCATAACATGTGTCGGGTATCAAGACATTATCGCAATGGACGTCGTTCTGCAAGTGTTGTCCCTCTGACAGATATATGTCGGAGTGTCCAATTGTTCCCAGTTTTTGGTCCTGTTGCGCCCCGGCAATGGAAAGGCTCAACAGTGCTCGAGGAATGTAATAACTTCTATGTCAATCCATTCCTTGATAGACACATGTACCAAAATTTTAGTGTAATTAATGGAAATTTTTAGTTCACTGAATAGAAATTTATCACCGCCTGCGCTTAGTCCCGTTTTAGGGTGGTTAATGGGCTTAGCACTAACTTTGACGGGATTTACAGGGTAGGGTTTTCCCGATGCAGATGATGGGAGAGCCGTCGTCAAAGAGCTGGACGCCTTCAATGGCGTTGTTGCGGACGAGAGAGCGGATAGCGTCGGCTGAGATATGGCCGAGGTGGCGATGGAGTGTATGAATGTTGACTTGCTCAAGTCGAGGGGCGGCGCTGGCAGCCATATGAGAGTGTTCGACCTTGAATAGGCCGTTGACGTTGGCGGGGATGTCGCCTATGATGCTGCCAGTTGATTTGCTCTTGATCTTGCACGCATCGTCGTCGAGTTCAACTGAGTATCCGGAACGCATGATGCGGCCGAGGGAGACGATGGTGAGGCCCATTTCGGGCGCATAGAGGGCGTTGCGAAGAGTAATGGGCTTGGTAGTGTTCCCGTTCGGGACGTCAATCTGAAGATCTCCAGTGCCTATCGCATAGAAAGTTCCCTTGTTAGCAGTGGTGATCGCGTGAGGGGGAATGGAGCGATAATTAATGAAACGGTTTTGGAAAGGGGACATGTGGCTGGATGCCCTGGAATCGTAAAGCTCGATCTCGATAGGGGGAGGAGTAAATGGCCCCGCGAGATAAGCGGAGACCTGTGGAGTGGGAGTGGAGTCGTCCTCAATCTCCTC
The DNA here is from genome assembly GCA_021527775.1 of Lactarius sanguifluus. Lineage (NCBI taxonomy): Eukaryota > Fungi > Basidiomycota > Agaricomycetes > Russulales > Russulaceae > Lactarius > Lactarius sanguifluus. The sequence goes on along the minus strand of JAKEYF010000030.1, from coordinate 158,592 downwards.
AATTGCGGCCCAGGCATCTTCAGTGTCTGCGCTGGCCGCGTTTCCGGAACGATTGTTGTTCCGGTTGTTGTAGTTGTTGCTGTTACGGTTGTTGCGATTGTTGCGAGTATTGCCATTGTCGCTTGAATTTCTGTCTCTTCGAGGCAGGCCTTGGCCTTCTTTGTCGCCTCCTCTGGCCCAGCAATCGGACTTGTAATGGCCGAGTCTGTGGCAATTGTGGCATTCCACATTGCGTTTGTCGCGTCTCTGCCCATTGGCTGAAAAGGCCTCCTCCGGGCCACTGGTTTTGCCGCCTTTTTCTATAACGAGCCTGTCATATTTGTCGGTTATTCATCGGATTACCCGACTTGGTTCGACGGAAGCGCTGGCTTGATTGGCTGCTGCGTTTATGGCGTCAACAGTGGAGGCGAAAGATTTGGGAAGGGAACCTAGTAAAATGGATGCAAACTCGTCATCTGTGACGGTTGCTCCCATGGACGCGAGCTGTGCTTTCATCTCTGTGAGGTGGGCGAGGTGAGCGCGGGCGTCTCCATCTTCGGCTAATTTGATTCCTGAAAGTTGTCGTCCTAGATCGACGGTGATCATCTTCGATCGCTTTTCATAGATATCTTTGATAGTGTCCCAAGTGTCCTTGACGCTTGTTTTGTCCTGGACTTCATTGAATACATGATCGGGGATTGATGCCGCGATAAATTCGTTGGCGGCGGCTTCTTCCATGTCCCAGCGCTGCTGCGGGGTTACGGTGCCTATGGTTACCCATGTGGCGGGGACCGTGTCGGTGGTAAGGTGTTCGGACCATTTACGGTTCCTGAATGACCAAACCATGCGGTTTCGATAAGTGACCCAGTTTGTTACGATTTTTCCCTTCACCTCTGCCTATTCCTTTTCGTCTTGTGACTCGCGTTCTGTGTCGACTTTCCCTTGTACTTTTACGATACGATCCGCTTCGATCCGCGCCTCGGCCCTTATCTCGTGCCTCGGCCCTTATCTCGCGCCTAGCGCATGACCGTTACGACGCCCCGTGACACGACTTCCAGAACCCGTTGACGACTTCTGATCCACGCGTCGTCCCGCGGGATTCCCTTGTTCTCCTTTCGTACTATCCCTTTGTTAGCTCTCTAGGACCCAGATCCTAGGATCGCGCCATATGTTTGTCCCTGACAAACATCATGTACTAGTATATAAGTCTCACGCTACCTAGCTTGTACGGTAGACTTGACTTCTTGTGTAATACCACACCGCTGTCTATTCTCACGACCCGACCCCCTTGAGTCGCACTTTCGCTTGACTCCTCTATTTCACTCGCCGTTGCGCTTGAGCCTGTCTTTGCTATTACCCTTGTGTCCATGGAGGCCAAGTGGTACTTGTTCACCATCGAACTAAGTCGTAACTGACTTACTCCCGTCCCGTTACCGTCCGTGACTTAACCGAAGTACACATCGTACTTAACGCCCCTGTGGTGGCGTTACACAGTTGGATCCGTCGTTGGCCAATTTGACGATGGTTACTTTGTCGCTCATGATGACGAATGCGGTAAGCGTGATTCTGAATAGGGAAAGGTACGCGCTGGTTTATTCTTGGGGATTTCGGATTTATTCTGCAATGGCAGGGCCCATAACCTTGTTATCAAAGGTGGGGCAGCAACAGGGATGATCCGGCTAAGACGAGCCGGTCAGGTGATGAGTATCCGAGAGTGGCCGGTTCGGTCGGCGAGTGAGAAAAGAGCAGCGCGAGAGCGATCGAAAACAGAAGACGAGAGCGATGAGCAAAGGCGAAGACGACTTCGCTTTGGAGAGGAGTTCAAGGCACACGAGGGAAAATAGAGGAAGAACAAGTGGATAATATTTCGAGAACATACAAGCGCTTTTTTATACAGTGTAGCTAAATTTTATGAGGCAATAGAGTCAAAGTACAGTAAAGATAAACAAAGGCGCACGGGCCATTACAGGCGTGAAACAGGAGTCGGGAAAACGGAAAAGACGGGGGACGAGACCAAGAATGTACGGAAGAGGGGTGCGCGAACCCCTATGAGGCTGAAACGAGACTGGCAGCGCTTGAGGCGAAATGGACTCGGAAATAGGCTTGAATGGCCGCGATCGTGTGCGGCGGCGAGAGATGTTGAGGATTCGAGTCGGCCGGGTCGAGCGTGCCGAAATGCAACAGCTGATACAAATGGCGCAAGAAGCTCAGTAATGAAAGTCGCGGTGAGAGACCACTGTCACTAAACTTCATTATATGTGCGTAGTTTAACCGAATTTAACCATACAACACTTTTACATGAACACGAACCCCCTCAAGATGACCAGGATCGGGCAGGGAAGGATGTGTGTAGCGCAGGTATTCATATGTATCAAGGAAATGGACCAGCGCCTGGTCACGTAGGGCGCCGATCCCTTGCAAGACTTCAGCGGAGAACACACTACGGTGTGCATTCGCAAGGTGGACCTTTATTTTGTCAGCACGAGCAGAATGGTCTTTGGCGTCACGGCCTATGTTTGTCGTTGACATGCCGCCTGAGATCCTGCGGCCTTCCAAAGGTCTGGCCACACCTTTCACAACTGAGAACGTACACCAGGTGTCGGTACCCTAGACACGCAACGTTGGCTCTTCGAACACCAAGACATGATGCGCTTCCTCACCTATGAACTTGAAAGCAACATAGAGACTCCTTCAAAGTGCCAGTATTAAACGCCAGCCTCTGAGTGCCCAAGGAAATCATTCACACCCACTGGGGTAGAGCGCATTGTACTGCCTCAAGGCTCTGTTGGGATACAAGAGCTGGGCTTTTGGAGGCCTTTTGTAAACAGCTAAGCGTGAGATTAAGCGCCCATGAAGCGCGGGAGCGCCTATTGAGCGTCTACCAAGCGCTAATCAAGGACTCCCAGTATGATTGCAATGCATTTGCCTCCTGTTGATCGTGAAATGGACATATTGGCAGCTTGTAAGGACCACAAGGCCTGTTGGATTCAACCCCACGTTGAAATGGCATGCCGACATCGAGCGTAATTTATTAAAACTCGCAACTGCGCTCCACGGTGCATGACCTGGCCCTCAGGCCGGTCCCTACTCTGGCGGCCTGGTTGGAGATGGAGGCCATCGGCTGTCACTGGCATAGCCCTTCACCGCCTCACCCACCTCGGATCGCGAAACAACAGCCCGACCGCCGTTGTACACGTGGTGTATTTGGTCACTCCACTAAGCCGTGTAGCCTTCTTCGGGTGAAATTCCTAATCAAGTTCCTAATACATGGTGAGTCGCCAGTGACACCCATCACTAGTTAATCACTGGCACACTGTTCGAGTTGGAGGTATGGCCGCCAAGACGGCCGCATACAAGATGATATGGCTCAGCCTCTCTCTCCGGACTTGTTGAACAGGTGAAGAGCCCAGCTACTCGGTCGACTTACTGTGATGCATCTTTTTGTCTCCTATTTATAGTATTTAGACTTTACGACGAGTCTGAAATGCCAAGGAAATCAATAAGGAAATTGGTTAGATGTATGCAAGGACGCTTGCCGCGACGTGTCCGGCTCATACTCCTGAGCGGCTGGACCGGCAACCAGGTCGATAAGTCGAGTTCAGTTCGACCGCGGTCCTCGCTATGACTCCCATGTAATTTATTTTCTCTACTTAAATACATCGTAGCCCTATAGTTATACGTTTCTCCCAAAACACTGACTTGCGCTTTCACGCGATCCTACAAGCCGAGTAATATTCGCGAGTCGAAACACGACAATTACTAGACCCGTGAAACCCACGCACAACCTAACCATAAATTTTCATTCGGTTCCTCAACTTTCTAGACATCGGATTTGGTGCAAGACACGATGGGTCAACTGGACGGAATGGTGAGAATAGAATACTGCTCGGTGTCTCAACTAAACTCGGTCCTCATTAGGCCTTTGTGCGCAGACCTGCCAGTGCGTGTCTGACTCCCTTCGCCTTATCCCACAACGTGCACCAGAACTCTCATCACTTGACACATCGCCACGCCCTTCCACTTTGAGAGCGGATAGGGATAGGCATCATCCTGCGATGGTATCAATATCAATAGGATGAATAAACGTATTTAGTGATGCTACTAGTACAGTCACTGGCAGGGGCTACAGTTAGTACAGTAGGGTCCACCGCATCGCTCATCAAACATGATCACTCTGAAAGTACCTCCTGTTCTCAGAGTAAGGGACGGTCATGCAGAACTCTACTAAGCTTGAGTCGTGCAAGGGCTAAAATCACTAAACTGGACATTACACGCGCGATACTATGCTAGTTGAATGATATAACACTTGTACGTGAACACATAACCTGGCACTACTCCTTCGACATGCTTGTCGACATGACCAGTATTCTCAAAATTGAGAAGGGAAAAGAGGGGTAGAGGACGCGTATATCTGTGGTATTACACTGCGTAACATCTCATAAGTTTCGAGGAACTCGACCACAGCCTGGCCACGCAGGGCGCAGATTCCTTGCAAGACTTCAGCGGAGAGCACATCGCGGTGGACGTCCGTAAGGTGGGTCTTTATTTTGTCAGGACGACTCCATTCGTAAAAGCAGAACGGGCATTGGCTCCGTGGCATGTGTTTGTCTTTAAAATGCCGCCTGAGATCTTGTGGCCTTCCAAAGCTCTGGCCGCAAATCTCACAAAGAGGACGCACAGCACTGGCACCCGAGGTGGCAGCATGCTAGAACGTGCGGAAGTCAGACGTCCGAACACTAGGACAGAACGCGCTATCTTACCTGTGAAAGGATCATATTCGAGGCTCCTTCGACGGTACCGGTGGTAAATACGGCCTCTGAGTACTGGACGAAAGAACTCGCATCCGCTTGGATAGAGGACATTGTAATATCTCAAGCTCTGCTGAGGTGCAAGAGTGAGCTGACTTGCAACGGGGCTGTCTGGAGGGATTATATAGAAAAATACGGTGGCACACCGCTTGCCTGGGCATCCGTCGTAGGGGTTGTAGCAAGGGTGTAGGGGCCCATCCCATCCCATACTCTGAGGGTCAGATGTTCACGTCGCAGGACGCGGTTTATTGGCACAATTTTCAGGTGACACGGCCCTCCTCCTAGAGCCAGGATCTGGCACCGTTGGTATTCTATCGGTCCGATGATAATTTGATCTTGTGGGAAAGACGGATTGGTGAAATAACCTCGAACGCAATGTCCCAACTGAACCATAAATTTTTACAGATCAGGCGGGGGCCGCATCTGGACTAAACATTGTCCCCATAAGTAGATGCAGGAATTCACTTGTTAGGTGATTCTCCCTCGTAAGGATCAGGAGGGCCAAGGAAAATGAACCCGCGTGTGTCAATAACACCTTGGATAACACACCAAAGCATGTACGAGGTGTTGACACAAAATCCATTTTCTCACTGAGAGGTTTCCAAAAAAATTGGAGGATTAGCCAGGAAGTTTCTAGCCGGAAATTTGGGACAAGTAAGAGGGTGAGAAAGCTCCGTTGTCGATCCGCGCCGCGGCGCTTAGCGGGGTGGTTCATACGCGCCTTACAGTACGCGTGACTTTACTGGCACAACTCCGACGCCGCGCTCTTGCCGCTGGCACTCACCACCGTCACCATACTGCCGTCCTAGAGGTACTTATGCATTGGGGCTCTGAAGCGAGCCAAAATGCAGGGTTTCCTATGGCGGGCTGGCAGATTCCCATGACCTCAGGCCCCCACGTGACATTACCACTGGCAGTTGCCACACGCAGAATATTTTTTCAACTACTACGCCGTAGGACATGGGCAACGACACGGAGGCCCTTGGTGCCCTATTCGTCGGAAAGTGGTCGCAAGCATCATGTAGGGCGTAATCTGGCACGTTTGCCTCAGAGGTGTGTAGACGCACGCCTGGATCACGGCTGACGATGAACGGGCGTGTGTCCCGGGCCCAGGGGTGGTCCCTGGTCTACAGTATGGTGATATTCCATTTCAGTCACGACTAATGCGAGATTTCGGCGAGTAATAGTGGGCCCAACCATCCAATACCGAGCAGTATTCGTTGGCATGGCCGAAAGTCTGGTTAATTCTAGATGGTCCACGCCCGTGCTGACGAAAGCAATCGTTGTGGGGACGATGCGTGCGCTACGTGCTCAACGACGCTGGCGGCCATTGCTCGGTACACCCGTATGCCCATAACAACTCGGCCACGTCGGACACGTTACCCAGTTCCACCCACGCGTGATTATCGACTCCAGCGATTGTGTCTGTAATGTTGCTCCTGTGTTTGTGTCCGCATTCCGCCATACCCCACCTACGTCTGTCTACTCGTTGTACCTCGTCCATGTACTGTGGCCTAACTATTGTGTTTCTGGCTCTCGGCTTTGTATCTTTAAGGTATCATCTATCTGTTGTTCCCAAAACTGTTCCGTCTGAGAACCCCGACTTGTACATCACACCCACGCCGATTCTCGTCTCACGTTCCCTCGCATAATCACCGAACCCCTCACATCGTTCTATCTCCCGTAGCGGCTTCTTGTCTCACTTCCTTCAAGTTGCCTCTCGGTCTACGTCTTCTCCTTGGGGAAACACAGATGTCACTCGTACATCACCTTCACTGATACAGTAGCACCGATCTGGCACTGTCACAGGCTGTCCAGGTAAGACACGTTGACTCGAAGCCTTCCGTCAGTAAAGTCGCAGCACCATGGAGCAAAATGTCCTCTGGTGTCTGGAGGTCACCTCTTCTTACAGACCAGTGGCTTTCCACTTGCCAGCTTTCGTATCCTTCCATTACAACTCTCGCAATCATTCCCATCACCCTTAGTGTAGCTCGCACCGGAAACCGCTGCGATATCTGCACGGGAACACCTAATGTCCAGGGTTCCTGCCGTCCAAATCATCCGCATATCTCGGAAGCGCGACTCGCAGTAGGAAAGAAGTGTGAATAGGTATCTGGTGTTCACGAAGAGTAACATAGCGTCACTGCCAATGGTAGTTAACGGCGTGCTCCGAGAATGAAGCGCTCATAACCATCGCCTGCGGAATAGTGAGCATTGGGAAGTTCTGTAGAGAAACCCTAACTTGCCAATACGTGCACTTGGAATACACAGGTTCCGTGCATTGTCTCAGGGTCTAGCCGTCTTCCTTTCGAGTCACCCCTTGTGATCACCACTAGATGCGATCGACTGGCCTTGCGGTGCATCGCCTTGGCGTCCTATCATCGGTGCGACGCCTCACCTTGTTCTCACTGAGTTCCCGTTTCCCTGATGCGATCATAGGATCGGACTTCACAAACCAGGAGGTCCGAGTCGTCCTAATCTTCAGAGTTCCATATCCGAATACGGGAGTATTCTCGGACGATGCGGCTTCATAGGTGTGGCGCCTCTGGACATGATGTTCTGTTCACGAGGCCCCGTTAATAGATTAAACATTGAGTACTGGGGATAAAACCGTTCTTTCAATCGTAGGCCGGGGTGATACCCTAGGAAAAGGGAATACCACAGCCCAGACCCTCCAGAAAAACCACGAGTACACAGCGTTATGCAGGCAGTGCAGTTCGAACTGCGAACGTGGACTTCGCATTCTCCTAGGATGGAGCCTAAGACAGAAAAAAGCCGCCGATCGCGGTCCCCTAAAATCCAGAAATGAGACTTACTAGCTCATCGGAATTAGAGGGTGCTCACGGAGCGTGCCGAGAAAAGGTGCCTAGGACTTCCGCACCCGAATACGGCATGAAAGAACCAGAACCAATGGTGGGCACGCCACAATTGTGCTGTGTATCACTAACACTAGCTAGAACGGACGTCAGATAAGCAAACGGAGGATTTCTCCAACCGAGGGTCATCCCCTTTCGACGGGGTGGATAAGTAAGCAATATGAATGGTACACCCGATATTACCGTTTCACAAGACGCGTTGTATCCTCATGGTGACTATCGGGCACAGCATTCCGAGAATTTCTGACCAAGAAGAGACAGCAATGATGTAGCCGAATATCGTCCCAAGTACGCTTTTCGCTGCTCAACACCGTGATCGCTGCTTTCAAGGAAAGTCAGACAGACAATTCCCGAGACTTATAAAAGACAACTGTGACATACACCGGCAGACCACTGGAACTTGTTCATTGGCATTTGGCGGAGAGCCAACAAAGTGGGACACGTGTTGAGCACGTGGAACCTGGCGCTACAAAATACAACAAAATACAAAACGTACACGTTTTGTGTCCTTACAACTGAGACGAGTTTGATGGGTAAGGTAACTGAAGATGTTGGGAAGCCTTTTGTATCGCACCAACGGCTGTGCAAATTGGTTCTTTGGTGGTACCCGAGTGCAACACCTTGGCGGACATAGACTTAGTAGTAGTTCTACTAGGTGGCCGTACCACTGCTGGCACAATGGACTCGGGGTCTCTGCTGCGGCCTTAACTTGAACCGCGGCACTGGAATTTCAGGTAAAAAGGGACCTTCGCACGGTAGAACACAGGTCACAATCCAACACAAATCACCTGTCGTAGGTGGTTATGATAACGCTCATGATGAAACGTTCTTCCATCTTCTCCCATCAAACCTCCGCGGACGATGCGCTGGAATTGTACCCGTCACATGCAGCAAGCACTCATTCATCCCTGTCACCCTTGAGACCGATGGTGAGAGTGGTCGGGTCCGCGTAACAGCTATGAAGTTACTATCGAGGTGCCTAATTCCTCGGCCTGAACTGTGTCAGTGAGGCAATGCTCCCAAATACCCGCCTATGGTCACAGTAATATCACCCTGTATGATACTTCTAACATAGAAGTTCGGGGCACTGGCACCTGCTGTGTACTTTCTTCCACTCACGGAATAATGTCACGGTTCTCCAGCTCCAGCTCCGTGCCTTCCTGCATGTGTGATTACAAAGCAGCTTATTATGGGAGAATAATTGCGGTTGGCACCGCGCGCTTATTGGAGTGCCCTCGTTCTCAAACACGTTGCTTCAGCATCCCTCAATCGAGATCTAATGCGCGGGAAAGCTACTTTCCTACTAGCACTGGTGAGAAAACCTGTGGTTAATGTAGAGGCACCACTACGGTTACGGAAAGGTTGGATGGCAGGGTGTGCCATGATGAAGCCTTCACGACTCCTCGAGGCGCAACAACATGCCGTGTATTCAAGTTCCATGTCCTCATTGACTTACGTTCGTGTCCCATCGAATCGAATGGCACTACAGCATCGACTTTGATCTCCTAAGTGGAACTCTAACCATTTTTGCAAGCATTCTAGATGTCAAGCAAAGCAGTGCATAGATAAATCAAACACCTGCGCACTCCCATGAGGAAACGACGATGCAGGTACTTCTATAAAGCCTTTTCCCCAGGGAGGTCGAGTTGGCAACCTTCACAACTATCTTCGCATTTCAATTTCTCCTCTATATCCAATGTATGATCCTCAAGTCCCGCGGCCACTCCTTCAAGTTGACAACAATATGTGGTTGAATACTATGGATTTTCAGGACGGGGTAGGGTCTCTCACCACACTCATGCTCGAGCTTATTTGCTGACTCTCCACTGTGTATGGAGCATACGGCGGCGTACCCGAACGGTCCATATCCGCAATGCGGTCCCGAAGCGACTTTCGAAAATTTATCATTCGATGCAAATACCATAGTCCCGAGACGACAAAGCTTTGACGATGTCGTCACTTGACTATGCGGTGACGCCCGTAGACATCGGCCTTGCGGCGCCAATGAAACCCTCACCCATCCCGCTCGCGCCCCGAAGTCGGAACGCAGGACGTCTCAGACTTCACGTTCGGTTCCCCGCCTGTAGCACCACTTCGGGGCGATTTAGCATACCAGCAGCAGTGGTGGCCCGAGCAACATTCCACTCACACCCTTACCTCCGAGGTATCACAAGGCTACCCGACGATCCCGAACCAAGAACCCTGGGAGTACGACTATTCTTTGGTGGAGGCTATGGAGGCGCAGCCACACGGACACGGCGTGCTCCATTTGGGCGAGTCAGAGCGTCGCTCCATTCTCAGGAAGCACAGATACGAGCCCTCTTATCGCATCGAGGGGCAAGATACAAGGTTCACCTGTACTGTCGAAAATTGCGGAAAGAACTTCTCTGGCGAATGGGAGAAGTCGCGACATATCAAGTCCATGCATCGTCCGCCGACAATAGGGTGCTCAAAGTGCAATTACAAGCAATCGCGAAAGGACCTGTTCAGCGAACACTGCAAGAAACGACATCCCGGCGAGTCAATAGAAGAGTTGAGGGTACAGTTGGATGTATCAGACGCATGATCCAGAGATTGGCCGTGCGTATGAACGATGAGAGGCATGTTTCCTTTAGAATAGTATTTGTAATGCAACGGCAGTATTATAACTTCAATGACTAGCTTCGACGTCCCTCTAGCTGATACTTCAACGAGGCAATTAATTGGCTTCATGAGGAAGTAACTTACATTTGTGAGAGTAGGTGCCGTGCAGTGAGTTAGGATCGGACGCATGAGGAAACTTGATGGCATAGCACGACGACCAAGTATGCCAAATGAGAAGGTACGCAAGGAAGGGTGGTTCGAGGCCGAAGCTTAGGCGCTACTCCCCCGATGGAGCGAAGGGCTTTCTGATTGAAAAGTTGAAAACACAATTTGCGCCCCAGTTTCACGTGTAGGGTCAAGGGCAGAGACTAAATAGAGAAAGCCTGAGAGGTTCTGTCCACTACGGAAAATGGCTAGCAAAAACAGTGCGGTCCGATGGTCTAGAATCCTTGTTTGGGTCCATTGCTGACCCCTTGCATGGTCCGGCGTTCTCAGGCTTGAGGTGTGGTAACAGGACATCCCGCCTTGAAAAAATACTTGCCAATGTCGCACTCGTCAATTTATTTCAGCAAGAGGAAAGCAATGTCGGTCCGTGAGGTGGACAAAGCCTCGAGGAAAGGGAGCCATGCGGCGCACTGACGGAACGGGTGTGTGTGCGGAACGGATGTGATGTTTGTGCCTATTTGGGGACGTATATAAGTTTGTTGGGGAAGGTCGGGGTTCGTCATTGCCGGCTTCATTCCCTTCCCATCCCTGCTTTCGCTTCTGCTGCCGTCGACGACGCCTTTTCTTCCACGAGATAGAGACTTTGCGGATCCGCTGGTCGACGTTACCCACGACTTTCTTTGCATTTGACGACAACGCTTGCCTCTTCCTTTCATCATGTATGACTTTCAGACACTCTTCTCCGTCCCGGAGGGCTTCAGCTCCAAAGCTATTGTCACGACCATACGGGCTTTCGGCGACAAAACGAACACAATGCCTTTGAAGCCATCCGTGAGTAAGCATGCTCCGGCCGACCCCAGCCCTTCCCCACGCTTCCCGTCCCGAAAGGCATCAGCAACTGTTGCCCTGACGAGCACTACTGCCTTGCGTTCATGGAAGCCGCTCTCGTCGACACCGCTCGACTCTATACGGCGAGAAGAAAACGCGATCCCGTTCCCGACAGCTCCTGCATGTGAACGACTACCTGCGCACGACCCGCCTCCGGGACTTAAACGCCCTCATCCCGTCGAGGCGCGCCGTCGGCGCAGTGGCGCCCTTGTTCCGCCTTCCGCGCGTACATCCGCTACGGTTGTCATCCGCCCCGTTGCCAAGCGGCCAAGAAAAAGCAGGCGTGTTCTTGCAGACCTCCAGTTCATGGCTTCCGTGCACCGCAGTATCGTCGCCTTGCATGTGGAAAGTGAGAACGGACGACATGAGGCCTTGGATACAGATGTGGATGCTATGAACGTGGACGACGGACCAGGTTCTAGGGATAATTCGGTGGCGAGAGTGAAGAAGGAGCTGTGTGGCTTGGACCAGCAGCTCGTGGCATGTCTGGTTCTGCGTCTCCGTGCTGGTGGCTTTGCCTCCACGTTGATGGATGCACGGCCAGCCAAAGTGCTCAGCCAGCTGCTGCCATCACCTATACCCCTAGAGGGTACTCGTGCTCCACCCCCGTCACCGGAGATGGACTCTGGCGTTGACGCGATCGAAATCACCCCGGATCTGCTGCCGGCCAGCTCTGCAACGTCGCCACGCGTATTTCGTCTGCCACCTGTGCCTTCTGTGCTGCCCCCTCCACCCCCTCTCCTTGGCAAGTCAGCTCCTCCCTGTTCTCCGCCTGGTCTGGTATCGCCGCGCGTTCCGTCCCAGTTTCCCACGGAGAAACTTATATACACGATGCCGCAACTGGTTGCGACCCATATTCTGCACCTCCACGAGCGTGGTAGCGTCAGGACGCCGAGCCCCTACCCCCGCACCCCTCGCGCGCGCAGTCCTCTTAGCAAGTCACTAGTGCCATGACCGACATATACCTCAACTGTATATACTCCTTGCATCCCTTCATGCCCTGATCGCATTTCGTCACATGTCCCATTCACGCATCCCCCTGCATCGTATCGTCCGCACCGTACGCTCGTCTGTATCATTATCTCTACCCCCGTCATCGCTCTTTAAGTTCCCTAATACCCCCCTCCCTCTCCCGTTTACTCCTAATCTCATGCTTCCATTTGTGTCGAATGTAGTAGGCAAGCTCGTGCTCATGCTGCCCGTCAGAGAGCGATAGATACACATACGTCATCTTACTTCGGAAGCGTGCACGAACATAATACAGTACAGCGCGGCATGCGCGCAAATATGCCTCCAACCGAGAATGTGTGCTCGTTGACTGGCACGTAAATGAGGACGTCCTTCATGTACTACTTCTGGACGTAATAATTACGACGGTTATTTACGCACTAGAACGTAACACGCTTCCTTCGTCCACCTGGCTTCTGGAGCTCTTGGGGTGTTTAAGCTTTAAGATGTGGGGAAAGGCACATCGTCATCTTCAAATTGTCGATAATGTGGCCATAGTGAAGCGATCTATGTATACGGGGAAGTGTGGCCATGACACAACTTTCTGGCTCCGCGGACACTTCTCGCATCACGGTCTGAAAGAACATGATCACAGGTACCGGTACTTGAAACTTGAAGAGGCAGGGCAGGACGCAAGTCGAATCACCCAGATTACACAAAGACAATACACAATGTATATTGGACGGGGGGCAGTTGTGGCAGTTACACACTGGCAGGTACCCAAGCTATTCTCCCAAACGGCGTCTCCGACGAGCCCCGCTTCTCACCATCCTCATCGACCCGCACGCCGACCTCGAATAGCCCCGCGCCGTGGCTCTCCACGAACCGCACTTCAGGCCTCGTCGGACGCATCCGGCTCACACAGCAAGAGTCGCGGGTGCAACTTCAGCCTGAGGTCCTCGGGTGCGACCGTAGCGCCACCCGGCAGTACATCGAGCAGCCACACATGCGCGCCGGCCGGACCCTCAATCGGCGCCTCGCCCAGGATCGCCGTGAACTCCGCCGAGACGGCCGCGAACGTGCGCGGCGGGGCCAGCACCCGCAAATGCGCGACGCCCTGCGCGCCGTTCGGGTGTACCGTGTTTGACTCTGGCCGCGTCGGCACCTAGAGGCGGATGAGGTGATGGTATGGCCTGTATGACGGATAGGCAGACACACGCACCCGCAACTCGCGTGGCGTCACGTCGCCACAGAAGAACGGCAGCCGTGATCCGCCCTCCTTCTCTGCCCAGCGCGCAGGCGTCGTCAGTTCCCACTTGATATTGACGCCGTCTGGCCGCGTGCGCCCACCGGAGACTTCGGGCGAATAGCGCGTCTCGCTGCTCACCGCTTGCAGCCGCCCATTCAGGATCGCGGAGAGGGGCGGCGCGGCATCCGGAGCGCCGAGGAACGCGTACGCGACCCACCCGTTCTCCTTATTCGCCCACGGGTGGTGGTGGCGCGCGTCGTGGGACGGGCTTGAGTGCGGGTAGTGCGACTCGGGATGTGTGAAAGATATCAGCTCTAGGTACGTGCCGTCGGGCAGGATCTGTTCCCTGTTGGAGGAGCAGTCGGCGGAACAGGACAATGGACGATCTCACGATGAGCGAGTTGGCAGTCAGTCCGCCGGCGTGCGTGCCTCCGGCGATGACGCTGATAGATGGGTGGTATCTCGGTCAGTCGTGGATTGGTACGCACGGCGAAGGCCGATCTAGGCGTATACTGACTTGAATCCTAGCTCGCGGAATTGCTTCGCAGTCGCGTAGATCGTCCCGGGCGGCGTGAGGTGCACAATGTGGTCTAGGGTCCTAATCGATGGCGACATCGGATAATCTCACAGGCGAGCGGTAGTGGTGCAGCAAGTAAGGGAAGCCGTGGTTGTGGGAAAATCAGTATCTGACTGACGTCTCGCTGCATGCCGCATTCCGCGTTACGCGATGCGGCCCCGACTGGCCCGTTGTTTCAGGTCGTCACTTCCCTCCACGCTGGTGCTGCGTGCGCGGGAGATTGCCATAGTTCAATATGACACATTCAAGTCGGTCTCGTCATTAATAGTGACTCGCGGAGTTCCCAATCATCCGACCGCCGAACAGTCACCTGTGGTCCCGGCGCTTAGACAACACTGGTTTGGCACCCCTAGTAGGTCTAGGTTCCTCGGGAAGGTTTCTAATTTAACCACACCCACTAGTCGCACATGTGTGGGGGGCGTTGTTTCTTCCCCAGAAAGCTGTCCTACAACTTCACTGGCACACCAGCCCCAAGGCTGAACGTGCATGCGTTTTCCCCCATAGGCACCGCACGAGTGCTAGGAGAAAGCGCTGCAGTACAGTACGAGCGGTGTCTCAAAGCGCCTTCAGGCATCGCTCGATCGCTCATCGAAATATTGCGCCTCCTGGTACTTGTATGCAATCAGGGTACAGTACTATGAATAGCTAAAGGTCGGGCGCTTGGTTTTTATGGTGTGAAAGGCGAAATCTAGGGCGATCACGGCCTGTTCGAGCGCATTGGCATACAAGAGTGCGATTGAACTCAGAATGACCGCGGTGTGCTCGTTCGTTGGACTGCAGAGCAGAGGGGCATGTCCAAGTGCAGGCCCCATGTGGCAATTGAATCTCACGGTCGGCTTCGAACCAACCGATTTGATTCAGACTCGCCATTTCTTTTGACCACCGTTTTTGACCATCGTGCAACTCACCCACATGCCCTCCAACTTCAAGCGCTCTGCTGGGAAGGATAGCGTTTGGACCTAGTCGAGCACTTTCTGGCATGTCGGACATTGGGGCTGTACATGGACTTCGATCATTGGCTTCTATGATTCACAGTCACGTTACGCCAACGTTTGCTGATTCACTTGTTCACAATGCCATCGGTTCTATAGTGATAACAGGGTTACTTGTGCCCGGATGGCGCTCGTCCTGGTAAGGTGCGCCAGAAGTATGACCTCGTAACGACATCTCCGTTATTCAGGTTTCGCCGGACGCGGAAATTAAATTATGGTCGTTGCATGTTGGGCAGCAGTTAGGTTACTTCTGATCGGCCTCCCTGCTGGCTGTGTATTATGCACCTTCTGATGCGTAGAGGGTTCAGGGTAAGGAGTAGATACCCTTACCTCGCCATTCATATGCATGTGTACTCACGTTCCGGGCGTGGACTTTCGCAGGTTTAACTTGAGATCTGGGGTTCTTAGACAGACTTCTATTTTTAACCCGCACTATCCCGTTATTCCGAACGCCCAATTCGCCGTTCCATACCCCGCACTTACCCTCCAGCTCCCGAGCTTTCCGCATGACCCTTGAAGAGATGGAACGTAAGTCTCGAACCCATCTGGGCATTTCAGGTTCAACGGGCGCTAGCCCATTTTCCCGTAATTGAGCTACGTCTTGATTCTTCACCCAAAGTGGGGGGACAGGTCTCCCATTACCATACTACTTATTACCTCGATTTTACCCTCAGTTCCTTGGTCACCTCCGAAATCTGACTGACCTACGATCAGTGAAATCAATGTTGTCCTCGGCAGATGCATTGGCCATCGAGCGGGGACATTGCTCTCCTCACATCGTTCGTCGACCCCTACTTTTCGTCTGCCCTGGATCTCGGAGCGTGCTACCAAAGGGGCGCCATTACAGCTTTCCTCGCAGCTTCCTCTAAATGATTTGGTGGGCTTGGGAAGGCACAACCTCACCGAACTCCCGTGGGGAGTGACGACCCAGTCGCATCGAGGTTTTTTCTTGTCTGTACAGTCTCTCCGCTCGCTTCCGGGCGAACTTGAAATCGTGGATTATGAGGGGGCGGTATTAGCTGTCCTGGACATAATCATCGCCTTTTCTTTTGGGTCCAATCGTTTCCTGTTCCCTGAAGATAGTCCGAATCCGCTTCGATAGCCCCCATCAGGCTAGATTTTACCACTTGAGCAAATAAGTCATTCGTCCACAGAAAGTAGATATATTTATTTAGAGGAGTCTCCCGTACAGGACCTCGATTATTCGGTGTTGGAGGGACTTGAAGAAGTGCTTTCCCAAATTCCCAGTTGTTCTCTCTTGACAATGCGGACACTGCCTTCTTCGTCTACTGTAGGTAATTGTTGGGACTTCTGAGTCAGTGATTTTCTTTTCAAAGTCACGGAGTCGTTCCTGCTCGTTACAGTGCCTGCAAGTCGCGACCGTGACTGGCCTTGCGATGGATCATTGACACACGCACGATTACTATCCGGTAGCCGGGAGCATCTCGAGCCCTTGGACCGAATCTCCAGCTCGAAATTTGTTTCGCGCTAGCCTATGGTATGGTAGGCCGTTTTGCGTGTTCGATTCCAGTTTTTTGTGTACGCAAGCCTGGTGCATCACGTGCGTGCTACGCAACGAAAATGTGTGTGATAAGGGGTTTACCCCGTGTAATAACCAATGATAACTGCAATATGTATGTACTTGTCCGTATAAGGTGCACTCTGCCAGTGGGCCGATCGCATGGGTGCTCGAACCTGAAATTTTCAAATACCTTTTCGCGCACAGCAATCCGAGTCATACCAATAGCGAGCTCGGGCTTTGTTCTTATCCCGTCGGACACATTTTACATTTACCGTGGGTCCCAGAAATCAATGCCAACGTGTCACGAACGTGAACTCGAATATCCTATATACTCGCTTCAAACTGTGTCCGCCCATTGAACTGTCCGAGTCAGAATTTGAACCATGGCCGACTCAGAGATTGAACGTAAGACCCGAATCCAATCCACTCTACGATTTTTCTCATAGCTTCATTCGTTCCATATAGCCTCTCTCCCAGAAATCGAAGACCAGATTTCTCATTGCCGCAATATTCTCTCATCGACACCTCGACCTCACCCTGAACGCAGTATTCGCCTCTGTAATCTGGCTGGCCTCCTATCGAGCAGGTTCATCCATTCAGATGAGAAAGAAGATCTCGACGAATGCATCGTCTATCTGACGGAAGCTATACTCCTTCCTCATCTTCCATCTGATCCACCGGGTGACAGCATCGTTCGGATGCTCTTCGACCTTGCTTCCGTCCTTCTTAGTCGTTCCCAGGAGTCCGAACAGCCCGAAGACGTCCAATCCTCTGTCATATATTTTCGCTATCTCCGAGACCACTTCAAGTCCATTGAGACCTTCGACATCCCACGCAGCGAATTTGCGACCTATCTCGTGGTTACACTGGCCCACCAGGTGGAGTTGGGAATCGGCGATGCAATGCGGGATATCGAGGAGATGACAGTCCTCTGCCGCGAACTGCTCAGCTCTGATATCACGAAAGACTACCCAATGGAGGCGATCATGCCATTTTCAGGGGCTGTTATCACAGAATTTGACAAGAAAAACGCGAAAGAGCCTCCGCAGGAAGTCATCGAAGTCTTGCGATTGGCTACGATACCTCAGCCGGACTTAGACCTTGTTTCTTTCGCGCTTGCGCGCTGTCTCTGCACTCGCTTCCAAATGACTTTCGCGATCGATGACTACGAGGAGGTGATGCCCCTCCTCGACAGAATTATCACTTCCCGTTCCCCCGGCGACAGTCTGAATGCAATGCAAGACAAGGCGATATGGATGATTGTGTCGCTTGTACTGGCCCGGACGACCACGAATCCAAACCGGAAGATTTGGAGGACCCAATTTACCGTTTGCGTGCCTTACTCAGTACCCCATTTACTTGAAGATTCCGTATCGCCTCCGCTATCACCAAAATTCTGAGAGCTATGAAAGAAGCGGCTTCGAGTATTTCGGTGTCACAGGAAGTCTTGCAGAATCGCATTCTGCTGATCCAAACGTTATCACCAGTTCCTTCACCTTCCCAGGCCCGTACATTCGAATGGGGTATCGCGGATCAAACGGAGACCGGAAGATGAGAGAAACGCAGCTCTCAAAGAAACTTCTCACTCGATTCGCAATGACGAAGTATCGAGCATCGAAGAAAGCAGTCGAGACGGGCGGATGCTAATCCTCTCGTCCCATTCTAGTGAACGATATCCATCCATTCCTGTTTATTACTTGCCGAATCCTTCTCGAATCGTTTCGGCACTGCAATAATACCGAGCACCTCGACGACGCAATCACCACGTATCGTAACGTTCTTGGAATGCCAGGCCTTCAGAGGATCCGACATCTGGCGACTCAGGGCCTTTTAGGATCTTTGGGTGAATACATCCAGCTTTCCGGACACAAACGACACAAACAAGACTTGGACGAAATGATGCGACTATTCCCCGAAATTGTCAATAATCAATCCGCGCGAGTATCAGTACGGTTCCAGTTTGCCTGCACGTGGGCGCATAATGCTCGACGTTTCGGTTACCCTTCCATCTCAGTTGCGTATCAGGACTACAATGTCATTGATGCAGAACACTCTTGTCTTCTCTCCAACTCTGCAAATCCAACATTCTCGCCTCGTTTCGATGAATGAAGGTGCTAGGACTCTACCGTTGGACTACGCGTCCTATCACATACAAATGGGTCTACTCGAGGAGGCAATTGAAATCCTAGAACGAGGAAGGGCCTTGCTCTGGTCTGAAATGCGTGGCCTCCGTGTTTCGGTCAATCATCTCTGGGCGGTTGACCCAACCTTAGCGGAGAAATTCGCGGCTATCAATCAGAACCTCGAGACGGTGACTATGTCTGTCGCTAGCCTCTGAAGCTATGGTTGAGACAGACAATCGTAGAGCCGGGCCACAAGTGGTCTGGACTCGTTTGGCAGACTAGTAGTTGCAACAGCGGAAACTTTTAGAGGAATCGAAACGAACTCATTATGCAGATTCAGAGCTTGCCTGGATTCCAAAGCTTCTTGAAGGCGCCATCATTCGATGCCTCTGAAGTCCTGCTGCTTCCGTGGACCAATCATTATCATCAACCATTCCCGATGGCGTTCGGATATCGTCATTCTCCACAGCAACTCTGCACCCTCCCACCTCCCTACTCCCGATGACTTCTACAATCGTGCGAGGAAACTAACGGATACACTGTTGAGTGTACGAAAAGACAGCGGCGTCGATTCGGACGAATACAATTCCACATTGGCTTCCGTTCTCAAAGACCTTTACCAGCTTGTTGGGAAGCCGATTACGAGAGACTCCGTGAACTAAGCATACCAGAACAATCGCGAGTCTGGTGGTGTCCTACCTCCGTCTTTTGCTCCCTCCCTCTCCATGCAATGGGACCGGTTCCATCAGATGACGGTGACGAGCGATATTTCTCGGACCTCTACATATGTTCCTACACCCCGACGCTTTCGGCACTCATTGAATCTCGCGAACCGAGTTCACGGGCTCTGGACCGTCCCCCAATACTTCTCGTAGCAGAGTTCGACGTACCTGACTCGGGCGAATCCCTCTCCGAGGTGTGCGAAGATGTGGAGGTCATCCAAGCTCTCGACACACCCGTAACAGGCCTCATCTCGAAGGATGCAACACGTGCTGCCGTTCTCAAAGCCCTCCAGAGTCACCGATTTGTCCACTTCGTATGTCACGGTACACTGAAGACCGGAGAACCGTTTAACGCTGGGTTTGAGCTCCACGGGAAGCAACGTCTCACTCTTCTGGAGATAGCACGGTCTCGCCTTCCCGCTGCCGAATTCGCGTTTCTCTCGGCTTGTCACACCGCCGAGATAACGGAAGAGAGTGTGGCTGACGAAGGACTGCACCTCGTCGCCGCGGTACAGTACTGTGGGTTTCGGAGCGTAGTCGGGACGATGTGGGCGATGGCTAACGCAGATGGACGGGAACTTACTAAGTACTTCTACAAGTCGATGCTCTCTGGAAAACAGACGGGGATACCCTATTATGAAAGATCTGCGAAGGCACTTAGGGATGCTGCGAAGAAGCTGCGGAGGAAGAGAGGGATAACTTTAGAGCGATGGGTAAATTTCGTCCATTATGGCGCGTAACGGGAAGGAGTTACCAGTGAGTTGGTAAATCGGGTTTTGTACGTTATGGAACTTACTGCGCTTCCCTAGTGGAACGATACAGGAACGCAGGTGTTTGAACATATGCGGTGTGGGACGTTGCGCAATCTATTGTAATATATTCGAGATGGGCATTTCGTTACCAATCGACTCGGAATTCAGGCTACTAACGACGGTTCAATCGTCATCTGACGCCCTTTCCATCCCGAGTGCGCGCGCTCGTTCCCGTAGGGGACCTGAAAAACATGCGCTCGTGGGCGTGGACATAGAGGTGAGCGCCGAGCGGAGTTTAAGGAACGATTATTGCTCGAAAGTGAGCGACTCCAATGAAGAAGTCACGGAGTCGAATGCATACTAAGCAAAGCGAACTCTTAGTACCAACGGATGTTGTTATGAAGAACCCAAGTCGGAGATCGGGTCTAATGGTACTGTGATCAGCCCAGCGGTGTAGGCATTATTAAAACAATTACACCTTGCCAACAGGACAACCCATCACGGGTCTTGAGGTCAATCTGAGCGCGTTTCTCGCATGACAACGCTTGGAAGATCCGTCCAGACCATTGTTTGGTTAGACTACGACCGTGGATGTGAAACTCACCGAAGATGGGGCTCTTGACACGGTATACATTGAAAGATCGCTTCTCCCTGCCGTGATCAGTAATGTAGTCAATGAAACAGATGGGGAATAACTGGCAGTACAGTGACACAATGCAATTGCGTAATGTGGTACAGACTGGGGTTCGCAACGAAGGGACAGACCAATAGATTACATGTCAATATATCCACGTTCCATGGGTAAGTTGGCTACTATGATAGGAGTGGCGAGAAGGGATACGTTTATGTCTCGGTAAGAATAGAGAGTCCGGAGATCAATGGAAGAAATGTCGAAGGGGAGGAGCAATTGCGACGATTACGCCGACCAAGATGCTGACAGCAAGACGGTAGGGCAAAGTGACGACATTCGCGATGGCGTTTGTCATGTTGCGTGGACTTTGCCGATGACTTCTTCTAGACACGCCTGCAAAATCGGGTTCGCTCTGATACGGTGTGAAGGGTGCTTCGCTGTCAGATTGCCCCGAAACTCGAGTGCTCATCGCGCCAATCGGTATTGGGTTGCTCCATCGCGTCTTCCTCTATGGTCCCGGACCGGCTTGACGGCCAATTGGGGGGGCCGTCTGAAATCATATGAATTGCGGGTGGACTCGGCCCTACGCTCTTGCTTTCGCATTGTGCGTTCTGTGTCTTGCGTGTCATCCACGTATGCACGCATTTCCATGGTGCGCTTGACAGGTTGAGAGCTCCTGTTCTAAACTATTGACGCGATTGAGAACTACTTGTAAACGAGAGTCGATGATGAACTGGCTGTCGGGAGACGGGTAGTGAATGGAGTCGTGCAGTGAAGAGGTGTGCTCTCGCAATCGAGAGGTGAACTGGCCCCAAGGTCGTACGCCAGCTGCGAGAACGAAAAGTGTCGTGCTGAACCACGAGATTGAGTCAACGCCATTGATTGACCCGAGTACAGAGCGAAGAAGAGCGACGCCAGCAAAAGGGGTGATCATGGAAAGGAAGAGATAGGCGAATTCTTGTCTTTGAAGCTCAGTCGCTGCTCGTTTGGTTTGTATCTTGGTAACGGCTTCCTCATCTCCCTGCAGGTTCTGGGAACGAAAATGAGGGTGGGGACGCCGGCCGGCGCGAAGCGTTATAAAGTTCCCATGGGACTTTAAGAGCATTAGGGATGTAGTTATCACCAAAACAAGGATGTAACGTACCCTGAATAAGTTGATGTAGATAGACAATCAAGATTAAGACTAGAAAAAGGTTCCCGAGGTAGTCACTCCCGGTAAGCCAGTCCACGAGTGGCGCGATTAAAGAAATGATAACGGAGAGATCCAGATCCGTTCCAAGAGAGTCCATAGAGGACGACGCTCTTGCTCGTCCACCGAGCCCTCCTCCGCCTTCGCTTTCATCGGCATTCGTGTCACTGGGGTCGTCTTTGTTAGCGCAAGAAGAGGGCGACTCCGAGTCAACAAGGTACCTAAAGGTGAACTGAGGTGACGACTCGGGGCTGACTGGGGTATGTCCGTAGTCCTGGGAGGAAATGGCGTCGGGGTGACGGTTGATCTTGAGTTTATTTCGAGTTGCAGGTACGGCGGAGGTCATAGAAAACGTACGACGCACGACTTTGTAGCTGAGTGCGGGCCCGGTGCTGGGGATCGAACGTTTTGTCGACGCAAAAAGAGAACGAATACATAAAGCAGCGCGTCACCTCCAGCACGGAGCACCAATATAAACCAAGAGTAGTGGTACATCCGATTCCACGCGGGCGCAGGTACCATAACCTGTGCCTGTACCTGAATCCTGGTCCGCGGATTGGTGCTAGTTCCGGCGACATCCCGAGGAACGAGAACTAAGTTACATCTTGCTCCTCCTGAGCCCGAGGGCCAACCAGCGACTCAGAAACTTCGTCGAGCCAAGCGCTAAAAGTAGCATGTATATGCGTCCTGGTGCGGGCGGCCCAATATGCTCGGTGTTATTCAGGGGGTGGACACCCTCACATGTGGGCTCACCACTAGCGCTCACCAGTGACGCGACCCCGCATTCCGAGCGGATGGCCGCCGCATTTCCGGGCCACTTAACTTAGTTGTCACTATTATGACACTGGCACTATAGCTGCGAGAATAGCCCTGTGGCTTCTTTGAAACATCCAGACGATAAGGGCAGCGCAGAGCAAGAACAAACAGGTGCTGTAGGTAATGGGAGGATAATCCAAGGGTCGTTTTCAAGGTCGTTTTATCGAAATTTCGAGGATTACCCAAGGCAAGCGCAGTACTGGCACCACGGTGTCGAAGAAACGAGCAGCTGATCCTCGGAATCGTATAACCTATCCAAAGCCGTATGGGGTCGCCATCATATCGTGAGGACTTCCCAGCCCTTGCCAGTGGTTATAGTTCCGGGTTCATATCTTGAACGTACTGCACCCGCCGGTAGGCACTTCCGAGATCACGTGCTGTCACACTCCCCTCTGGCCGGTCCGGACCCACCGCCGAATTAACGCCAACTAGGCCAGGTTTGGTTGCAGCGTCGGAGTGAGCGGCAGGGTCCTCGTGGATTCAGTGCCAGTGGGGTGGTGCGGCAGCGCACGCCTCGCTCCTTCCGTCTCTCTGTTCAGTCGATGGGATTTTCATCGACAACAGATAGTCGTTCCAAAAGTCGTTCCAAGAGTTTACTGTCTGTATTAGTTCCGCTTTGGGTGACAGATGAGGCCGCCCAAACGATCGAGACGCGCTGGCCACTGTGATGGTTGTGGATGTCGCCCTGACGGCACGAGGCGCCAACAATAAATACACGCCGCCCAGTTCACCATGTCCACCATAGCGCTCCAACATGGTAACCCCCTACCTATTTATCCTCGTTTCCCCTCTGCTTGCGGCCGTTTACCCCGTCTCCGCTCTTCACGTAGGAGTGCGTGGGGGATTCGTACCATCACACCCCACCAAAAGGGACCACGTATCCGGCTTGGATAATGGCCGGAATCTGAATTACATGATCAACATTACTCTTGGCGGGCAACCGCTCCAAGTCCTCATCGACACAGGAAGGTGATTCCGAGTCTCAGCCATCCATGAGTATAGGACGACTCACAGATGTATCAGCTCCGATCTGTGGGTGTCAGATTCAATAGCGGCCGCGCACGATACGGGTGTCAGTTCAGGACTTTCGTACGATATTGGCGCGGTATCCGGCAAGTGGCTTGCATCCACCTTTCAGGTTATGCCTCAACTATTGTGGGACACCACTGGCAGGGAGTATCAAAACAACACAGTTGGAGTTTCTGGGGTATACAGTTCCTGATCAGGCATTTCGTGAGCGACCCATGTTATACTTCCCATGCCATCCTCATTTGTTTCCCTTGCAGTCGAGGTTTCGCCAACACCGGATGTGCCTCCCGTACCTGGCATGCTTGGCCTTGGGCCTAACTCTGGTTCAAGAGTCCATACTTCTCTCGACAATCAATCACGAGGCAGCGCGGTGCTCGATCGCATATTTCAACAGAACGTTTCCTCTCCGAACATTCTTACCGTCCTCCTTGGGCGCTCGAACGATCCCGCGGAAAAGTACACAGGCAACATCACTGTCGGCGAGGTCCTTCCTGGATTGGAAAACATTTTGAATGAACCGCAAGTGCCAGTTACTTCCCTTCCATCATCTGACTCTGCGGACCAGCATTGGCAAGTGCTCTTAGACGAAGATGGCATAATCGGGCCCGATGGAAAGCCGATTCATGTTCAGACCAATGTTCAGAGCACCCCGAACCCAAAACAGTTGACCGCGATTTTCGATACGGGATATTCGTTTCCCCAAGTACCCCAGTGCGTGATGTGTATGTTTCCTCAGCGCCGTCCTCATCATAGCCATCGATAAAGAGAAGTATCGGACGCGATATATTCTGGAATCCCCGGCGCATCCTTCCAATTCGTGAACGGTGTGGGCCAAATATGGGTTATACCATGCGACGCCGAGGTCAACCTAACGTTCAAGATTGGCGGCCAAGCATACCCCATTCATCCACTCGACACGAATTCTGACGATGCATGGACAAACCCCGATGGTCATACCTGCCTCGGTGCGGTATGTTTTCGATGATTCCGTGGAACACACGTAATATATGATATCTGAATTCTCGCTCTAGTTCCAGCCTAGCTCTTCCAGCACGTCTGGAGCATCATCTTACGACTTGATCTTGGGGACATCATTCCGTGAGTCCCAACCCCCCCCTTCGACTAAACACGTAACAATCTCTCCAATACGGTGCAGTCCGCAACGCGTACCTGCTCATCAACTTTGGCGACTTTGTCGACGGCAGCGTGAACACGACCGCCGACCCATACGTACAACTCCTATCCATCACAGACCCCGCCTCCGCGCACGCCGACTTCATCAACGTCCGGCTCAACCCCACTCCTCCCACGTCCGACACCCCTCCGCCAAACCACGCCGCCATCGCAGCCGCCGACGCCCCCTCCGCCTCTTCCAAGCCCAAGAACGACGTGAAGAGCGCGTTTCTGAAGCAGAAGATCCCGATCATCATCGCGTTGTCCGTCGGCATCGGGCTCATCCTCATCGGCGTCCTCGTGCTGTGCTGCACGCGCAACCGGTTTTCTAAGCGCGGCCGCGACAGCCTCGCGAGCACGTACAAGTCCTATCAGCACCTGGGGGCGCCCGCACCTGCAGGCGACACGCGCCCCGTGCAAGGGTACCAACTCGTCCCGCTGCCGGCGCATGTCAACGCCGCGTGGGGCCGTCGTTGAGCGCCTCGTCTTTCAGGGTTCTTTTCGGGGTGTGTGTGATATACTATTGGGTTTACCGCTTGGGGACTGGGGGACTAATTTATTTGGGGTGCTGTATTACTGGGGTCCGTAAACACCTGTCTGTATCTATGTATTAATGTCGTTCAGGGCAGAGGGCGCTCGCGTGCGCTGTACAGAGTTCTATCGTGCACGATATGGCAAATGATCCAGTCGCATGTTCTTGGCACACACACGACACACGTCGTGGCGTATTAACAATGAGACGGGGTGTTATAAAACGCAACAGTGACAACATAACGATAGGAGGTGTGCGAGGCGACAATACAAAAGATATTAACATGTCGGAACGTCTAGCCGGTAGCAAAATGGATGGGATGGTCTTCGCCCGAACCCTAGAGGAGCGGGCGTTTGAGAGGTGACACAACCAGTCAGAGCCGAAACTCGTCAATCGCTCTCGCCTCTACCCTGCGCGTCCCTCGTACGTCCGAAGAGTGGCACGTCTGGTCCATGCATGATGCAAGGGGAAGGGCGAGGTATAGGTGGCGGGATTTCGTTTCATTGAATACGGTCGCCCAAGAAGTGAGGACGGACGATGTGCTCTGGAGTGCGGCAGTAGCGATGTGGCAAGGCCAACTAGACACAAAATAAACAATGCTGCGCGCATCGTGGGCTGGGATAAGGTGGGTGTATACTTGTATTAGTGTAACGTGGGGTCTAAGTATGTGGAATATGGGCGGTCTTCAGTCGTGTTCGAAAGGTCACTTGCATCTGCTAAGCCCTAGCCCTGGACAATTTCTTTAGCGGCGACCTGTCAGCGATCAAATTAGACTCGGGAAATGACTGTACGTGCCTGGCGAATGAACGGCCCGTGGAACAGGTCTGTTCTGAAGCCCAAGCCACGATCGGGGCGCCGTGTCGAGGCGCTGCTCGTGCTGAAGCTCCGGAGACAATACTCCATTGCCTCCTGCGTGGCCTTTCTGAGGGCGACTGCCAGGTCGTACGCGTGGAACGCGATGCCGCTGCGCAGGGACAGCCACGCGTAGACGGTCAGCACGCTATGCAGCGTCTCGAGACCCGCGAGGTCCTGCCGTGGTCTGAGGAGGACCCTATCCGCCTCCCTGGCCGCGAGCACCTGCTCCAGTGATTCCAGCAGCCCGCTGTCGAGCAGGATCTTGCGCAGGTCGACCGAGAGCCCGTCGCGGTACGTGCGGAACATCTCGCCCAGGACCGCCTTGCACTGGTCGTCCATCGACGGGAACGGGCACTGCAGCAGCAGCGCGCGCTCCGCGGACGCGAGCTCCTGGCTGAACGAGTCGATGTACCGCATCACCTCGGCCTCCTTCGCGCTCGGGTCCATCACGGCCATGCTCGGCGGGAGGACCGAGCAGAAGAGCAGCGCGTCGCGCACGGTCGTCGCGGTCGAGTCTCGCGGAAGCGCAGCGAAGATATCCAGGATCGTAGTTGAGATGAAGCCGACGCGCGCGTAGCGGAGGGACTCGGGCTTCGTGTCCATCGCGGCCTCGAGGAGCGGCAGGTCGGACGGCTCGAGCGTCGTGACCACACCGCCTTCCGCCCCCATCCCGAAGCGGCCCGCACGACCGGCGATCTGCTTGACCTGCGAAGCCTCGAGAGGGACCTCCATCCAGCCGTCCCATTTGCTCATGGTCTCGAAAACGACACGTTGGATCTTGCTTTTGGGGCGTCAGCACGGAGCAATGGCAAAGGGGCAGTACGTACAGGTTAAGCCCCATTCCAATGGCGTCGCTTGCGACTAGGACGTCGATTCCGCTATTGGGATCGTTGAAGCGCGCTGCCTGCTCTGCACGGATCTCGGGGGGTAGCCTCCCGTACACGACAGCGCAGCGAAGACCGGTTTTCTCCTCGATGGCCCTCTTCAAGTTGAAAATATTGGCGCGCGAGAATGTGACGACACAGTCGCCCTTGCGGATGCGCGTCAGGTCGCGCTCCAGACTGCTCGGCGCGACCGCAAGGGGCGATAGACGCTGGTAGCGATTAACGATGAGCTCATCGCCTGTGATCTCGGCAAGCGCCTCGATGATCGGGACTGCGCGCTCCTCGCCACACAGGTGGAGCTCGTCCGCCGCGGCACCCAGCACGGCCGCGGTCCAGGCATGCCCACGTTGCGAGTCGGCAATCATCTGGATCTCGTCGATGACCACGACCTCGTATCGCTTCTCCAGGGAGAGCATTTCGACGGTGCAGCTGGACAGCGTCGCGCCTTCTACGACGCGCCGCTCGTCGCCGGTGAGTAAGCTGCAGGGGCGGGCGAAGAGCGCATCGCCGTGCTTGAGCACCGCACGCGGGGTCCCAGGTACCTGCACATCGAGGTTGGACGTCTCGTCCACTTCGTTGTTTTCGGTGGCCTCCGCGCCGAGAGGCACGATTTGGCCGGTGTTCAGTCGCTGATAGATTTCGTGGGCCAGAAGGCGGAGAGGCCCTCCATACGCCCCGACGCGTGCGGCGGCGAGGGTCCGCAGTGCTGTGTGGGTCTTGCCGCTGTTGGTTGGCCCGACGTGGAGGACAAGTTTGCGGCGCATCGTTCGGGCGACCGGGAAGCTGTCTGCGATACGGGTGAAGTCCACGGCCGTGCGTATGCGCACCATTCGATCCAAGGTCTCCTTTGAGATGGCACTCTTCACGGTCTTCTGGTGGCGCGGATCCGTAGCCCACGTGTAAAGAAGAGATGTAAATGCCTGATCAATGGCTAGTCTTTTGGAGGGCGAGGATGTGTCGTGTAATAGACGCGCCAGCTGGGCGGAAGTTTTCTCTTTGAAACGGAGAGCATTGCCGTTTTCAACATCGCGTGTGAAAGCAGCCAAAAGTTCGGGTAACTCTTGTTGGGGTATGCCAAAGCGGAGAAGACGTTGTCTTACTCCTACTCTGTTTACCCAAGATGGAGCCTCGCGTTGGAATAGCTGTTTGAGTACTGAGGTTCGTGGGACAGTTGCCGAAGACGTATCAGGCCGAGAAGTTAGTTTTGAGAAGGATCGATATGCTGGAATTAAGGTCGTGAAGTGATTGCGTAGTATGCCAATTCTGTGACATGTCCAAAGTCCCGGCCTGGGTGGAAGACGAAAGAGGTGTCTTTGCATAGAAAAATGTCACCAGCTTTGGGATGTTCAATCCTGACACGATATAAAGGAAAGTGGAATTCTGGCCACTCACCACGGTGTCGATGATAACTTCAACCTCCAATGCCGCATGCACCCGAATCAGACGCAGAAACCAAACTGTCGAGTTGCGGATTTGGTGACGACGGGGAGGGAAAGCAAAGGCACTGAGAGTCACGTGTTACAGAGGCTCATACACGTCTCGCTCTCTCATCCACATTCGCGTCAACCAAAATGGCGTCGGTCGCACCGTCACGACTCGCTGCGTTAGCGCGCCTGCGCAGTGTCGTCTTCCAAACGTCGTACAACCCAACATCCCAGCGCACCGGTGCCAAATATCTCAAGCGCCGGCTTCGAGGTCCCTCGATGATGGACTACTACCCACAACAACTCTCTTTCTCTGCTATCAACAAGGAGTTTAAAGGGTTGGACCTGATCGACGAGGATGAAGAACAGCGGTTACAGGACGTAGTGGACAAGAAGAAAAGAGGGAAAGGCGCACCGAAGAAGGCTAAATCTGCAGGTCTGTATTCTCCATCCGTCTTTCTCTGCAGCGGCTCATCTGCGCTTTCACAGCCGACAGTCGCCGCGCACAACGGAAGCGGTAGAGACTCCCTGTTTGTATCGGTCGCGCATAGAGTTTCTTACGATCCACTATTATCATACACTGCTTCCTCCATGTCATCGTCACTACCTCCCGTATCTACTCTGCCCTCATTTGAGCCATCCGCGTCTCCGTCCAGACCCTTTGCACATGAGTGCCAACTCGGAAGACGTGCCAGCAGCTCTTCCTCGTCATCGCCCTCGTCCGGTTCGAGCTCGCGCAATCTGGTAAGCGTCCTGTGAAACAACTCATCAAAGGCACTTTGGT
The DNA here is from genome assembly GCA_021527775.1 of Lactarius sanguifluus. NCBI lineage: Eukaryota > Fungi > Basidiomycota > Agaricomycetes > Russulales > Russulaceae > Lactarius > Lactarius sanguifluus. The sequence goes on along the minus strand of JAKEYF010000030.1, from coordinate 129,091 downwards.
GGCCCAGCCGCCGCATGTCATGTACGAGGCTGTCCTCGCCGTCCTCCCTCTTTCCTTCCATCCAGTCCTCCAGCCTGCTGGTTCCAGTAACTAGCAGGCTATGCACGCGCGTGCGGTCCGTCTGTGTCGCCGGCGGAATTTTCTCGAGCAGGTGCTGGGGCAAGTCCGCCCCTTCACCTCTCACTGGGTCCCATGCCTGCATGGACAGCACGGAAAACCAAGCGCGATCGAGCAGATTAAGCCATTTGAGGAGCGGAACTAGGTCGGTGCTATCGGGGGAGTACCCCGGGACGTCCTCCACCACGGTGTTTGTGAGGCGTAACAAAAGCGATATCCGGAGCATCCCGGACGGGGCAACAGGCGGTACCTGCAGGGTGAGGGCGAGCAGACTCCGCATTGAATCAAGGTACGCTCGAAGAGTGGGTAGCTTGGATGCGGGTTCATGTCTGCGAATGCCTATCAGCGTGGGTAACAAACACGATGCAGACTCGGCGATGGTGTATACCGTTTGCTATACTCCTGGTGAACTTCGCGGTATCTTTCATCGAGATAGTCAAGTAAACGTCGTTCCTGTGGTTCACTGAGCGGTCGGGTTCGGGTATTTCCTGATGTCATGGCGGGACGCAACATGTTTTACCAAAAAGGTTTACGAGGGACACGGCGCACCCGCGCGACAGACGACACACCCTGATCTCCTAAGACTAACTCGGTGAGTCCTGCTAGCTGCGGAATTACTTCCCTGGCTAGTCAAGGACTGATTACTCCAAATCCGGTCATGGCTTACGCCACGAGGGATGATGGACACCAAAGTTTTCCGGAGGGGACAGTCTTGAACTCAGCGCACAAGCACGTGATTCCGTTGTTGGAACACCACCTCGCATTCCCAACTTTGGGCCATTACAGCCGCTGCACCACAGTGCCCGCATCAACTACCTACCATAAGAAATAGATACGCAGCGTTCTCCTCAAACCCGCTAGCCTTCCGGTCCTTTTTTCGCAGACTTTTGCAACACGTACATTCCTGGCGCCTTATAAAGATGCTGCAGCCGTCTATGCGCACCATAGTAAGTTGACATCCGGCGAGTGCCGGCGGATTTTCAGTGTCTGTAGCGGCGAGGCCAAACAAACAACAACATTCGCTTTTTGACGACCACCGTCAACTTGGGCCTCTCACCATCAGCAACGACCTTATCATACGGCTCTCACCGTTTCTTTTCTTCCATCGTGCGGTGCCCCGTAACAACGCACTCGCCGTCAATCACATGACTAACACCTCTTCAGGCTCAAAGCGTCCTCACGACGGCTCTGCAGACACCGAACAGAGGAAGCGACCTCGCGATTCTGACCCTAAAGACTGGAGGGACTCGCGTGCGTCAGGAAAGCCCCATGGCACGCGGGATAGGCATGCTTCAGATGACCGATATCGACCCGACTACAGTCCACGACGAGACCGTGACCGTGATCACCGAACGAGGGACGATAGACGCGAAAGAGATGACAGACGCGAACGAGATGATAGAAGGGACGGCTCTAAGAGGGACAGTTCCCGATACCGTGATCGAAGGCACGAATCCCGCGGAAAGCATTCTACACATGCTGACGGACGACCGAATCCCTCTCCCGATTCACCCGCTCGTCCACACAATGGTTCATCACGTCCTCCAAGGTCTCCCGATTCTGATAGAGAAGAAGGCGAGTGAGTATCGTTCCTGCGCATATATTTGATCATATGTGTCTTTGACACGCATATACTTAGGATATCTCCTCCCCCTCCCCGCGAGAAGGCCTCGGGGTATAAGAAAAACATACTAAGCCAGAATCTAATCCTCCTCCGAGCGCACCTGCTCCCGAACCCATACCCTCCGCACAGTCCGGACTCGAGCTCGAGTTGGCAACGTCTCCCATTCCGATAGAGTTAACCCTCGCTGCACGCCGTGCCAAACGACAGGCCATCCTTGCCAAGTATGCCGGCGTCGCAAGTGTCAACACAACAGAAGCCAGTCCCAGCCCGGGGCCTAGCAGTGCGGTCCAGCCGCCGCCTCCGTCTGCCGTTGTTTCTGATCCCCAGTCTCAGCATCACAGCATAGTTGTAGAAAACGGTACAGTATTAGCCTCGCGGGATATGTCCGTCGGCCCATTGCGTGGGTCATCTGGAGTCCTATTCCTCTGATTACGCTAACAACTCTGCGATACCAGACCAACAAAAGTCCCAATCTGCATCGCCGGCGCCAGGCGTGTTTGAACTCGCGAAGGGAGGTGAAGAAGAGGGTGCCCTAGCAGAGGTCCAGGAACAAGCGACACGCGATGGTGCCAGGGAGCAAGTGTCGGCCGCAGACTACGATCCCAGTTTGGATCGCCGGGAAGACGAGCAAAGGCGAGTCCGTGGCGCCCAAGAAGAGCTGAACCAAGATGTTGAAATGATAGAGGTGGAAGACGACGAAGACGACGACGTGGACGACATGTTTGCTGTCTCTGTGGTAGACAAGAAAAAGGTCAAGAAGGTGAAGAAAGTCGTTGTAAGTTCGCGTCCATCGTACGTCGGTGAACCATACTGATCTTTGTGAGCTCAGAAACAGTCCTTACCAGCTCTTATTACAACAACACTGGATAACGCGGCAGATTCTGAAGGGATACTATCAAGTTATCCTTGGTGAGCACCTCGACGGCGGTCGTTACCAAGTATTTTCCTCCATTGGGAAGGGCATGTTTGCCAATGTCGTTCGTGCTCGCGTACTCCAGAGTGAGACGGGTGAGGATTGGCAAAGAAGTCGCGATCAAGATCATCCGCTGCCAAGAGTCAATGTTTGTCTTTTCTTTCCCTCTTGTTCCCTCAAAACGTACTAACGAACGATTAGGTACAAGGCCGGACAGAAGGAAGTTCTGATCTTGAACAAGCTTAAACAGTCGGACCCCGATGATAAAAAGCATGTAGTCCGCCTGGAGCGGACATTTGAGCACCGCGGTCATCTCTGCCTGGTGTTTGAGTCGCTGAGGTCGCTGCGATTTTCTATTGTCCCAAGGCTGCGCTGATGTCTACTGCGTATACAGTATGAACCTTCGCGACGTCGTTAAACGTTTTGGCAAAGACGTGGGACTAAATATTCGGGCAGTACGCGCGTATGCCCAGCAGCTCTTCCTTGCCTTGAGCCTTCTGCGGAAATGCAACATCATGCATGCAGATATTAAACCCGACAACATACTGGTGCGTGAATTGTCTTCGGACACCATCGTTTATCATTCTAACCGTACTCGTACTCGGCATAGGTCAACGAACAGAAGACACAGCTGAAGTTGTGTGACCTTGGTTCCGCCTCTGACGCTTCCGAGAATGAAATTACACCCTACCTAGTCAGCCGATTTTACCGCGCGCCGGAAATCAGTAGGTGTTATTTATCGCGATTATCTTTACACCCTCACCTTTCACTTTGAATAGTTCTTGGTATTCCGTACGACCCCGCTTTAGACATCTGGTCCGTCGGGTGTACTCTCTACGAGCTGTACACGGGGAAAATACTTCTTCCTGGCCGGTCCAATAATCAAATGCTACTGCTCATGATGGAGTTGAAAGGCCGATTCAATCAGAAGACGATAAAAAAGGCAAAATTCGGAGATATGTATTTTGATGAAATGGGTGGCTTTGACAGCATCGAGAAAGATCGAGTGACCGGAGCGGTTAGTGGATTCTTCTGCGCCTCTGAACTAAAATGATCTAGTCCCTCATCCATTGTTCCAGGACGTGGTACGGAAGGTACACATATCGAAACCAGCCCGCGACCTACGCGCAAGGCTCATGCCGCCATCGTCTGTTCAGATGAACGACGACGAGCGCAAGCTTCTTACTTCATTTGTGGATTTGTTGGACAAATGTCTTGCCCTCGACCCCGCGAGGCGCATCACTCCAAAGGAGGCGCTCACGCATCCGTTCCTTCGCGGATGAGTCTCGGGTGTCTGCGGAGATAGTAATATCATCTGACTTATAGTAACGTCCGCACTGTCTCCTGTCTCTTTGACTTATCCCACCGACGTACGTATGTAAAGTATGTTACTGAATTTGCTAGTCTACCCCAGCGTTCGTTATCAGTGTAAAACACCCCACCCCCTGATTGATATCACGATTTCGGACTATACGTTATCAAGCGAAGAACTACACTTTGCGTTCGCACACCGTCCATACGGCAATGATAGTGGCACTGTGGTGGCAGTCTAATGTCAGCAATAATACGCTGTCAAATGTGTCAAAGTTCATGGCACCGCCGGCTTTATTTAACTGGATTGGTGAGTTATGTATAAGGGCCGCACAAGTCTCCGGACGTTCACTTTCACAGCTGCCTTGGACTGTGTGCCTCGAAGACACTCATCGACATGTATAGGTTTATTGTGCCAGGTTCTACTGACATGACAGACCATGTATCAGGAGAGCGAGCTTCTCATCCCACGCGAGACGGGGCGAAATTGGAGCCGATGGATTTCACGCTTTATGTCTCGTAGTAATGCATTATGTAGAACTCAAAGTAGAGTCATAGAGTGCGTCGCGTGTGGGGCTCCTCGTTGCTCGATCAATGATTATTTTTATCTTATCTTATCTTCCCTCTTATCAACACAGATGATGATGGAGCGACGCCCCGCGATGTGAGCGCCGGGAGCTAGAAAACGCCTGACGCCAAATCCAGCCCAGCGCGAATCGTGTGCATGTACAGTCGGTCGCCCCGCGGCACGGGAACCCCTTGCCGGTCGATCGGTTCTGTTCTTTCATTTTCTCTTCCCTTCTCTCACTGAAACACGGTGATAGCGCAATGACGCTCCACGACGTAACGCCAGATCCAGGCCAACGCGAACCGTGTGTATGTTATACTTCTGTCAACCTCCGGCGCGCGGGCTCCTCGTCGGTTGATCAATTCCTTCCCTTCTTTCTCCCTTTGAAAGACGGCGATAGCGCGATGGCGCCCCGCGATGTGCAGTGACCACCGGGAGCTGGAAAACGCCTGTGTCCAAATACAGCATCACAGCCCGGCCGCTTCTGTGCGAGATTAGTGCACGACCGACCTCGGCCCCGTGTTCGATCAGCAGTTCTCTCCGTACGCCCATCATCAAGAACGAAAAAACCGATCTCCAGGATCACGGACTGTCGGTTACTACAGCCCGTATGAGCTCGCATGTTACGCAGCTCGGTCCAAAGTTCTTTTTCTTTGACTAGATACTGTACGGTGCAAAGCGGGCTGGCCGGTGTGCCGGATACATCCCAAGGTCTCCAACAGGGGAAGCTCTTAGAGGCTAGGACCCTTCAGGCTCCAAGGCGGGAATCCATTCCCTCGGAGGGACCGAGGTCCACGAAACGAAGCCAACATAACTTAGAACAGCTCCTAGCCCCAATGTAGGTCGTCAAAACACGGGCCCTCAGGCTGCTGCTCTCTTAGTCATGTAACTTGTGATTCTACGTAACAATGTTCAACGTTCGACTCGCCGGAGGTAAACTGGCAGGTTTTTTTGTTTCAAAACAAAAAACCAAGAGGTAAACTAGCACCAGCACGGAATCCTCAGAATGCTTACGCCGGTAGACACACCGACACGTACACTCATGGGATAGCCGCTATGCCGCCGGCTGGCGCGGATTCTGATTCGGGGCTTTGCGCGGACCCGATTCGGAGGCATCTTTCGAAACTGCGGCGTTCCATTCCCCCCTGGCAGTTGCTACCTGGGAAGAACCACCCCGCGTCCTTTCCGCGGGAGAGGGGAGGGAGTGAGGGCCCTTCATTGTGCCTCCCCCCACGCTTCTCGCTTAGTTTCCTCGCTACAGCGACCGTAGAGCGCAGCGTACGTAGTCCGCCGCATAAAAAACGAAGCGGCACTTTCCCAGAAACGACACAGGTCCTCCCCCCACTCGCATAACTCCTATCCGGTGCCAATCATAACCCGACCCTTCACGCAAGCTCTATCCATCTGTTGGCGATCCGCCGCCGGGCCATCATCTGAGCTTTTATCGCCGGGCAAGGTCACAGGCTACTACAGTCTTCCAGTTGACTAGGTCTGACATACTGCGTGCAGTGCGTTCGCTATCCCCAACTCGTCACGCGTCACGTTGGTGGCTGGATAAGCAAAATGAGTGCGGAGATGTCCCGTTTCAGCTCGCTGTGATTGTCAGTGGATGTGTGGGCGGTGCACTAACACGGCGCCTACAAACTAGTGTCTGTTTGAACTTTGAAGCCTCCGTAACCATGGGTCGATGACCTGATGCTTGCCATTCTCGCGATGGTCTCTTACAATTCCTGTATGTTGCAAAATCAAATCTGTATCACCTGCCTACATTTTCTAATATACTAATACACTTGCGTTCTAGCACGGGACGCCGCTGGTCCTCCCAATCCTTTTACAGAAATTCAGCGAGTGCGATTCGCTGCCTTGTTCTCCCGGTGATCTAACGAACAGCGGGCTAAACAAGTACAACCTCTGCGGCGCTGATGAAATAAGTCGCTATATTTTATTACAGTCTTAGCCCCGGATAATTGTATCCCCATGGTCATTGTGCCAGTTGAGGAATTTCAAAATTGTCGGGCGCGCCACATGTGGTGTAGCAGGTGTAGCGGACCGGTAGACCAGCGCAAGCCACACTGCCGGTACTACCGTACAGTAGTGGCATGTGGCATAGACCGCGCAACCAAGCGCGCAATATTACACCCGGTGGTCCCCGTCAAGTAGATTAGATAGGAGCCATTAGGTATCCTACATATAAGGAATAATGCGGCATCTAGTTCAACGACAAAGTCGCTATGTACATGCCTCATATAAGGTCAGATTAGTAGCCACACAAATAGCGTGCCCTGCGCAAACCCTGCGCTCCATACCTGTTCATTAAAAATGTTGTTCGGCACCATTTTCTGCCTTTAACTTGAAGCAGGTGGTATTCGTGCGGACTTTGGTACGGAACCGGCACCAAAAAAGTAGCAAAGAAGCTCTCTTTCGACGAGCGCAGTGTCTGAGCGATAAGACACTACCATTTCTGATGGGAATGCTCTAGGTTTCCAATCTACTTGTGTCAAAATGTCAGGTAGACGCCGCTCTCCAGAATTCCTATTCCCACAGTCATTGTGACGATGACAGCCTCCTGCGCCCATGCTGCGGCGCGATAGCGTCCCTTCCACCTACGTCACCGGGTGTCGTCACCGTTGCCCCCCGCGGCTCCGTTGGAGAGGACACCGGTTCTTTGGGCGGCTGATGATCGAGGGATTTCTCGGGAATCTAAAACAGCGCGCACGGTGGGCGTCGGAACAAAGATATATGGAGAGGCTCACGGGAAGTCGGACGATGAACGCCACGGCCGTGGAGAAAGCTGCCATGATGAATACGGCGCGCAAGGCGATGGCATACGAATCGCGCGCGGCCCTCTGTGTCTCCAGAGGCAAGGATGCGATGAGTGTCGCCGAGTGGCGAATCCTATTGATCAGCTGAATAGCCGTATCAGCACAGCCAGACCCGCGAAGAAGAACAGACGCGCAGCGTACTTGATCGGCACCAGGACCATGAATGCGCTTTCGCAATTCTGCGCTGAGCGTATACTGGAACAGTGCGGACGCGACCCCAACACCACTGACCTGACCTGCGGAGCAGTTAGAGGGCCGGGGCGAATACGGGAGGATAGTTGGTATGTACCCAGTCCTCGGAACAATTGAACGAATCCAGTCCCCACGGCCATCTGGGACCCTGGGTGTCAAAGGATGTCAGCGCAGCTCACGTTCCGCTCGGATTCCGACATACGAGGTAGGTGTGCGAGCAGCGCAACTAATCGCAATTATGTCACGTCACTCGAAGCTCTTTCCAGTATCATCTCAGAGACGTACCTAACATCGTTTGCAGAACCACAGCATTTCCGAACCCGAGAGGTATCTGTCAAAAGAATTCATTACACATACCCGCGCGACTGCAGCGACACGGCGACCACGCACGATACTGAACCACAGCTGGGCGGGTCCCGAATCTTCTCTTATTTGGGTAATGAAGGATGCGGCCAAAAAGGGAAAGGCGCCAAATACGAGATTGAGAAGTTTATACTTGCCTGTCCGGTGCACCATCCATCTAGACAGGTCCCCACCGTAAGACGATATTGAGAGAATAGGGAAAGGCGAGACAACTTACCCTGCGAACATGGAACCACAGGACATGGATATGCTGTTTGGGAGGAGATGGAGACCTGTACAACCATTCAACCCAGACCGACGAATCGATTTAGGAAAATACGAGCCCGCGGTTGATGCGCTGGTCAATGCGACCGTTTGAAACCACATCGGGAAGAAATACATAATAGTAAAAGTGCAGTTGGCGACGAAGAAATTACTCAGGCCATTGAGGACGGGCATCTTTTGCTTTAGGAGGAACGGCGCCAACATTGGTTCACTGGCCACGCAAAGTTCGACCAGGACGAAAGCGATGAGAGATACTACAGAAAGTGCTAGAGGCAAGATGACGCCCGGTGCTTCCCACTGCAGAGACACGGGCTCAGTGTGAGCCACGGGGACGTACTGGTCAGTGCTCACTGGCTGCTCGTCACTGTATCGTGCGCTCAGGAATACGAGAAAAGAGAGGACCTTAGAGCTCGTTGAATAAACAATACAGTACGTCAGAGAGTTGTACGCACAGACACAAGCAGCGTTGCGCTCCCCCCATAATCGATCCGCTTGAGGACTTCCTTGGAGCTCTTACCCTCTCCCTGCGCCCGGTGATGAACTATTCACGCAGCAGCATCAATTGAATGGACACTTACCGGAGTGGTATACCGCAAGAATACAGACGTGAGAAGGGACGACACGAAGAACAGAGGTAACTGGATCAGGAAGGCCCATCGCCAACCGAAACTGTGTCAAGGTGAAATCATCTGCCTCTTGCATGTTGAGATAAGCAACTCCGCGGCATACCGATCACTAATCAAACCCCCGAGAGGACCCCCGAGACCGAGTCCGAGCTAATAAGCGAGAGATAGAGATTGAGACATTTGAAGACCATGCGATCTAACTTACACCGTTGAATACGCTCGCTACACCCTGGGCCAAACCGCGGGACTTTAAGAAAATGCGTCAGTCAAAAAAAAACATACGACGGGATGTGCTGACCCGAATGCTATACATATCGCTCGTAATTATGCTGAGTTCGGAGTGATCAGAGGTGGATAACTAAGTTAACGCAGTCGTGGAATGGCGGCTTACGTAGCAGTAGTCATTATACCACCCCCACCCATTCCACTGAACTAGAGAGGTCCGAATTAGAGATGAGCGCTGCTGGACATTGGGGAGACAGACAAATCTGGCAGCTATGAGAACCGACATGTTGTTCGAGAGCCCGCAGGCGAGGGTGCCAAGGGCTAACAGAATTACTGCAGTCTGATTGGCACCCCTCCGACCCATCACATCACAGAGACGGCCATACAAGGGCGTGAATGTGCAAGTGGATAGGAGGTAACTATAATTGTATCCTGTCAGATAGATTGATAGTGTGCACCCGCGTGAGAAGTCCAGACCTGGTTCCAAGCCAGCTTGCTTGATTGGACTTCTGGAATTCCGAAGAGATCGATGGTAGGACTTGCGTAAAGAGACAATTTAGTAAGGCCAATCGGTGGTAAGTTATAACCCCCGCCTTGACTCACGAGTAGCGACTAGAGTAGCTAGTATTATGTCGATGACACGTAAGCCAAGGGACCGGCTTAAACCCAAATGAAATCATACCGTTAATAGCCTAATACAGGGGATATGAGATGAGGTTGTAGCCCCAAGAGGGCACAGTTAAGACGGGTCGTGACTGACTGTGAGGAATGTAGCAACCCAGATTCCGGCCAAAATCCCATGTCTCGTAGATCTGGAGATTTCTAGTGGACCTGGATTTGCCATATGACCATCGGTGTATCCATTCTCGGCTTGGAGCAAGGGGTCCCGCTCGTTAGGCTCGCGGTGTATGGTCATAGGTAAATTCCAACTTGTGAGGTTCAAGGATGTAGTCGAGAGTGAAGAGCTCGCAAGTCCGACACGTGGGGTCCATTTTTGCTGCCAGTGCGAAATCGATCGGTTCTGTATTAGGTCCGGTCGAGAGTCCGACGTGTAACCCACCAGGACTGCGAAATGCCTCTACCAAGTCTGACCCGGGCCGCGTTTAGCGGGGGGTCTTCCCAGCCAATTAAATCACCCTTCTAGGGCATGGGAGCATAAATCTCCCATGAATTATGTGGACTGTATCCCATGACCACTCAATTCCTCCATTTCGGCAATCATGCGATATCAGGTTGACACTCACTTCGGACCACCGTCGGACCAGCAGGCAAACATTGAATGGTCACATTCTTGTGGCGCGCGTCTAGGATCGTCAAAGGCTGTGTTCGACATTTTTGGTATTTGGAATCCCTCGGCGGATATCGCGTGACTTTCTTGTTTGTTCACACGTACGACCGGCTTATCTCCTAGGCAAAACCCTTTGAGACTTTTCTCAAGCCAGGACCCCGGTACTCCAGAGCACGACATATGGTGTTTCCCTCAGCACCCGAAAGGCGCCTGGCACAGGGATCTCGGTATCGATCCTCATGAAAAATTTGATACAATGGTTCGACAAACGAGCACCCGCCTCCGCGGTGCTGTTCCAGAGTAATGCATCCAAGCCGACATACACTGCGCATTGTTGTTCCCCCTATTCTGCGGGCTTGCGTGCGATGCTAGTGCACTCGCGTACCTGCACCAAGGGCTAGCTTTGTTCCGTTCGTGCCAACTTCGTGGCAAGGCCTCCTTCGGCGCGTACCGTACCCATTGCTCGCTTACCCACCCACATCATGCCTCTATCCAGATTCCTTTCGGGACATCGTGTTCTCCTCCACCGTGTCCGCGGCACGACCACTTCTGTACCCCTCTGAGTTGGCTGCTCTTCCTCAAGAACGAAATCCGAACAATGAAATGTTCGTTTGTGAGGTTTCGGCCGCCAATGTCCGGTTCCCAGGTTTCCGGCGACGCTTTGATTTATTGCTGGAACCTCTACTTTGCGGGTTTCAGTCGGCTATTCACCAGCTTTGGCTCGTAGCACTTACCTGCGATGACATGGGAAGGCTTTTTTTGCGACTTCCAGTCTCTGTTGATATGCCCTCTTTATCTATACCTCTGATAACCCACTGTCGAGGGTGTTCTACTGTACCAATACACTCTAGCTCCATTTGGCCATTACTTTCGAGGACGCCTTGAGCTGGAATGTTCTGCTATATATCGAACGACATCCCAGCGGCTCGGCTATATCATATATCGTCCCTGGGTCCTAAGTGGCTTATCATTGTTCTGTGCTCTGTGCGTGAAGCCGTTCATTTACGGGACATGAAAAAAAAAACAAAGCGATAAATCATCGTCATTGCAGCTAGGGCCTGCATCGCCAAAGTGACTATAGCAAACACTGGAGACGCATCTACTGATGTACTCGGAAGTTTGGTCTTTGTGAGCCCGAGTCAATCGCGTTCCGTGGGAGTGTAATGATAATGTATGAGCATGTGTCTGCGGACGTAGAGATGTACAAATACAGTACTTTACAAGATATGTGGTATAATCACGTAAAATGCCAATGACTGACGTGCATCATTTACTGAAGCCCCAATAAGGCATGTGTATATATATAGCAGAATGCACATCCCATTCATTCAACCCCTTCTAGAGCGCCCCGAGCATGAAGGGCAATAACTTGAGATCTGTGGAGCTGCAGAAAGGAGGAAAGAGGAACGCAATCAGATGATAAAGTCTACGCACACTGCGGTCTAAGAAGTTAGGCACGCACCGTATTGTTCCGGGAATTGCCGGCTGAGGCGGGGAGGTACAGGAAGGCGCAAATGGTAATTGCGATAGACGGAGGTAGGACGGATGATGCGATACAATGAGAAAAAGTGGACAAGAGATACGGGCCACTTACTATTGCCAGCACGTTTTTTTGCAGTTGACGCAGTTGGATGGGTGGAAGGGGCTCAGTCGACAGTGCGTATCTGCACATTGGATCTGCAAGAGTTTTGTCAGCAAAATACGTCGAATGGGCTCACTCGCATAGAATGCGGCGAGTGAAACCGAATGCACGCACTAATTCCTCCTTCTAAGACCCGAAGTGGTCATGAAAATTGAAGACACTCAATTAGATCATCGCCATTATATCACATGTGAGTTGCCATTCCACTCACCAGATCAACGGTGTGACCACAGTACAGGTAGATGTTTCTGACTCTGCAAAAACGAGGATCTGAGCAACGACATCGTGAGGTAGAACAAGGCGGACTCACCGTCTGGAATGGCACATTGCGGAGTATTAGATTAGGAGTTTAAGCAGGGCTTCAGCGAAGCGTTTCTTTGGAGCGAAGGAGGTCGGTTGGTGTGAGATGGCCAGGGAGGAGACATCGTGCGTGCTTATATATGGTGAATTGACGCAAACATTCCGATGAATTGGCATCGTAGCCTCAAAGTTTGGACTCGAACGCTGTGTGATGGCTTCTCGTAACCGATTCGTTACAGGACAAGATCACTGGGACGTGTGATGCTTAACCTGACTGGGACCGGACACGGGGAACATACGTGCCATGATCCGTGAAAGCCTGGCCATTGGATGTCACGTAGTCAGCCAGGTATGCATGGAAACTGCCAGATAGACGAGCAGGCTTGACCCGAGCGAGCGAATGTGGCGAATCGTAGAAATACCTTGAGAAGCGTAATTCGGGACCATAATCTGAAGAGTCCAGATCCTCGCCGCGGAACCGGCCTCGGCGCTGCAGCGAGGTCCTGCCGTATATGGCCCAAATATGGGCCCTTCACCCGCGTGAACCCCACTGTACTATGCTGCGACACACTAAATTTTTTGGTTTTATGATTCAAAGCCAGCCGGAGTACACTAAAATTAACCTCACACCCGAGCCTGACAGCGGCATCGCATGGTATTGTATTACCGTATTGCTGTGTTGTGTTCAACGGGCTCCAACGAAGGCGACTCGACAACAAACCTACAGTACACCCCTGTGAAACTGCGGTCGTGATATGCCGTCCTGTTCAAGTTTCAAGTGATTGCAATTAACTCGCTGCGAGTGGCTCAGCGCAACACACAGCACAGTGCTACAGTACAATGGAGGCGCGGAGTCGCTGACATGATGAGGCAAACGGCAGCCGAAAAGCGTAAACACAACCGTTTCCGCTTCCTCGACATCTATCTGGTGTCAAATAGTCGACTCTCAAATCAAATTTATCGAGATCGGAATTGCTACTAGGCAAAATGCTGTTATGCGTGCTGAGGTCGATCACACTCCCCGGAATGACCGCCGGTTAAAACGGGCCGTCGAGGGTGGTGGTTTGCGCCCATTGATTTGAGCCTGACTGACAGCGGATGACCGACCCTCGACTTGATCACCGTTATTCTCCGTACTGCATTAAGGTTACGACTTACGATGACCATTATATTATGTACATATGTGGTTCCGGGCGTTTTCGCTTTCCATTTGTTATTTTTTTTTTACCTCCTGCCCAGTGCATCGGTGTCGAAAGCCCGCACGAAGAAAAATGCTACGGTAGACCGGAGCAGAACTTTCCGGAAAGTATTTGATTGAAGAGAAGGTCCGTCGGCGCAGCCGAATACCGCGTCGGCTCTCGAAAAAAATCAATGTTCGGACGCCGCCTGTTCCATTGACGTGACGTTCGCCAGACGTCGTCGGCCCTCGACCTCGCCACTGATGCGTACGAGGAAAGGGAACGAGGAAGACAGGGAGGAGAGCCTATCTGAACGAGTACGTTTGTGACAGTGTGTGTGTGTCACCAGTACTGGGTTCCATGACCGTACGGCATCCCACACCCACGCCTCTCGCATCCACGTAAAAAACGGAAAGAAATTGGGCGTTGCAGGGTGAGGGAGGCAGGGAGTGCGTGCATGCGTGCGCGCATTCCACGTACGTACTGTATGTGCATACTGTAATATAACAAGTAAAATTGACATATTTCATCGACGATCGAATATGTCGCAAAAATTCCGTAGCGCCTTATATTTGATTCATCTTATGATATCATTGTAAGGGTCCTATAGTATTATAAAATATTGCAATAAAATGTTACATAACCAAATATAACGGCTCATTTATAATGGCACCCAAAACTTATAATTAATATACCCCCTTCCACGAATTTTTGAACAGAATAAAAGGATCCTCGGAGCCCGTCAAGTCGAGGACAAATGATAACACTCCTACCTTACAGCAGCGGTGGAATTGCGCGGTTATTAAACTGGTAAATAAGTACAAGGTCCCGGTCAGTGGGGGAGGAAGGGGAGAAATGTCAATGCGCCACTAGTAGGCTAAGCCGACCCTTCCTTCCACTCTGAGTTTTAGGCAACGTGTGTCAAGATGCCAAAAACACTGACGCGATTTTCTAAAAGGAGTTGTCTTCTTATTATTTTGCTTGCCTTGGCATTGCGGAATGGAAGAATGGCTGTGATCGCTTTCAGTTGCGCGTCGCTCGCGAAAAGAGTGAGAAGCGGAAGATTCGCAGAGATTTAATCCCTTCCAGGCCACATCGCACTTATTACTGTAGCGCGGTCAGCAATTCGGAACCTCCACAGAGCCCAACGGTACTGTACTCAGTGTACTGCAACTACGGGCTGGCACCACTTGTCTTGTCTTAGTACAGATAAGGGCTTGCAGATCCTACATCCATCACCTGAAAAGATGGTCGTGACGACGATAATACGAAAAAAAAATTGTCTGTCCCACTCGGTGTCTTATTTTTCCTGTCAAATGTTACGTTCACTTGTTTTCCCGGGCTCGTCGTGTTTGTTAGGATATCATGGTCTGCTCGTACTACTGTACGTATATTCAGAAAAATAGGTGCATTCCATGCTTGATTCCGTGCAGGCCCCCCACAGTTCTTGTACGTTTCTTGCATGGACGTTTGACATTCTCCCGGTCTCCTTGCCGCAAGGAGACAAAGGTGCAGCCCCGCGGGGCTAGTATCGGAAGATTTCGACTTTTGGCAAAGAACTTAGTTTTGTAAATAGTAGGTCAGCGCTGTCAGCGCTGCCAATGTGTCACGTAATCGCCACCTCCACTACCTCCACTGATACCCACCGCCCCACTGATCTGCTTCCATCCATCGCGTCCATCCATCTGGTGTCTCTGTATATCAAGTGGTGACTCATCTTCGCGACCCACATGCGATCGTCCAGTTTACTCCGAGCGCCAGCAAGGTTACGTTTATCTGTACACGCACACACCCATGCGGTCAAACGCTGAGGTCTTCCTCGCGACAGAGTGGGAGCACCGATGTACGCAACTACATCACACTGTGGTGCGCGTGCTGGTCACATGCACACAGCAATGCGCGCACCCTAAACGTGCCCATCATCTGCAGGCACCATCTCGGCCGAAACCTGCAATGGCCGACCCAACCCTGGGCCCAGTCCCAGATACGGTAGTCACCTCTCGTCCTCGCGCTGGCCTGCACTCTTTTCTTCACCTCACCCACCCTTGCCCACATCTTCACCCGCACCCACGTCCATGCCCACGCTCACGCCCACACCCACATCCGCGTCGTCGACGTCGCGCTCTCGCCCCAACACGCCGCTCCCACGCGACACGTGTGCCTCGAGGCCGAAAATCTCACGCTGAGGCGCAAGAGGCTGCTGCGTCGACGTAGCCGCAGGCGCGAACGCGTGCGCATCGCGCGTGAAATCAGGTAGTGGGGAGAGCGGGGGGGTCTGTGTTTGCGGGTGCGGGTGCGGCGGGGTGCGAGGCGAGGAGGAGTGCAGAGCAAGGAGCGGGGGCGACGACAAGGCGCGGGACGGCTTTGCCGGGCCGCGGGGCGAGACGACTGCCGCCGTCATCGCGCGAGCTTTGCCCTTGCCCTTGTCGATGGGCGGGCGCGCCGTCCGCGGCGTCATTGGGCTGGACCCTAATGCGAACAGCGCGCGTTGGGTGGCGGGTTATCGAGTCGCGCGATCGTTGCGAGGATGACCTCGCTAGCTGGCGCAGGTCGATGAGCGGCGATGGCACAGCGAGGTTGGGCGCTGGCGTGGGAGTGAGGCGATCATCGAGATCGAGATCGCGATCACGTCGCCGGCGCGCAGTCGCCGGCAAGTGGTGGCTCGCTGTCTGATCTGAAAGGACAGCCTCTCGGGTGCGGACCGTCGTTTGGGGCCGCCGCTTGAACCTAGTGCTTGACGAACCAGCGGGAGATGAGATGTCCTGCCGGGATCGTGCGGGTGTACGGAGCGGTTGTGACGGCTGACCCACCATCCGGTTGAGAGCGGGGAAATGGTGGGGGGGAGGGCAAGGAGGCCGAGAGAAACAGGCCCTCCACGCGTGGAATCACCGGGGGCTTGATCAGCCGATCACCATGTGGCGGGGTGGATGTTTGAAGTTGTGACGGGAACGAGGGTGGCAAAAACGCCTGGCAAATGAGGACAAGTAGCAACCAAAAAGGCTACGGATAGCGGCGTGAGACTGCCGTACCTCTGCGATTTGGTGGATACTTTCTGGGACGGGGGTCGTGATGGCTATGGGTGTTGGTGAAAGTTTGCGCACGATTTCTGGGGACTCCGCCCGAGAATGCGGCGTCAGTTCCGCGTTTGAGCCAGGTGGCACAGATCGAGAAGCAGGAGTCACACATTCGGCATCACGACTCACAGCTTGAGCTTCATGTTGAGACATGCGGTCGGCAAGGCCATCGCCACGAAAGTAGCGGGATGTAGTGTAATCCCTGTGCGGGGAAGCTTTTCTCTTACGTTTCATTGCTCTCGCGACATCGCTTTTTCTTCGTTTCACTATAGGAAAATTGAGGGGTGATAGTCGCTCAGCATCCTCGGTACTATGTAGAGGATCGGGGTCGGCTTGGGAGAGAGGAGCAGAAGCGACATTGGCTTGCCAATTCTCGACGCGTTCACGGATTTCGCCGAGATCGAATGTAGGAACTGGGGGGCGAGGATAAGGGTTCACCTCAGGCTGAGGGCCATCATCAACTACGCCTGCTTGCAAATGAGTCCTCACCACGGCAAATCTGTTTCGCTTGGAGAATTTACCTTTATCTATCCGATCACCGGCGCTGGGTTGATAGAGTGAGTGCGGGGCCTTACTTCCGGAACACACGCCTTGCCATCTCCCTATCGTACATCCTAGCCTGGCCAATTCGGACACATGGGCCCACTTTCCGCTACTAGTATCCCGGTACGCGGCTGCGACGGCATGACGAAACCTGCGACGAAGCTGACCCACC
This sequence comes from Lactarius sanguifluus, assembly GCA_021527775.1. Classification (NCBI taxonomy): domain Eukaryota; kingdom Fungi; phylum Basidiomycota; class Agaricomycetes; order Russulales; family Russulaceae; genus Lactarius; species Lactarius sanguifluus. Next base: position 111,869 of record JAKEYF010000030.1, on the reverse strand, counting down.
CGGTCCAAGTCTACAGCTGCGGAGGTCGGCGATGGAGGTCGCTGGATGTAGTCAGACACAGACGCCAGAGCGAGGTGTGCTCTCGAGAGGCGAACACTAAAGGAGCCAGAAACACCGGAGGATATCGAGGATGGATTGGGTGGAAAGCAGGGAGTGTAAGTGGACATAACTTAGTTGTTGTTAGGAGTCACGCGGTGGAGTGGCAGTGTGATACTGCACGTGACGTAATAAGGAGAGTTGTGTCTGGGGCAACGAGCGAGCAAGCAAGGAACTGCCACACGTACAAGGCTCTGCCCCACCTGAGTTCCCCCTTGACTTCATTTCCTGCCTCACGGTCTCGGCCTGCTCGCCGCCATCCACGATGAGCAGGCGCGAGTCACGCGTGTCTATGAACGAACGACAGAACGACGCCTTGTTCGAGTTTGAAAACTGTATGTTTCTCCCCTCTTCTCCCTCCTCACATGGCCCCCTCTCACTCCCTGTCCCACCTGACAGTCAAGAAGAAGTTTCTCCTTGCAAATAAACATATCACAAAGTCCGTCCTTGCTACGCTTCCCACCCTTCACCGCTGATGGCCCCACCAGACTTAATTCAACCCTCAGCGTTCGAATAGAAGAACTTAATGCACAAATCTCAGCTCTCCATGTCGAGAACTTGCGTCTCCGTGCCTCAGAGATCGCCCTTGGCTCACAACTCAAGAAAGAGAGGGAGAAGTCACAGCGCATCATGACTGACGCAGAGTCTGCCGTACGTTTCCATCCCTTCCATTCCCCCGGTGTTCTTCACACCCAATGTCGCGCAATTCCGTTCCCATTTCATTATCGGTTATCCTTTTCCCAACGTTCCCCACGAGTCTGCTACATTCGCCCTGAGCGCTTTAACCCACTCATAACCCCCCGTCTCCTCAACCGCCGTTTTCGATCATTGGGTATCTCAGCCACTGGGGCGGCCCTAAATCCCGTCGTGATGCCTGAGTACATGACGAACTCGGCCCTGTTTCGTTATTATTTTCATGGTTTATATACTTTGATGGCTCCTTCCATCTGTCGTCCCCGTTAATTATACTGATTTGGTCACCCTCAGATTCACAACCTGATGAAGAGCTTCGGCTCGATGCGCAGGAATTTTAACATTCCTTCGCCCAAATCTCAGTCCCCAAAGAAAGAGCCCCCTCCCCGGGCACGCCGTCCCATGCTAGACCCAGGTGCTTCGCCGCATGCCAACCGGCTGGCACGGCCACCTCGCTTCTCTGAGATATTTGAGGAGGACGAAGCAGGATCGGATGCACTCGAAGAGGACCGCCCTCAGAGCCCGACACCTGTCACACGTCGCAAGAAGCCGCGCTCTACATCGTCTTCATCGCACCCCCATCTACTGGCACGCCCATCGTCTCCCACTCCACCGGCTCTACCCCCGCCGATCGTAGCAACTATCCAAGTCGACATTAACGAGTCTTTGCTCAAGCAGACCAAGAAACGCATATCGCGGCGACAGAGCGGTCTCATCAGTGTCCCCAATACCGCTGGCAGCGGAAACTCGAGCTCTGGATCTAGCTCATCCAAGGGTCGCCCCGCCTCCCCGCCTCCACGAGCACCTAGCCCCGCGTTTGGCTCGCCGTTACGGCGCGATGCTGGGCTTGCGGAAGAGGAAGAAGAGTATGCGGTCGTTCACGGACACCGGCTAGTTGATGCCGACGATGAGGTCGCGCTCGAGCGCGCGTCAAGCAGAGGCAAGAAGAAGCGTACGTTAGCACAGGCCCAAGCCGAAGAAGCGCCAGCAGAAGGTGGTCCTGAGCGCGAGAAGCGCCGTCTTCGCGAAGATTTCGAAGTGACAGCGCAGCGGCTGCAGGACGTAACCAACGCATTTGGTCGCGCGTCTCTTCCACCTCTCGACACAAACGTTTCCGGTATTTTTGTCTCCCTTGCAAAGCCCACCGTGAAATATAGTTTTATTGACTAGTCATCCTCCCCCCAGATCAAGCCCGTCAACGAACGCCGCAGGATACTGATTCGGACATGCCGTCTTCCTGCGCTCACTTACAGCTCAACCCGCCCGCCATCGTCGACACCCGGCACTACGCCGGCACCGTCGCACCTACCTACACCGCGCAACTCAAGTCCGCCACCAATACCCCTCCCAGCCGCCGACGCCGAGGGGTCAACGACGGGCCGCGAACGCCGCGTGCGCAGGAGCATCAACTATGCCGAGCCCAAGCTCAACACGTGCGTTATCCCATACCACCTCCAGCGTTCCTATCGTATCTGACACTCTGGGGTATTTACAACAGAAAGATGCGCAAACCCGACCCCGTAGCTGCGCCCGCGGGCGACATCCCCATGGTCACGGAGCGGCGGCGTAAATCGCGCCCGCGCTTGCCTTTGGACTGACGATGAGGAGAGCGATGGCGCACAGGCGGACGAGGAGCCCCTCGCGGGATCGAGGGTGCGCGTGGGCCTGGCGAACGTCGACGCGCGTCGGCGGAGCGCGGTAGTCACCGCCTCGCGGCGGTCGCTGATTGAGGACGACGAGGGCCGACGACACAGCATGCTCGTGTGATGAAAGGAAACTCTCCCCACTACTATTGTATGCTCTATGCTCTTTTTCTTTCCTTTTCTTTTCTTTTTTTCTGTTATGACGCTACGCTGATCATGAGTTCATGAAACATCATCTCGCCCCCCTCGGGTCCTGACCCACCTCCCCCCTTTTTTTTTATCCTTTGATCGCATGATCGTGTAGCTGCAATTCCCCCCTCCATTCAATACAGTAGGTTATTCTTGATTCATCAGCATATTATATATGTGACGTGACGGAATGTCGTGGTGCCGAGCGTGCTTTGGGCCCTGCCCGTGTATACGAGAGAGACATAGAGTCCAGCGCACGCGGGTGTGCACAGAAACTGACAGTAAAAAGAATACTGTAATAGCGCCACAAGTGAGCCATGGTAGGCGCGAACTTCCAAACACGTCATCACGGCCCTCTAGAAGAGGGCTTTCTTAACGTCACTGTAGGTGCAATTGAGAGAATTTGAGGACACAAGCAGGACTACACGTGTAGGATAGCCGTAATGCGCCGCGATCACCTGTACCCCTGGTCTGCGTCTTTTCCAGGTTACAGTACCATCATACGGGCGGGCTTTCCCCGATGACGGAGCTTTCCCGATCGATTCTGGTCTGTGCTGCTGGTGGCGACATCTCTCCGTCTCAGCCGCGTTTGGGGACGCCCTCACGTATGATGCGCTTCTTTGTATAAGTAAGTTATTGTACTGTACAGCGCGCTACTCTCAGGGCTACTCTTGCCGCGTCGTCTGACGACGAGACGGGATAGGGTCTCATATAAGGAAGTAGTAATCGAGACTGAAAAGAAAAGATGCGTCGTCCTACTTCAATGCTGTTCTGCAACTTGAAACCAAGCTTGAAACTTCTGTTTCTTTTTATTTATTTATTATTTTGGACAAGCGATGTATTACTGTAGGTCAAGCATTAGATAGCACATAAGTTACCTAACAGCCTAACGAACTTTGGAGGTGCGTTTGCGCTTGGCTTGCGCTCACCCATATGCTCACCCATCAGATGGATAGTGTGAGATGCAGACTCAAAATGCTAACTTGAAGGTTAGAGCCTTCTACCCACTAAAAACCACGAGATTTATTCAGTCAACTGGTAGGTCGCAGTGCCTCTTCTCGCTTTTTTGACAGTTATGTAATGGTTCATCTCCGAACAACTTCCCTCGGAGGGGGTATGCATGGGGTGCGGGTAGGTACGTGTGAGGGCGGTGCCCTCGGGTAAAGCGTGAGGAGGTATCCGAGTACTCTGGGTATGCGTGAGGGGTGTCCGCTTGTCACAATCTTGGTCTAGCATAACCAGTCAAGCGTCTCGGCCGGCCCGTTCTCCGGTGGCAGGGCCTGCCGGTAACCGGGCCAATCCAAACTTTCCAACTTCCAACACGACGACGGCACTGGTAGCAAACAACCAGCGAGTGGCCAGCCCAAGCTTTGTTAACAAAATACAAGAGGGCGACGACCTCAAGACTACCACTTATACCGTGACTGCAGTCCATTACACACTCAGCGTTTTCTTCTTCAATCACGGACCTCTATTGACCACCCGTCCCAGCCTTCTCGCCGACCGATTCGTTCTCCGCGCACCAACCGATATTTGGCTTCTGGCGAACTGACAATTTCCAACACTGCAGCCGCAACGATTGCCGCAAAGCGCGGTGCTTCCTTGAAGGCAACGCACCGCAGCCGCCCATAACTGAACGGTATGAATGCTTGTCTTTGTTCGCGCGACAATCTGGACTGATGGAAACGCATAGGATCGAAGACCCCAGCATCGCTTCCCCAGATTTCCGTATCCTGGTGGAGCGCCTCGATGTTGGCGATGTGGGTAGTGTCATGTGCCCACAGCGAGAACTGGAACCCAAGTCCCGAAGGCGCTGCGCGCGCAAGGCGTCTGCTCGGTGGGTGGAGCCGTAATACCTCGCAGATGAACGCCTCCACGCTAGGCTGCTGCACATCTTCGAAGCGCACGAACTGGTCCTCGCGTGGCGACTCGAGGAATGCGGAGAATGCGGCACATGCATCGCGGTCGTGGATCGCCCGCGCAACGGTTGCCGCGACCACCCGCCACATTGTCTCATATGCGGGGATGACGAAGTCGAGCGGCCGCTCATACCGTTCCGGGATCCACGTGTGCAGATACGCGTTCAAGCTCTCGAGAAGGGTCGCGAGTTGCGGGGGAGCGGCCCCGTCATGATACTTCTTCGAGAGCGTCCAGAGATCGTTGATCGCTTCGACGACAAATACGGTCCCGCCGTCGCTGTCTTCTGGTATGTTGCCTCCCATAAGGGATTCGACGACGACCCGCAGGGTGACGACCTGAATAAAAATCGCAAATGATATTGAAGGCTGGCAGGGTGGTGGCCGAAGACGAAGTGCTGATTTCGCGACGATGCCCCGTACGACGTTTGGAAAGTCCGCGAGATATCGGGTATGCTGGCGGAGTATCTCTTGAGTGCGAGCGACGAACTGCTTTCGGACCAAGCTATCCGCACTGACGAATGTATTTTGCAGTCCAAACGAACGGACGAGACGCGCATTTGGCCGCGCTCTCGCCTGCAACAGTTCGGAGATGGAGGACCCAGGCGGGTCTAAAAGTGCCAGGATGTCGGACAAGTTCGAAAACACGATGCGTTTCTTGTGCTGGAGGAGACGCCCCAGCAACGTAGAGAGGAGTGCGAGAAACAAGACGAGACTGGTAATACTACTCATGGCGTTGAGTCATTGGCAGATCACTGCTCATGTCACTTCGCTTCTTATGCCTGCGCTACTCTGCTGAACACCCGTGCGCGTTCAGGAAACTCCACGCCACTATCGAATGCCAGGTGTACGGCAGGTTGACGTATTTACGAAGTAAGCTCTTCTGGAACGAACGCACGACCCACATGGCCTCTTTCTGGGGGAGTCATGGGTGGCACGCCACAAAATCATTTTTATATCGGCTATCCTCGATGCGGACGCGTCTCGTCGATAACTTTGGTCCAACGTCCATCCTCGCTCTGCCTACCCTACTACGTATGCTTCTGAAACGGCTACTGCCGACCGGTTTATCGTCTTGGGTACATACTCCAGAATGTAAACGTATTCAAAGAAAGAGTGTACATTTGAGGCGCGCGGCACTAGCTAAAGAGAAACAATAATATATTTATATCCCGGGCATTTACCTAAGACAGGGAGCCGACATCAGGGATGATAAACGGGTTAAAATCGGCGGTTGGAGCCAAAAGTTAGTTGGTAGCGAAGAGACGCAACTTTAAATGCATCTCCCGCGCCTAGAAAGTGTGGGGTAATGGGGAACTGGGGAGGGGTGCGCCACCATATCAGAGCGAGAACCGGAAGGTTATCAGGAGCCAACTGAGCCAATGGGGTGCCAAGATCTTTGTGAGAGGATACCAGTGATATACAAGCCAGCCTTTGGGCTGCCAGTAGATTCGACAGTAGCTACGAGAGGCCAGGAGACGAGGCCGGAGTCATTAGAGTAAAAGGCTGATTACTTTCCGAAGCTCAGTGAGAAAGGCAGTCACGCGTGTCATTTGAAGTTCATGAGACCACTACGAATTGGGAACCATGCGAATGGTACGTAGATTTCCAGAGTTGTCAGGAAGATTCGCCGCGGCCTTCTCTCTGTGCTTCCCACTCGCCTGTGCTGCCTTATTTTTAATCCAATTGTTTTTAGAATTGGTGCCGAGTTGAAATGGATGGTATGATCTTCTGCATTCTAACTCGGTTCCCCCAGTTTGCTTTGAATATTCGTTGAAGGGCTTCTTGGGCTTTATCATGTCGCCCCTGGCGATATTCCACCATGAGATGGCTCGCTTTTCCAATATAATATATCATGTCAGCGAAGTGGGTATACTCTAAGATCTCTTCGAGTGCTCACAGCTGTTTTCATATCGATAACCGATCGATAAAAAATAAAGCTTATATTCTTTTTGTCCGGTAAGTATTCCGATGGGAGTTCCCGAAACTCAGCCCGCTACTACACATACTGTAGGCCTTTCAATATGAAAACGGCTGTAAATTTCTTCCTCTGGGTTGCCGCCAAAGATGGTCGCAGAGTATTCGGCCTGAGTGACACGCCTGCACGCCCGCGCCAGAAGGTTTGCAGAAGTCTATCTATTGACGTAAGGTGACGCATCTTGGACCATAGTAATGCCTACCCGGTCTCGACAGAGTCAACCGCCCCCTCGGAGTCGACTCGGACACACTAGCAGGTCTACCTGAGATGAGGGGTAGTCCAACGGCGCCACAAACCCCTCGTCCGTCAGACGACGTGGCAAGAGTGGCGTTCTGCACTTGCATTGCAAAGTTTGTGCAAAGAAGGGCGTCTCCTTACTTCATCGATGACGGGGCGTCCCCAAACGCGGCTGAGACGGAGAAGCGTCGGGTTTGCTATGCAATAGTAGCACACCAGCATGCAAATAGGAATCGACCTGCAAAGTTCGCATTTCCGTCATTGACGCACTGGGAAAGTAGCTCGGCCTGAATTCACGCCCGCGCCGGAGGTGTGCCAAAGCACATACATTAGAGCATTAGAGCTACGCCATCAAATGTTTAGGCGGCTGGGGTTCACACTGAATGTCCTCCTTCAAGCGGTTACAGTTACAGTCGAAATCGTCATAACACATAATGAGTTAGAGCCATTTTCATACGTCAAGGAGCCCGTCAAATATGAAAATGGCTCTAACTCATTATGCGTTATGACGATTTCGACTGTACCAGTTTCAATTGGTCTAAACCGGAGGACTCAAAAAGGCCCGGAAAGACCCGGAACTTTTTCGGCAACTCCCTGATGCTCTTTTTGGGGTCAAACCAAGCTTCAAATTTCGGAAATCAACCGTACAGCGGGGTGGGTCGCCTAGGCTGTGCTCGGCCCAAGACTCTAAACACTAAACGTACTAAACGTTCATCTCGGGTATTCTGCGATCAAAAGATCCTCAGGCTTCCGCTTTCCTAAGACATGGAACATAGTCGGATTTGTGGGTAGATGACTGTTTCAAGTTCTCTGTCACTCTCACGATCGATTCAAGCTTTGACTCCTTCCCATCCAAATCAAGATACACATCCTCAAATACCACTGTCCTCTCGCGTTGTCACGTCGATCTGATACTTGCCACCCTGCTCAGCTCCTGCGGCTGGTCACACTACAGACCATGCGCAACACATTGTTACCTCATAAGGTGTGGACTATATATTCTTCCGCCTCGGGACCTATCCTCTATCCATGCTCCTCGGTGTACGAACGACAAATCCTCGGTTATATGCTTTTTCTATCTTCGAATCAACATTCACCCCCTTGAAGCTTCAAGTTTCGACACCCCGTATGGTCTACTGTACTTATATTACTATTGAGTTCGAGCGCTGGCCGAGAACTTGATGTTGATGTTTGGGGATACGATACAGGACATGGAGATAGATGGTGCCCCTTCAAGTTGTCCGCGGACTCCCCTCGGGCGTCTCGACATCAGCAACTATACCATTATGCCATTTACTGTCTTCGTCACCACAATCTAGGTGGCGCGAATCAGCTTCCTGCGCAGGTCATCCAGCGAGAGGCAGAGGTAATTAAACCAGATTTGCAAGTCTCCTGCGCACTCGGATCAGTGCGAGTCGGATTTTCCAGAGGCAAGAAGTCACATACGATTGGAAAAAAAAGGGCTCAGATGGAAGACAGACAGTGCCAAAGAGCCGAGGCAGATTCATGCAATGCGTGACTACGACAACGAGACACTGCACCCCCCTTTCTTCGGCTCTGGCTCAGACTGATCGCTTCGCAATCATCTAGGTCTCGCCGCAAGCGCTGTACAGCTTGAAGCCGCTGTTTCCAAACGTGCAGTCGCTCTGCCTGCGGGACTCTGGCAACTGAGGCTACCAAGGCTGAAATTGAAGAAAGCCCGTCGCGCCTCGGACTTCCGAGTCACGCTTCCTTCGAGCGCTCACAGAGAAGTGGGTACGCATGGACCCAACTTGGCCTTGTTTTTCTTCTCCCTGTTTTCTTTGCAAGCATATGTCTTTATCTCTCTCATCATCATACTCATTGCGACTTGACCTTTTTCTTTGAAGAGAAAGGGGCGGGCTCATGCCGCTGCCATCCAGACGACCACAAACTTTTAATATTTGTCGATCCCTGCACGATCACTGCCCGATATCCTCGCATTGCGGCTGTCTATGATTCATTCGTAGAGCTCGTATACATTATGATTATGTTACTACTACACGTCCCCAGCAACTCATGAGCTCGTCTGAATTCTTGAAATCGCGCTTCGCTCCTATTCTGTCTTGAAAAGAGCTGCACTCTTTGCGAGTCACTGCCTTGCTCTCCGTTTTAGGTTCGGTATGGTGCCGGAAGGGAAGGGGACCGGTGCATGGTACAGAGGAGTGTACAGACTGGGTACTAGCCTTTTGAACCGTGAATTGTCAGCTGAACTCAGTTACACCCAGGTAGGCTCGGATTCACTCGGATATTCTCGGCGCAGGTTTTCACTGGGCCTCATCACCGATCCTGGCAATTACTGGGTGTAGTGGGCAGGGCGAAATGAAAGTATTCTAGTTCCTTGAACCAGTCGAGAACTTGGTAAATGACCACGTGCCGCTTCGTCCACTCAACTGTCGCTCTGGAAGAGACCGGCCACTGGCTGTGACTGGCATCTTGGTCAAGTACAGTATATTGAATTGATAACAAAAGCATTCTGTGAGTGGGTATCAGAAAACAACACACGTACGCACACAGGTGTTTCTGGGATGGCGGGAGATAGATCACGTCGAGACTGTACAGTGCCAGTATTATACAACCAACCTGATCCAGTTGCCTCCGAAAAGCTAGCCCGAACAGTACGTCACTGCTGCAAACCACGTCACGCTACACGGCGACGTCACTCCTCGAGACTAGGGTACAGTACCACTGACACTAAGTTAGAAGCGTACCAAACCTAAAATTACGTGGCATTAGCTTGGGCGTTGGGGTCATGGCGCAGAGGTTCTTCAGCCATACCGCATACGTGGGCGCGTTCTCGCGCAGCACCAGGTCTATCCGAGAAGAAGGGAGCACGCAATATTATGTCTATCTAATATACTCGCTCTCGTTTGGCGTGCTAGTCGACACATAACCTGCTGCGTTTCATCACATTCGTCTTTCCGCTCCTGGAAGACGCCTGTTCCAACACAGTGGATGGAGCATCGCATGTGGCAATGAGAGTATGGGCTCAGACGCCAACGTCTTCCTGATGAGGGTTACACGGGGACTGGGCGGAACGGATCAGTGACAAGGTCGGCAGTAAGATGGAGGACGGAGTGGAGTCAGACCGGCCCGATGTCAGCCGAAATGTTCCGCGCGATGAAAATCGTTTGAGTATCGTTTGAGTAAAAGTGACCGCTTTGGGTCCGTTGAGCAAGTGTTACAGCTCCCTCGTATGTCCGGCTGTGTTGCCATGGCGAGCACCTCACCGTGCGCGTCTCCATAATAGCCGCTCTTAAAGGGGGACCGAGAAAAGAAGCCCCAACCTTGGCGTGCTCGAGCATGTCAACGGCGCTGCTTTTCCCGACGTCTAGAAGCCGACTAGGCCGACTGCGATGTTCGTCCCGGAGGAGGCAGAGGCGCACTGGTTTGTACCAGGGAAGATATTCGCGCAACCCCGCGGAGCGGAAGGGAAGCGCTGAGGTTATGGGCGGAGGTACTTTAGGTGTGTCAGAGCATTCTAGCCAGCACCAGGTTCTATCTGGGAATTGATGAGAGGGGTATGGAGACGGCCGGATGGCACTCACCGATCATGTTGGGCACGAACATGACCACTTTCCCTCTGCTTTGCGCCTGTGCACCTCCTGGGCCATCATTTCACGGCTCCAGACAGAGGGTATCTCCTCCAGCATAGTGGCTGAGAAGCCGTGCATTGGGGAGAGCCACTAGCCATGTGAGCACAAGAGCGTTGCATCGTCGTACTTCCTTGCGGTGGGGACTGAGTAGATCGGCACGTACGAGGTGTTAATGTCAATTCTTTGCGGAACTTGAGGTTGAGCAATTGTGAGACGCCTGTGTCTTCCTTGGATTATGTGCTGAAGCGGTATGAGTACCTTGTCCTACTCCGGTTCAACGACAGTTGGGTGCATACTTGATTTAAGGGGGAAGGGTTGGCTTCTTACAACAACCGAAAGGATCCAGATAATAAGTATTGGACTTTGCTGTTGCTTCCACAATAAATTTATGTCAATGGGAACAGGGATTTAACAAATGAAACTATATGAACTTACGAGGTCGATAGAGGCCAAGCGCCAACCAGACCATACATTACCAGGCCGTGGCCATGTTGAGCTCGATGTCCCATCCTCTCTCCTCACACCTGCGCTTGGATGACGCATCGTCATGCGCCGGCGCGGGGTCAGGAAAGTTGAGATCGAGTTCGAAGCCACAAAGCGTTCACACTAACACCCATTCGTCTGCTCACGCCTCTGCTGCTACTAGCCCACATGGTAACATCAGGGAGATTGGTTGGAGCGGAGCGCCTCGCCTGCCATGCACGGAAGGGCTGCTCAAAGTGCTCGGACTGTTTGTAGGCTGCGAGATATTGGGCTGCCTCGTCTGCTTTGCACGCCATGTGTGAATTTGCGACAGCTGTAGTGTGAGCATGTAGTTCCATCATTTGATGAGAAGCTAGGCCACGACGATGTGTGATGCTGTTGAGCAGGCAGACTCCCGTCGGCACTCGAATGGTATCTTGGTCTTCCGACTGGAGAAGCCCCATTATACCAGGGAGATAGCTGCCAGTGGAAGGAGGTACGCCAGCTGTGGGGTTTCAATCGCGGACAAGGGCTGTCGACCATAACGCCTGTTTTTTTTTTTTCGATTCCGTTTCCGTGCGCCTTGGAGTACGGAACCTCATGTACCACTTCACTTTGTGGTCGCAACACCTAGTCCTCTTACATTAATATATTGTATAGATGGATGGTAGCCCTTCAAGTTGTCCGCGAACACCTCTCGGGCGTCTCGACACTGGCAAGCGACTACATCCATGCCATTATGCCGTTTACTGTCTTCGTCACCACAGTCCAGATGGCGCGAATCAGCTTCCTGTGCAGGTCATCCAGCGAGAGGTAGAAGTTATGAAACAAGATTTGCAAGTCTCCTACGCACTTAGATCAGTGCGAGTCGGATTTTCCAGAGGCAAGAAGCTACGTTCCATCACATACGATTTTTAAAGTAAAAATATAAATTCCAACACGGCTCGGACGGGAGACAGACAGGGCCAAATGAGCCGAGGTCGAAGAAAATCGGCCTGGCTCACTGACCTGTCTATGACCGTATGGTAGCCCTTCCCTTCCCAAAACCGATTTGAGCCGATGGCAAAGCACCTTTGGCCACCTAGGGAGAGACGACGCCATCAGTAATTCCCAGTGGTAGTTTGAATGCGGCCTAAGATCCCACGTGGCAGAGGAGTAAATATTCTGGAAACAGGTCCATTCCGGGCTCTACCTAGCCGTCGACTCGAGGCATACTGCGCATCCGTTGTTCTGGAGTCGCGGAATTGCGTCGCGGTGCGGCCGTGGGGGGACAGAGGTCTAGAGCGGTGACGCCGCAGCAACTAGCCGTGCTCCGAGCCGCCGCTCGCACTCCAGGGGAGGCAAGTAACTTGCACCGATCGACGCCGCGGGGCGCACGTGGTCTGCGAGTCCGCCCGCTGGGTGAAACCGGCGCCTATTCAGACCGTGGTCCGCTGCTTCCTTCTTGCAATTACAGTAGCTGGCCGCGCTCTCTTGCAACGGTTGTCTCGCGGCGTCTTGAGTTTCCCCGGATCTTCCGCTTTTCAGACGCTAGGCGGGGGCGAATTTATCTCGTTATGGCATTCAAACCAACTGTAAGGATTATCCGATTATGATCACTCAGCTGCGCTACTAGCTGTTGTTGTCTCAAAATACTGCGTGTCCTGTTCATTTGCGACAATCAGATTGAAATACGCTCGAAAAAGCTCTACTAGTAGGTTATACGTGCCCTTACCGTATTCCGCAGCGACCACGCACCCCGCTGCGCGCACGTCGTCCTGGTGCCGCTGCTCTATTGGCGCATGTACACTCCCTAATCCGTTACAGTGCGGGCGGTGTTTTGGCCATGCGTTCTAAAAGGCGTGTGGTTGCACCGACACGCCTTATTCCGACACGCCTTATTCTGCTAACCGCATGCGGGAAATGATATGTAGGTTTGTCGTACCCGTGATTTGTGATCGCTGCATTGTCCGTTACCACAACGGCGCTACACCATTTCCCGCTCGCCACGTCCTAATGCCATGCGTCTTGAATATGCATGAGCGTTTAGTAGAGCAGCACGGGCATATAATGCGAAGTAACCAGCGCAGTTTTCCGTCGGTGACTCTACGCCATGGGTAGTATCGTCAGCCCGAGTCTCGTCCTTTTCCTTGTATTTCTCTCTACATTTTTGGGGCGTTTCCTCCAGCGCAGAAAACGTGTCGTGTTTTCGAACGTATCCGACATCATGGCACTTTTGGACCCACCTGGGTCCTCGATCTCGGATCTGTTGTTGGCGCGGGCGCGGCCAAATACGCGTCTTGTCCATTCATTCGGGCTGCAAAATACCTTCGTCAGTGCGGATATCGTCGTCCGAAAGCGGTTCATCACTCGCGCGCGAGAGGTACTTCGTCAACATACCCGAAATTTTGCGGCCTTTCCAGAGGTCGCACGTGGCGTCGTTGCGGGTTCAGCACTTCGTCTTGGATCACCGTCCCATCGGCCCTCAATACCATTTGCGATTTTTATTCAGACCGTCACCTTGCGGGTCGTCGTGGGTTCGCTGTTAGGAGGTGACATACCCGAAGACAACGACGAAGGGACCGTATTTGTCGTCGGAGCGATCAACGATCTCTGGGCGCTCTCGAAGAAACACGGCGCTGCTCCTCCGCCATCCGCCCTTCTCGATAGCGTCAACACCTATCTGCGCACGTGGATCCCAGAACGATATGAGCGGCCGCTCGACTTCGTTATCCCCGCATATGAAACAATGTGGCGGGTCGTCGCGGTCACAGTCGCGCGGGCGATCCACGACCGCGGTGCCTGTGCCGCCTTCTCTGCTTTCCTCGAGTCGCCGCGCGAGGACCAGTTCGTGCGCTTCGAAGATGGGCGGCCGCAGCAGCCTAGCGTGGAGGCATTCATCTGCGAGGTATTACGACTCCACCCACCGAGCGGACGCCTTGCGCGCGCGGCTCCTTCGCGAGTCGGCGTGTTGTGGGCGCCCGTTACTACCCACGTCGCCAACATCGAGGCGCTACATCAGGACACGGCGATCTGGGGAAGCGATGCCGGCGTCTTCGACCCCATGCGCTTCCATGGGTCCAGATTGTCGTACGGACAGAAGCACGCGTTCATGCCGTTCAGTTACGGGCCGCTGCGGTGCGTTGCCTTCAAGGAGGCGCCGCGCTTTGCGGCAATCGTCGCGGCTGCTGTTTTGGAAATCGTAAGTGCGTCGGATGCGAGATACCGGTTGGTGTGCGGAGAACGAATCGGCCGGCGAGAAGGCTGGGAAGGGTGGTCAATAGAGGTCCGTGATTGATAAAAAAAATCGTCGATACGCTGAGTGTGTACGGTACAAGGGGTAGTCTTCAAGTCTTGAGATCTTGTATATTTTTTTGGCGAATTCCGTAGACAATGTATTATGAACTCGCGCTCATATAGAGTTTGTCTTTGAGAGTCTTGCTCTTCGTTTCCGGTTTGGTGTGGCGCTGGGAGGAAAGGGGACCGGCGCATGGCACAGAGAATCAAACGCCGTTGAGGCTATTGTGCAAACTAATAGGTAGTAACTTAGCGGTTTACGTTTCCAAGGCGAGGTCGCGACGAGTGGGTGGGGCCCTTTCGAAGCAAGTTGATGAAGGTCGGAAAACATTGATCCATTGTACTGGGCGTGGCAGGTGGGCGTATTCTGAACCAGTTGAGAGGGCGGGAACGAGCACGTGCCGCTTCATCCATCGCTCAAAGACTAACTTACGCGCCGCTCCACAGACGAAAAGAGAGCCAAGTGACTGGCAGTGATGATTGGCCGGTCTCGACAGGATTACTATTGTGAAGTCGAAATGAGAAGGATGTCTGTCCCCAAACTACGAGACCAGAAAAAGCAAGCACGAATTGTGTACACTAGCCTCAACTCAGGGAGACGACACAACCAAAGCTCTCTGTAATCCACACACCTTCATAACGAAGGGAAGTGGTAGAGAGTGATGAGGTTGCCCTGATGTTCCACGACCGTAACAGGGATCCAGTGTAAAGCAAGCACAAGAGGCCTTGACTTGGTACGTGGGTGAAGAGCCAGGCCACCGAGCACGGAAGTCATCACGCGATTTTAATCTCCGCTTGATTTGTCCAACGGGCCGACTGAGACGAGCAACCCCCCTCGTCTCATCTTTAGTCCTTTCTTTCGTGAAAACTCCCTCTTTTCTTACTTTTGTCATGTCGCAATGGGGCCAGGGTCAGCCAGGGTATCAATACCCTATGCAAACTGGTTTCCCTGGTCAAAACCAGACTTTCCAACAGCCAGGTTTTCCACAAGGTGGTCTCGCCCCGCAGCCCACCGGCTTTCCAGGCCAGCGTCCACCCTATCAGCAACCGCAACAGACTGGCTATCCGGGAGCAGGTCCTGGTCTGATACCACAACAGACAGGGTTCCCTGGTGGCTTCCAACAACGACCCCCGATTCCACCCGTACCTCCGTTACCTTCCCAGTTCCAGCAGCAGCCACCTCTCCCTCCTTCGTCCAATCTACTAGGCATTGGCCAACAGAACCGTTTCGCCAGTTCGTCTCCGGCCTTCGGCAACTCTGGCCTTCCCTCCCAACAACTCGGATTTCCCGGCCAAAGCGGGGGGCTACAGCCCCTCGCTCACCAGATCACTGGCTTCGTCGACCCTCGTCTCCAGATGATGTCCAGTACTTTCCTTCCAGCCAATCCTGCTGCACCCTACAATCCCGTAGGGGCCCCGCAACTGTTGCAGCCCCAGCAACAACTCGGAGGCTTGTCATTGCAGCAAAGCTTCCAGCAGCATAACCAAGAAGTCAAGGGAACTGTCGCACCCGCTGTACCATGGACTCTTTCAAAGGCAGAGAAGAAAAGCTACGATCAAATTTTCAGGGCCTGGGATGCGTCTAACACTGGCTTCATCGACGGAAAAACGGCCATTGAAGTTTTTGGGCAAAGTGGCTTAGATAAAAACGATCTTGCCAGAGTTTGGTGAGTTATAGTTTCGTTTGTTGCTAGCTTGTACTCATCGATATTTTCAGGACCTTGGCCGATGTGGATAACCGTGGAAGGCTCAATATTGCAGAGTTTCATGTTGCCATGGGTCTAATCTATCGCAGTATGTCGTCATCAATGGTGGTGACCTTCGTCATGAGTGACATTGTTCTTAGAACTTAATGGAAACGAAATTCCGGACGAGCTCCCTGCAGAACTCGTGCCACCCTCTCATCGCGACTTGGACACCTCGGTTAATTTCGTCAAAAATCTTCTCCAGAACGAGCCATCACGTGCACGCTCGCCCGCAGGGTATGACGCTCCCGTCTCGCGTCTTCCCAATCGCTCCCTCCACACTTCCAGCGCCCCTGGTGCAGGGGGTCGTCAAGATGCAACGGTATATAAGCACACCGATGAGGAGCCAGCTGGTGGCTACTATACACCTCGCTCGCGACACGTGGACCGCAGTGCAGTGCGCGCATCGGCTGAGCGGGATTCTCCTTCGGCGGATCTGGACGATATGAAGCGACGACTGGAGAACACCGCTCGTATGCTCGATCATGCAACAGAGGAGAGCGCATTACGCACCGCGGAGGACGATGCTCTCGACCGTGAGATGTCGGATCTCAAACGGAAAGTCAAGCGCGTGCAGGAGGACCTTGAGTATGTTTCCCGGGGCCCGCGTTCGTACCGTTCAGATGAAGAACGTCGGCGACTAGAGCGTGAACTCCTCGATCTCATGCACGACCGTGTGCCAGCTGTTGAAAAGAAGTTGGCAGAAAGGGAGGAGCGCCGTGAGAGGCAGAAACGCGAGTGGGACCGTGACCGCGACCGACGGAACGAAACGTTTGGCCGGTTCGATGACCGCGATCGCGACAGGGACCGGTACGGCAGTAGCTACTCGCGCAACGACGACCGCGACCGCTATGGCAGCAATTACGACAGGGATCGAGACCGCGATCGAGACTATCGCGATGACCACTCGCGTGATTTTGACCGGGACCGTTCCTACCGCGATCGTTCGCGCTCTCGGGATCATGACTACGAACGTGAGCGCAAGCGCTCTCCTGTCGCAGCACGGTCCCCGCCACCACCGCCGCCTGCTGCAGCTCCGGTCAGTTCCCCTTCCAAGGCCCCACCCGCTCCCCCAGCCAGGTCTCCCGCGCCGAATACCAAGAACATGACTCCAGAGGAGAGGCGCGCTTTCATCCAAGCCGAAGCTCAGCGTCGCACCGCCGAGCGCATGGCCGCCATGGGCCTTTCGGCACCCCCTTCTTCGACGACTCCAAAGCCGACCCTTGACACCAGCACCGAGGATAGATTGGCTCGCGAGAAGAAGGAAGCCGAGGAAAAGGCAAGGGCTGCAGAAGAGGCCGCCGCAGAAAGAGCCCGACAACGAGACGAGCGTTTGAGAAACGAGCGCGGTGGTGGACTGTCTACCCCCGCGAGTCCAGCAGCCGCGACGCCTTCTGCTCCTGTTCCCGTCGCACCGAGGGTCCCGCCTCCTGTCAAGCCGCGCGCTCCTGCGCCGCCGCCGCCACGCAAGCCCAGTCAAGGCATTGCCTTCCGTGCGCCCGCTCCCCCCAAGCCTAGTCCACCAGTTACTGCTCCGGTTATCCCTAAACCTGTACCCCCGCCCGCACCACCTGCAGTCGACCCCGAGGAAGAGGCGCTACACGCCCGTGAGGCAGCTCTGCAAAAACAGAAAGAGGAGCGGCTGGCGCGCCTTCGTCGCCTCGAAGAGGAAGAACAAGAGGAGGAAGCACAAAGGCAGCGCGAGGAAGCTGCACGTCAGCAAAGAGAGCAAGAAGAAGCCGCGCGTAAGGCAAAACAGGAGCGCCTAGAGCGCTTGAAGCGCTTGGAAGAGGAGGAGGCAGAGGCGGTCAAACGAGAAGAAGCGGCATGGGAGGCAAGGAGAGCAAGAACACCCGCACCCGTGGCCCCTCCTGCAGCTCCTGCAGCTCCTCCTGTGCCACCAGTACCTCCCGCCCCAGCACCTCCGGTCACTGCAGCTGGTTCCGCCTCTCCTCCAGATAGAGGCAAGCACAATCCTTTCAATCGATTGATAAGCGGTGGTGCTCCCCCGGCTCCCCCTGCGCCTCCCACGGCGAATGGTGGCAACAATCCGTTCTTCAGGTCGCAACCCGCTGCACCGCCAACTACTGCTCCAACTATCACCATCCCTGCGCCGCCGCCCGCTCCGCCTGCGTTTGTCCCTCCCCCTACTTCGAAAAGCCCCGCACCACCCGTCGTCAAGACATCATATCACACCGCTCCCGGCGACAGCGATGATGAGTGGGGGCAAGAAAAGGATGATGAGGATGATAGTTCCGAGGACGAACTCAACTCGTCGCGCGATACACGCGACAGACTCGCGCGGCAACTGTTCGGCTCTATCCTCCCCCCAGCAAGTGGCCCGCCGCGCCCTCAATCTGCCGCGGCGGGATTAAGTGCTCCCCCTCAGGCTGCTACCCCGACGGCCTTTACTGCGCCCACACCACCGCCGCCACCACCTTCTGCCCCACCTGGCCCTACTGCCCCACTGGCTCCCACTGCTCCCCCGGCACCTATTCCGCCTCCGCCTCCGATGGCGCCGCCGCCACCTGCTGTAGCCGCCCCAGCCCCAACGGGGGACCGCAGCGCGCTACTCAACGCTATCCAGGGCGGCGCGCGCCTGCGCAAGGCGGTCACGAACGACCGCAGCGCTTCGGCCGTCTCTGGGCGCGTCATTGGAGACGCCGGACCGCCATCGCATGTGAGTGTCGCTGCGAGCAATCCGCCTCCAGAGATTTCGCACGCAGACCCCGGCGCCGGCGCCAATCCGAGTCGGCAGTCCGTAGACTGGTACATGGGGCTCGCCGCGGATCAAGGTCCTCCTGCCAGCCGGGAGCCGAGTTTGCCTTCGATGGGCGAAGAGGAGGAAGACAAGGAGGCGAATGGTCACGAGGCATCCGTACCGGATATCCAGATCGCGCACGTGGAAGAGGCTCAGTCGGATCCCTTCGCGGATATCGACCGCGGCACGGGTATGTCGTTTCGCAATGCCAGTCTGGTCTGACACTTGTGCTGATTCTGGTGGACATCGCAGAGTATCATGTCAGGTCCTTGTATCCGTATGATGGTCAGCGGGCCGAGGATCTGTGTAGGTTGCCTTTGCGTTTCCTGTAGCCCTCTACTTATTCGGTTACAGCATTTGGTGAGAATCTCGTCATCATCGCTCATCCGTCGAAGTCAGGTGGCGACTGGTGGTACGGCACCGTCGCCAGTAGCGGCAAGGCAGGACTTTTCCCGAAGACCTACGTTCAGGATTTCGAAGCCGGTAGGAGAGCACTCGAGCCCGTTTTCTTCTCGTCTGAGTAACGTTATTTGCAGTTAAGGCGAAAGGTCTGTATGATTATCCGGGAGGCAGCCCCGACGAGCTGCCGTTTTCCGAAGGCGACGAGATATCTATCGTAGACCGCTCGGACAGCGACTGGTTCAAGGCTGAGAAGGACGGGGTTATCTTCATCGTTCCTGCTGCGTATCTGGAGATTGAGGGTTAGTCGAGCTTCCATTTTCCTGAGTCGTCGTTTACATACTCTTTGGCTGGATTCAGGCTAAAATACTTTTTTTTTATATTTTCTCCTTACATGTACACCCCCGAAATATGAACATTGGTTATTTCCGTCCCCAGATACTCTCACGTCCTCGTACAAATCGATGTCGACCTCATCGCCCCAATTGTCGTCCTCAAGCGAGGAGGCGATATCAGAACCCTCCGAAGTACCACCTTTGTCCCCTTTACAGAGCGTAAGACTACCACAGGTACCACAAGACAGCACAGACGAAATCAGGGATGACGATGCCGCGTCCAACGATGGCCACGTGTCCGAATACCACTCGTTCTCGGACCTGGACTCCGACTCCGACGAGGAGGCCGAGGAGGAAGCGATGACGGAGGAAGAGCGCAAGCTCGAGCGCGAGACGCGCGCCGCAGAGCGCCAGCTCGTCCTCGAGGCCGCAGGCATCGTCGTCGTCGCCGCCAAGCGAGACGAGATGCGTCCGCCGCCGCCACCTCCGCGCGTATCACAGCGGCCACGCACGCCCACAACACACGAGCGACCAAAACAACACCGCCCGGCGCCCGCGCCGCCGACTCCGACGCCGCAGCCGCAGCCGCAGCCACGGATCGACGACGCGTACGAGCGCTACGAGGCGTTCAAGCAGCAGGCCTCGCGCGCGTCCGTCTCGTCGTTCGAGCAGGTGCTTGCCGCGAGCCATCATGAATACGAGAGGGGCCCCTCGCCGCCGTCGTCGCTCGCGCCGTCCGTGTCGTCGTATGGGAGCCGCATCTCGCAGCTGCTCACGCGGACCCGCACGCCAGAGCCGCGCATCCTGCCGACGATCTCGGCGCCCATACTGAGCGCGAGCTCGTCGTTGGGCACGCCTGTACAGGAGGATGGCCCAGTTTTTGGATCGGTGAGTCGACGCGGGTGGGTGCCAAGTGGGGTATTTTTGCTGATGGCGGTGAGTGTTAGTCGTGGGCGAGCCTTGTGGATAAGTCTGCGCTAGAAGGCCTGCCGAACCGTGAGCGGCGCAGGCAAGAGGTGCGTGTGTTCTCTGTCTTCGGGACTTTTGGACTCAACACCAAGGCGATTGATGTTCATGCCCGCCCGCACGGGGCTAGGCTATCTTCGAGCTCATTGCGACGGAGGGTGCGTATGTGCGGGATCTGCAGCTCATCGTCGAGGTGCGTGCGCGTTTACGTGTATCCCGTTAAATTGGGGTGCCCACTGGCACGACGTTGACACAGATATTCTATTCGAGCATGTTGGGGCTTCTGGAGTCCAAGGCGATCATGGTGATATTCGCGAACGTCGAGGATATCCTGTTGACAAATACGACGTTCTTGAGCTCGCTGGAGGAACGCCAGCGCAGCTGCCGGCTGTACATCGATAATATCGGGGACATCCTCAACAAACACCTGACAAACATGACGACTTATAGGGCACGTCCTTGCTGCTTCCATTTCCCCATGCATACTTATGGGGGAAACCCCATTTAGGCCTATTGTGTCAACCAGGCGAATGCGATCCGAACGTTGCAATCGCTACGAGACAGGAATGCGGATCTCGCCGCCCATTTGCAAGTGCGTGTCACGAATTCGCTCGCAGAGAACAACGCACTTGCTAACGGGGATCCGTAGCGATTGCGGGAGGACCCCGCCGTGCGCAATCTCGACCTTTCCAGCTACCTGCTCGTGCCCAGTACGTCTTGACAGATTGACCACCGCCACCGCCAACCGCCCCACAGTGCAGCGCATAACGCGGTATCCGTTACTCATCAAGCAGATCATGCAGTACACGGAGCCCGACGAAGACCGAGCGCTGACGGAGCACGCGCTACGCACTGCCGAGCGGATCCTGGGTGATATCAACGAGGCGGTCCGGGAGCAGGAGGGCCGTGAGCGGCTCAAAGTACTCTCGCAGTATCTCTGGCTCGGCCAAGGGTGCGTGCCATCTAGTCCTTGAAATGCTGTCTGTTGTTCCTCACAGTGTTTTGTGCACCGCAGGCGGCTGGACCTGACGGCGCCGACACGACACTTGGGCAACCGGAAGCTACTAAGGGAGGGCCTGCTGAACAAGGCAAAGAGCGGGCGCAAATTGCGCGTGTTCCTGTGCAACGACATACTGATTTTGACGGACGAGCCTGGAAAGACGTTGTACCGCATGGTGCGTGCCATGTCCTCTCTCCTTTTTTTGAATGTGGCGAGATGGCCGGCATTTTAGCCGATACCGCTGACGGAGATTCGCGTGGACGAGGACCCGCGGCATAGAGGTGCGCAAAAAAAGTCATGGGTCCCCCATTTTCCCCCGTCTTATGCACTGCAGACGAGGTGTCCTTCCAGCTGTCGATAGCATACCCGCGCGGTGGGGACAAAATCACGCTGCGGGCGAGTTCTTCGCGCGAGCGCCACCACTGGATGACGGACATCGAGATGACGAGTTGGAAGTGCAGGGAGGCGGAAAAAGCTGCGGCCTTGAAAGCGCGCGCTTAATTTAAATTCGTATCAGTTATTGTGCAGCTTACGTAAAGCTGTTCCTTGTAATAAATTACCACCACGTCCGACCTCCTCAACATTCGGCAATGAGCACGACAGACCCACTCGACGCCCTTCGCGCCGCCATCAGTTCAAAATACGAGATCACGCCGGTGACCTCCTCAGGCGCTCCCGCAGGCACTCTCCGCGCCGCCACGCACCTGCGGCTCTCATCCGCGACGACGCTGCCGAAGAGCGCGCCGACCCGTCTGCGCAAGGCTGGGAGCAGCGCGACGGACCCGAGCGCGCAGCCAGACGGCTTTTTCATGCTCGAGGCGGTCTACCTTGCCTGGACGCTGCGCGACACGCCCGGCGGGGAGTACATGCGGCAGGCGCGCGAGCATGCGGGCGGGTTCGTGAGCCTTACGGAGCGGAAGAGCATCGTCGACTGGCTGCGGCGTGCCATTCCCGCGCTCGACAGCATCGTTCCGCTATCAGGTGCGTGTGTTTTCTGTTGTTGTTGCCAGTCCCTCGTCTCATAACAAAAAAAAGAGTCCACTACGCCACCGGGCTCACCGCCACCCTCTGCCTACCGCCGTCTGCCCGCCCCGTCTGCTTCTGCTGCACATGCGCAGACGTCCACCTCCACGCCAGGCCGCTCACGTGGAGACGCTGCTACGACCTCGTCGCCTTCTAAGCGGCGCTATGTGCCCGATGCTGCGGACGTAGAGGTGGTGAAGAAGATCCGCCAGGGCGAGGTTGAACTCCGCGACCACAACACCGTGCTACGCGGTATCAAGAACAATGTGCGTGTTTTTTTTCTTTCCATTCAAGGTGTCGCCACAATCGTGCTCTGGTATAGAACTTCTCCTCTGTTCGCAATGTGTTCGTCGCCAAGCTCAAGACATTGAAGGAGGCCAAAAAGCCAGGAACGGTCGCACCTGCCGTGGTACCACTTGCAGACCCGAAGGCGCAGGCACGTAAACAAAGTGCGTCAGAGTTGTCATCATCTTTGTTAGCGCTGAGACGACCGCACACAGAAAACATGTACCCAATTATCATGATATCCTCATCTCCCACGTCCCTCATCACCATGTACAACGTCCGTCGTTTCCTCCAAGAGTCCATGTACGTCCATTATTGTGATATCTCCGGCCGCCCACTGAAGTGACATGATGGTAGTTTTGAGCCATCTGCCGAGGCGCGGTCGCGTCTAGCCGCCGAAGGCACTACGAAAGCAGAAGACCTGATACCCATCTATCGGGAGCGCACCACTATCGAGCCAGGGGGGCAGGCACGCGCCAGCTCGCAACGGTATTATGTCGTCGATTCGGTCGAAGCCCTGAACAAATTCGGGGCGGATGCGTGGGACCGGGTCGTGTGCGTTCTCACGACGGGCCAGGTGTGGCAATTCCGGCCGTATAAATGGAGCGAGCCGCGCGTTTTGTTCCATCACGGTGAGTGACTCGGCTGTGTGCAGGTTACGGTGATCGTCATTTTTGATATTGTCTGTCGGGGGTGATGCAGTGAAGGGAATGTACGTTTCGTGGGCCAACGATCCACCAAACCCAAAAATTAAAGATTGGAACGTGACTGAACTCAAGGTGAGTGATGGTGTGTTGGTGGTCCGTGAGATTTGTCGGCTTGATGAACACTTTAGATCGACTCTCACCGGAGACACGTGGACAAGTCTACCGTTGCCTACTTTTGGAAGACGCTTGACAGTTGGACTGCCCAACACAAGCCATCACTTGTGAATACGTGACCCGATGCGTGTTTGTAGGCGCCAGGCCCCGAATGTTCTGGGTTCTAGTGGCGATTTTGTTGTTTCGGCGATGCGGCACGTTTGGGAAAGGGGTTATGTCTGTACAGATTAGACACTGGGTCTAATTAACGCAGTGGGATGTGGGCATTGGAATACAGTATTCTGATCCTTGCGAATGAATTTAGAGGATAGGCTGGGCATCAGCAGCTCGAAGTGCACAGCCATCTAGTAAAGAATTTGTAGAGCCCTTGATCGGTTTCAAATCCTTATCACGCGCTTACTTACCAAGATTGCTACAAGCGCGCAGCCAGGCAAGACACGGCCCGGGGAATAAAAGGGAACCCTAACCCCAAATAAAACCTCGTGTGGTACGACTTATTGTGACCCGCTCGGGAGGTCGCCTTTCTTTCTTTGTCCCCCCTTCCTCCTCCTCCCTCGACAGCGCAGCAACATGCCCAAAATACCTGCTGTCTCCCCTGCAACAGGGAGTCGACCCCCTCCAGGCTTCGTACACACCGTCGATGGCAACTTTGTCGATTCCCACGGACGCACGCTCTTGTTGCGTGGTGTGAACCTGTCTGGTTCCTCAAAGGGTCCCATAGGCGAGCCATCCTACCTCCTCGACGGCTTTTGGGAGGACGCCGAAGCTGGCGGGAACAGCTTCACGTATCGCCCTTTGAACCTCGACGACGGCTCGGCCGACATCCACCTTGCACGCCTCCGCGGTTGGGGCTTCAACACACTCCGCTACCCGGTTACTTGGGAGGCTCTAGAACACGAAGGACCGTAAGTCTCTGTATGGTTGTCTCTTGAAACT
The DNA here is from genome assembly GCA_021527775.1 of Lactarius sanguifluus. Taxonomy (NCBI): domain Eukaryota; kingdom Fungi; phylum Basidiomycota; class Agaricomycetes; order Russulales; family Russulaceae; genus Lactarius; species Lactarius sanguifluus. The sequence goes on along the minus strand of JAKEYF010000030.1, from coordinate 87,494 downwards.
TGTCTCTGACTTGGACTAGTGGCATCTATGACTACGAGTTCATGGACTACACTATCCGTGTCTTGCGGAAATGCAAAGAGTATGGCTTTAGGGTCTACATGGACCCCCACCAAGACGTCGTAAGTGTCCGCGGATCCCACTCTATCCCATGCTCACGGCGAAAATTTTACTACCCTCTTGGTTCACCCTTTTTCTCCGTGTGTGCCGCATTTTCCCGATCACCCGCATTCTTCCTTCCACTTGCGCTTGCGATCAACCGCAACATCGCCCTCTATATTTGGCGACCTTCCCCGTTTCCTTGCGTTGCATCCCGCTCTCGGACTTACGTTAAACCTACCACCTTCCTTTCTTGGCCACATGCATCGCTTTCTTAAACTCTAATTCCGCAGTGGTCTCGATATTGCGGTGGCTCTGGCGCTCCGTATTGGACACTTGCAGCTTGTGGCATAAACCCGCGTAATTTCACGGCCACTCAATCAACCATCCTCCACAATGAGTATCCCCTTGCGCACGACCCTGACCCCGCCTCTGTCCCTGCCATGACGTGGTCCACCAATTATGGACGCCTTGCCCCACAAACCCTCTTCACCTTGTTCTTCGCCGGTCGTGATTTTGCACCTAATTGTACCATCGACGGTTCCAATATCCAGGACTATCTCCAATCACACTACATTGAGGCCTTTGGACGACTGGCAGATAGGATTCGGGATGCCGGTGACCTACTGGATGATTGCGTCATCGGTTGGGACAGTTTGAACGAGCCTTCCGAGGGCTTGGTGGGATATCCGGACTTGCTCACGTTGCCGACGCGTCAGGGTTCGACGCTCAAAAAAGGGCCCACGCCAACTCCGGCACAATCATTACGCCTCGGAATGGGACAAGCTCAGACGGTCGAGAACTGGTCTTTCGGCGCATTTGGACCGCAACGTCTGGGATCGGTGACAATCGACCCCAAGGGCCTCAGTCTTTGGGCGGATCCCTCGACGGAACCAGATGGCGTGCATCCACGATACGGGTGGAAGCGTGGGCCTGACTGGCAGCTTGGTGTCGATATCTGGGCACAGCACGGCGTATGGGATGTCGAGACCGGTTACGTTATGCGACCCGACTATTTCCGTTACTTCCCCGCAGCCGAGTTTGCTCAGCCGCAAGACCTGGACGAGATGGCCGAGGTCGAATTTGTTTCCGACTATTGGGCCCCACATTGGCAGGCTTGGGCACGACGTATCCGCCTGGCGCACCCAGAGGCGATTCATTTCGTCGCGCCTCCCGTGTTCGCCGAACCTCCTACACTGCCTGAAGAAGACCTCGCAGGACGATGCGCGTATTCGGCACATTATTACGATGGGCTCACGCTCGTTTCACGGCATTGGAACTGGTTCAACGCGGACGCGCTGGGGTTGCTGCGTGGAAAATACAAGAGCAAGTTCCAGGCGCTTAAAATCGGCGAGGGTGCCATCCGGCGCTCGCTCCAGTCCCAGTTGGGAATACTCAAGGAAGACGCACCTATTCTTGGGTCATTTCCGACGATGATCGGAGAAATCGGCATCCCTTACGACATGGATGATCGCCGGGCATATGGTTGGACGGACGGAGGTCGTCATAAAGGCGATTACTCCCGTCAGCAACGGGCGCTTGATGCCAGCCTCAACGCTGCGGACGGGCCAAACGGACTCAGCTACACAATATGGACGTATTGCCCGGATAACGTGCACCCGTGGGGTGACCTGTGGAACATGGAAGATCTCAGTTTGTGGAGCTCCGATGACCTGCGTCTCCGAGGTGCCGAAGCCAGCTTGTACCAGGCCGGCGGTGACAAGTCATCCGCAATGCTACTGGCTGCACACCGCGCAGCACGATCACGCAGTACCACACGGTTCGGCAATATTGGCAACTTCACCCCAGGGTATCAATCGCAGATGTCTTTAGCAACCATCCCACCCGCGGCCGACGACGAAGGGCGCAACGCGGATATCACCTCTTACAGTCGCTGGGACAGCACGTTCGACTTCTTGACCGATGGGGCTCGGGCGGTGAAAGCGTTTAGCCGGCCATATCCTATAGCTACTGTTGGAATCCCCGTCGACATCCAGTTCAGCATCGCCAAAGCCGAGTTCCGCCTGGTCGTCCGCGTGCGCGCAGAAGATGCACCCATTGCTCACCGGTCGGCTCCGACAACGCGTCCTGGCACACCTTCCTCGTCGTCCTACTCTTCATTCGACGATCCGAAAGCGGATCCCCCACCAACAGAGATATTTTTACCTATCGTCCACTTCGCCGCGGACCGCACGGTGGGCCCGCTTCTGTTCAAGTCAAAGCAGAAGGAAGACCTGTCTTGTGCTGATGTGGACGTCGACGAGGAGCCCGCGCGGTCCCGCTCCAGCGAGACGCTGCGCGGGTTTGCGCCAGTTCCTTACCCTCCCCGTGCACTGCGGAACGGCCTCGCGGCAGCTGTGTTTGTGTCGGCTGGTCGGTGGGAGCTAGATGGTTCGACGCTGCGGTGGTGGTACCCAGTGCCACGGCCAGGTGAGCCAGATCGCGAGTACACGATCGTCGTGGCGCGGCGCGGTGGTCGCATAGTGACAAAGGAGGAGCGGACTCACCAGGGCCTGTGGGAGCGGCTATGTCGGAGTGCGGGCGAGTGTTGTATTATGTGAGTGCGCAGTCGACGACCGGATTACGCGATGATGATACACAATCCGCAGTGCTTACTAGCTTTTATCTTATGACCTTTTTCGTTTTTTGCTCGACATATCCCCTCCTACCTTAGACGTATGATCATGGAGTCTTTCTAATAGCAGGTTGGGAGCACGCTTTGTGTATTCACTAGTCATGCCATTGTACAGTACAGATTGTATCGGAGTGGGGAGGGGGGATTTGGACCTTTTATTTTCAAGCATACGTTATTGGGAATCTAGTTTGGTATTACTCTCGGTCGGTGACGGTGACGGTTCGCTTTCGGTGCTCGCAAGGCGTGGGATGTTCAACTGAATCCGAGGTATCTGGAGCGGGGTATCCTGCAGTTCTGCCCAGCCGCCCCGCAGCCCAATGTCGACGACGCGGTCCAAGATCCGTGCGAGCTCACGCGACCTAAAAAAATGATCCATTTTAGCAGAGCACAAGCAGATGGCGTTCAATAATCACCGCTCACGCTCCTCCGCCGACGTGTCCTCCCAGCGCTCAAGGCGCTCCGCGAGCTCGCCCACGCGCACCTGCAGCGACTCGAGCGCGTCTCCGACATCCGCACGGCGGCGCGTCTCGCTGCGCGACGAGCGCCAGCTCTCGCCTACGACGAGGGCGGCGGCCACTGCGAAGAGAAAGCCCTCCGCGATAAAATTCGCGCCGTTCTCGATCGCGCGCGTCTCGGAGAGCGGGCGCAGGTGGCGCGCGGTCGGGGCTTCGCCGAGGAGCCCCGTGCGCATGCGTACTTCGTACCGGTAGAGCGTCTGTGCGAGCGAGACGCAGAGGTTGCGGAAGCGCTCGTGTCTGTTTTCGTGAGGGCTGGTTGGTTTTGGTGAAGAGGGGGGGCTTACTCGCGTGCTTGGGTCTTGATGCGGGTGCTGATGGGCTTGGCGAGTGTCTGTGGATGGGTGGGTTCGTTAGATTTTGGGCATTGGAGGGTGTGTTGCTGAGCTTAACTCGAATGAGGAGCGTTCCAATCTTCACGGTCGCCATCGTGGGTGGGGTTCAACGAGTCACGCGCGCTAGACGCTGCTCTCACCAATGCCGTAACGCTAACCCATGACTTCGCGGGGTCTCAACAGCTCTCTCGTGCGTATATATGAGTAGGCGTGGGTGGTAACCTAACTCGAGAGCTGATATGTCTGTCCCCTTATCGCTCCCCGCTTACAGAGGTTCAACCGTCAGCGTTTCCGCCCTGCTCGTTGGCAATGTGTCTATACCGACGTCCTTGATCATCCAAAAGCCAATGCCCGGGCACGATACCCTGGACTGGGCCCTCTATAGCTTCCTCATCGAGAACGAAAAGGCGGGCAAGAAAGTGCTGTTCGATCTTGGCCTGATGAAAGCGTGGAAAGAAAAACAGCCAGACGGTGAGTCCTCCCTCCCACTCCCACAGACCCGCCCTGACCTTGTGATCTACATGTACAGTCCTAGCCAGGGCGCAGAAGGCCAACGCCACATTCGAGGTTCTCGCCGATGTGTCCGAGATCCTCACCTCAGCCTCCGTCCCGCTCGCCTCTATCGACTCCATCATCTGGTCCCACCACCACCCCGAACACACCGGCGACCCCTCCCTCTTCCCACCCACCACCTCGCTGGTCGTCGGCCCCGGCTTCAAGACCAATCCCACCACCTACCCAGGCTTCCCCACCAACCCAGACGCGCACGTCCCCCAAACCGCCTTCCACGGCCGCGACCTCATCGAGCTCGATTTCACCAGCAGCGCGCTCAAAATCGGCGGCCTGCGCGCGCTCGACTGGTTCGACGACGGCTCGCTATACCTCCTCGAGGCGCCCGGCCACGCACCAGAGCACATCATGGCCCTCGTGCGCACCTCCGCAGACAAGTTCGTGCTCCTCGCAGGCGACGCCGCCGAGCACGTCGGCGTCCTCCGCCCGAGCCCACTGCGCCCGCTCCCTGACACCCTCTCCCCCTCCCGAACGACCCCGTTCTACGAGCCGACGCAGTTCACGATGCCAGACGCCGCAGGCGTTCGACGCCAGCGCGCACGTGTTCGTCGTCCTCGCTCACGAACCGCTCTTCCGCGATTCTGGCACGCTCTTCCCTGCTGCTAGCCTTGCGCGCTGGGAGGAGGCGCAGGGCGAGGGGAACCATAGTCGCAAGGATGCCGTACACTGGCGCTTCTTGGCCGATTTCCAGAAGGGGGTGGAGGAGCGGCGCGGCGCGGTGGTGTAAGTAGTTTTCTTGGAGAAGGGCACTGTACTGTACTGTAAGGTTTGATCGACGAACAGAAGGCTTTCCCTAGGCGTAGCTTACCTGTCATGCGTGGAATCCCAGGTGACTCGCCTGCGATGGGACGGTTTTCTCGCCGTCGAGAGACCTAGGTACTGAATTGTGCCTGACAGTAGCCCGCCTGCCTAATAGTCGCAGGAACGTGGTGTAGCAGTCTGACACATGATAACCAGTGCCTCAAGGTGGGCCCAATCAGTAGTAGGGGTGTGTGGCGGTGGCGTTTTTCTCCTACCCCACTCTTTTATTGAAACACTGATCTCAGACGGACAAACGGGGATCGTGTACGACGGTCTGGGTCTCGAAAGCAACCCCACACGCCACTCCACTCGCTTTCGTTTTGAGCCGATAATAAATAGAAGGAAAGGCTTCGGTGTTCCGTAACTTCCTTGTTTGTTGCGTCATTGCGAACCAATGGTGCAATTGGCGCACCATGACCCATGACGACCGCCGGGGGGGCTGCGCAGGGGCAGCTTGCGAGCTTCGGTGCTGACGCAAGCTCTCTCTCGCCGTAGCTTGGACCGACTCGGGCTGCCTGCCGACCCACGGACTTGGCCTGTCCGGAATCGCTCGCTGGCACGCCATCACTCACATCCATACAGCAGACCAGCGTGGATCTTGGAATTCCTCTTTCAACATTACCTCTTTTATGACGACGTTAGACGGCTGGATATGAAACGCCGCTTCCTTGGAGACCGAGCAGTATTCAGTTCCTGCGTGTTTGCAAGGCAGGCCGGTAATCGAAATACAGAGATACGAGAACGGATAAAGGCACCTAGTGTAGTCAAAGGAAAATTGTGTCGACGCCAATCGGTAACGCTGTACGAGCGGGTACCACCGCTGTCCTTTTCTTTCCAGAACGAGGAACCTTAAAAATGTCCAAACACTGAGCGTGCCTTGTACGGCTCCTCTAAATATTGAATTTCTGCTTGCGTCAATGTGATCTCGGTACCATCTGCAAAGAGATTAGTCTCATCTCCGAATACGTCGTAATGCACGCACTTATAAGCTCTTCGAGATTCTTGATCCTCGTGGAGCCGATAACGGGTGCAGTGACATGCGTCAGTGACCACGCCAGGGACACCTGGGCCATGCTTATCCCGCGCTGTTTGGAGATCTCTTCGACCCTATTGGAGCCCTCATAAGACCAAAATCATACAGCGTCGCCCGTAACAACGGACCTGTTGACAATCTCCTGAGTACCTTCTCCTTCGAGATAACCGGGAAGGTACCTGTAAAAGCACCCGCGACGTCAGGTAAGTAAAGTGCATAGGGCATCAGGAGAGACGCACGAATCGGTGTCACCTCGCGTTGTGACTTTGTCAGTTTTAAAGGGACGGGTAAGGAGGCCAGCCGCAAGCGGTGACCACGGGATGATGCCCACACCAAAGTGGTCCAGTGTGGGGAACATCTCGCGCTCTTCCTCGCGGTATACAAGCGAGTGGTGATTCTGCATCGAGATAAAAGGCGTGAGATTGTTCGCAATGGCGTAGTCTATGATTTTCGATTCGTCAGCGGCGTGGTCAGAGGCTGGGCGTTAGCTACTCTCACTCTGCATGACATGGACTGGGCTAATGATCAGCGAACTGGTTCGCAGATCCTGCGTGGACGAACACCTACATTTCCAAGCGTGGCAACTACTCATGCCAATGTATCGGACGTATCCCGCCTTGACGACGTCATGTAGAGCCTGCATCGTCTCCTCGATGGGCGTGCTGGGATCGAAACGATGGCATTGCAAGACGTCGATATAGTCGAGTTGCAGACGCTCGAGCGATTTCTTTACCGAATCAAAGATATGCTGCGACAAGGGATGATCACAAACAGCGCACGTAGTACGAGATGTGCGCGTACCTTGCGACTGAGACCATGCTGATTTACATATCCTAGCTGATCAAGCTCAGCGGCAGGTTTCGGTCTGTCACCTGCTTTCTGGACAGCTCCCCACAGCTTCGAAACGTCATTGGCATCGAAATGGAAAGCAGACCGCCATCCACTGGCACACACCTTTGTCATGACCACGATCTCCTCGCGTGGTATATTGAGCGCTTTGATGGCATTACCAAGGTACACCTCAGAGAGGCCATTTGAGTATATGTTCGCAGTATCAAAGGCGTTCACGCCGTGCTCATATCTTAACGGTACACGTGAGACAGTCGCATCTATGAGGAAGAAGGCGTACTCACGCAAATTTTACATGCTCGATGGCCTCTTTCTCGCCGAGGATCCATGGTTGCCAACGAGGATCGCCGTAGGACATCATGCCAAGAATAATTCTGGACACTTTCAGTCCCGACTTTCCTAGACGAACTGTGATCCCTCGCATCAGCAAAGTCCATTCAAGAAGATTCAAGGTGTGAATCCATACCATAGGGAATTCTTTTTATTACGGTAGGGGCAGCCATAGTGGTGAGTTGGTTCGCTGTCGATGCTTGGGAACTAGCGCAAGGAAATCTGGGGCAACACTCGACGATTGCGAGCTTTAAAGCGTTTATGACACGTCATGACGTTTAGGCAATGTGAATGATTCGCGAGAGCGATGCAGTCTGAATGTGGGTCACAGGAGGCAATAATATTAGCCAGGGAGGGCAGGCATCCACCAATTTCGCTTGGCCCACTTCCCCTATGTGGATCGACAATTAGCTTCGGCAACTTCTGTCGCATCTGTCGAGAACGTTTCTACTTTCCGGATGGACAAGCGAGCCAGGATGACCCACTCGCTTGTCATCGTGACCCACAATCCACCGAAATCTGGGCTAGAAGACGTAAGTTACGTTCAATATGATTAGTCACTGGCATCGTCGGCTCGATTTTTGTTACAGATCTCAGATCTGTGCCCGCAATGCTTGCAGCGAGTGCAAGGGCGAGTGTGCCATATAGTGCATCATCCAGTAATACCAATCGCGAGAGAAATACCCCCCACGGGCCCCGTATCTCGGTTTTTCTCGGGATCTGCTTCTGCCTCGTATCTCGCCATAGGGCACAACAAAGTAAAAAGACTTTTTCGCGCTTGTTTTCGCACATGGTCGTATAGTCTCCACTGACAGTCTGCGCTTCCTTCACAGTAAACATCCTAGACCATCCATACCATATATATCGGCCTGAAATTCCTCTTCTCAGTGGAATTAACTTACATGGTGATCATGATCAGGGGAGCCTGCGATCTCAAAATCGAGTTGCAGGCAGCAGGTCGGACTTCAAGCTAGCTACTATGTGGTGGCCGCCGCCGCCTTTTCGTTCTGCCTTCGGTTCCAGCACTCGGACTGGGAACAAACACGACGATTCCTGGAACATACCTTGAACCCCTACAGCGAGTTACTGTATGGCTATTCTTGACTGGATGTCAAAAATTCCGGTCCTGCAACCCCCTTGCTTAGAGTCGATGTGAATGCGCAATGCGACAATAGAACCCGAAGGCCCTTCGAATTTCTAGTTGTAACTATTATATGTTGATCATTCGCTTTACATGGGTCTGGGCGTGATCATTCTAATCCGATATGGGAACGAAGACCACTCTGATCAAGGGGCTAGCGCAACTGTAGTTTAATACAAGTTAGTGCCCCATAAGCGCTGCTAGACAGAAATCTGCTAACAGCCCGCTATACCCCCAATCCGGGTATGACGCCGCATCCTGGTAGTTGCGCCTCACCGCAAAAGGATAAACTTACCTGCAGGCGCTTTCCCGCCCCATAAGCGCTGCTAGACAGAAATCTGCTAACAATAAGTTACGCCCCCTTCCCCCCTAATCCGGGTATGGTCGCTTTCCCGCAAGCCCCTTGACTCTGATGGCTCGTTTTGTTTAGGTGGTGGTGGCATAGCACCTATTTAAGATCTCCGTGTAGCTTACTGTAGCGGGAAGTCTCCCGCATTCACTGGTCTTTTCTCCAACCCCAAAGTCTTCGTTCGGAACGGGGATATTACCTGTGAAGCCCGATTTCGTGAGCCAATTTCTCACCTTCTAACCTCGAGACTCCAACACGCTCTACCGAACGTGACACCGGCTGCGATTGTACCAACATCCGCTCACTCCCTGTTCTACCACATCCGATATGTCGGAGGTTACATCGCCGCTTCCTCTTCCCGTATTCAAAGGATCTACTGTCCGCGTTTCCGTCATGGATACAGGACATCTAGTTGCGCCATCTGCCATCTTTGTGCAGTCACCGCGACCTGGACACGGTACGGTTAATGTACCCACCTATAGCTTCCTGGTAGAAAACGAAAGGGTGGGGAAGAAAGTGCTATTTGAGCTCGGTATAATGAAAGCTTGGAAAGAAAAGCTGCCGCAATGTACGTCACCTAGTCACTTCCCCAGTTTTTTCATCACCCTTTCCGACCATTTTCTTCATCGGGTCTACGGATCGTTTCAGCGGACATAAAATCCCGTATGCTGACTTTATGCTGACTTGATGCCTCCACAGTGGTGAGCGTGGTTCAGAGCATCGGTGGGACCATCAATGTTACCGAGGACATTCCTGACAAGCTGCATGCTGCCTCTGTCTCACTTTCGTCCATCAACTTCGTCATCTGGTCTCACCATCACCAGGTCCACACGGGAGATCTCACCCTATTCCCGACAAGCACCTCCCTCGTCGTCGGTCCCGGTTTCAAGTCCCATCCCTTGACATACCCCGGGCAGCCCCTAGGCCCGAACGCCGAAACGCTCCATGAGGCATTCGAAGGCCGTGAGGTGATCGAATTGGACTTCGGCAGCAGCGCCTCGACCCTGAAAATTGCGGGGCTGCGGGCGATCGACTGGTTCAACGACGGTTCGTTCTACCTCCTCGAGGCGCCCGGACACACGGCGAGCCACATCATGGCGCTCGCACGCACGTCCGCGGACAAGTTCGTGCTCCATGCGGGGGCCGGCGTACAGCACTGCGGCGAGATCCGCCCGACGTCACTCACGCCGCTCCCGGACACCATCTCGCCATCCCCGTTCGAGCCGCCGACGTCGGCGTCGTCCTGCCCTTGCTCGCTCTTCCAGTCGATCCACCCGAGTCCGGAGTCCTTCCGCACCACGCCGTTCTACGAGGTCGCCGCGCACCAAATCGATGATCCTATTGCGAGTCGCGCCACCCTCGACGCGGTCAAGGCGTTCGACGCGAGCCCAGACGTCTTCGTCGTCCTTTCGCACGACGCGTCCCTGCTAGATGTGCTCGAGTTCTTCCCCAAGGCAGACCTGGCAGGCTGGGAAAAGGAACCGTCGAGGAAGGACATGGGCCGATGGAGATTCTTGAACGATTTTCGCAAGGGTGTGTTAAAGGAGTAGGACGCGAAAAAGGAAGCTGCGAAGGGTGTTACGCTACGTATGACTTGGGCGTTCTCTTTTCCTCTTCTCTGTTATGCACTCGCGTGACTCGGCCGAACCTGTTGACCCGACGTGATGTATGACCCGGCCAGTTGTTCTCGTAGAATCGGTATGACTCGATCCTCGTAGTACTTAAGGACAATCCTGTAACTCCTAGAGCCCCGAATCCGAACGAACGTCTTTTCCTCTCGTCTTGTGAATCATCGCTCCGCCGTCTTGTTGTCAGCAATTGCCCTTGAACCTTACTGCGCGTAACACTGGCAGCATATTTTGATGGCTATTATGTATGTATGTCCTTTATTGCGAACCGAAGCGCAGGTGTATAATGTGAATGATATGCTGATGGTTCACTGGCACTGCAAGAGAAAAGAGATACCAGAAGCGATGACGATGATAACAGGCTGAGCTGGAGGTAGCGATTTTTGGTTCGAGCTACTAGCGATGTCTAGTACGTTCAAGTTTTTGCAAGAGTTGTTGGATGTTCGATTACGCTTGCTACCTGCAGCTGTAGAAATCCCATGCCACTGCTCCAAGGCGCCGCCGATGCTACCGTAACACTATTCCACATCTAGGACGATTAGTAACCACAACCTGTAGGAATTTCCGTGAGCATCAGTTGTAAGTTATGGATGGTTTCGGGAGCTCGGAAACACGGAAGTCTCAGGATCGCGCGTGTACGAGCGATGTCTGAGGTGCTAGGTACGAGGGAACGAAAGTATTTGTACTACGGAGTCAAAAGTCTGAAACGTATGACTGTCATACTACTAGTAGTGGGTACATTCAGGGGGAGGACAGAGAGTCAGAGACAGATGTACAGTATTGTGCTAAAGTAAATTTAGAGTACGCGAGACGGAACTTAAAGCAAATGGTCATCGCGCATCAACTGCGCTCGATCTCAACATCAGCCCGAGTGGGTTTATAATGATTATTTTAGGGTCCACTCGCTTTCGTTTTGAGCCGATAATAAAACGAAGGAAAGGCTTCGACGTTTCGTAACTTCCTTGTTTGTTGCGTCGTTGCGAACTAATGGTGCAATTGGCACATGGCCGGTCTATGCCGGAGGCCGCGGAGCGACGAAGGAGCGGCGGCATAGAGCGTAGTCTTTGAGTAACGGGGCGGCACGTGGTCATTCCTCCTTTTCGTGCGGCCATCTGCCCACCCAAGCTCCCGACTGGTTCAAGGAACCAGAACACTGTCGCGACCTCGCCTCGGAAATGTAAACCCCTCATCCCCGATCGAGAAGCACTTTGTGCTTTCGCCCGGTTTCTGTGCAGTCTGCTAATATTTTTCTCATCACTACTAAAGCTATTACTACATGTCCTGTACTATACGCTGGTCCCCTTCCCTCCCAGCGCCATCCTGAACCGACCACGGAGAGCAAGGCAATGACTCGCAAAGACCATGACCTAGTCACTGGCATCGTCGGCTCGATTTCTTTGTTACAGATCTCAGATCTGTGCTCGCAATGCTTGCGGCGAGTGTGCGGCCATAGTGCATCTCCCAGTAATACCAATCGCGAGAGAAACTCCCCCCACGAGCCCCGTATCTCGATTTTTCTCAGGATCTGCTTCTGCCTCGTATCTTGCCATAGCCTACAACAAAGTAAAAAAAGCCTTTCGCGTTTGTTTTCGCGCATGGTCCACTGGCAGTTTTCGCCTCTACAGTAAACATCCTAGACCATCCATACCATATATATCAGCCTGAAATTCCTTTTCTCAGTGGATTTAACTTACATGGTGATCATGATCAGGGGAGCCTGCGATCTCAAAATCGAGTTGCAGGCTTGGTTGCAGGTCGGACTTCAAGCTAGTAGCTACTCAAGTAGCTACTCGTTCTTCTATGTGGTGGCCGCCGCCGCCTTTTCGTTCTGTCTTCGGTTCCAGCGCTCGGACTGAGAACAAACACAATGAGCTTTGGAACATACCTTGAACCCCTACGGTGAGTTCGCCGGCTCACTCTTGGGTGAGTTAATGTACGGCTACTCATGACTGCATGCAAGACTGGATGTCAAAAATTCCGGTCCCGCCCCCTTGCTTAGAGCCAATGTGAATGCGCAATGTGACAATAGAAATTCGGAGGGACCGAAGGGCCCTCCGAATTTCTAGTTGCAATCAAGTTGCAACTACTGTATGTTGAACGTTGATCATTCGCGTGGGTGAGCGTGATCATTCTTATCCGATATGGTTATCCGATAAGATCACTCGTTTTGTTTTGTTTTGTTTTGTTTTTTTCGAATCCATTAGCTTAGCCATTAGAGTGCGCCTTGGGGTAGATGGGCCTATGTGGCACTTTTACAACACGTTTCTTCTCCGTATCATGGACTTCCACCATCCCAATGTTCCTTTCAACAACAGAACAGGCTCGTTCTGTTTAGGTGGCGGTGGCGTAGCCTTGGGCGTAGCACCTATTTAATATCTCCGTGTAGCTGTAGCGGGAAGTCTCCCGCATTCACTACCGCTCTTGCTACGGCTGGTCTTTTCTCCAACCCCAAAGTCTTCGTTCGGAACGAGGACATTACTTGTGAGGCCCGATCTCGTGGGCCAATTTCTCGCCTTCTAACCTCGAAACTCCAACACGCTCTACTGAACGTGACACCGGCCGCGATTGTACCAACATCTGTTCACTCCCTGTTCCACCACATCCGATATGTCGGAGGTTACATCGCCGCTTCCTCTTCCCGTATTCAAAGGATCTACTGTCCGCGTTTCCGTCATGAATACAGGACATCTGGTCATGCCATCTGCCATCTTTGTGCAGTCACCGAGACCTGGACACGATACGGCTGATGTACCCATCTATAGCTTCCTGGTAGAAAACGAAAGGGTGGGGAAGAAAGTGCTATTTGAGCTCGGTATAATGAAAGCTTGGAAAGAAAAGTTGCCGCAATGTACGTCACCCAGTCACTTCCCCAACTTCTTCATCGCACCCTTTCCGACCATTTTCTTCATCGGGTCTACGGATCATTTCAGTGGATGTAAAATCCAGTGTGCTGACTTGATGCCTCCACAGTTGTGAGCATGGTTCAGAGTGTCGGTGGTACCATCAATGTTACCGGGGACGTTCCTGACAGGCTGAATGCTGCCTCTGTCTCACTTTCGTCCATCAACTTCGCCATCTGGTCTCACCATCACCCGGTCCACACAGGAGATCTCACCCTATTCCCGACAAGCACCTCCCTCGTCGTCGGTCCCGGTTTCAAATCCCATCCCTCGACATATCCCGGGCAGCCCCTAGGCCCGAACGCCGAAACGCTCCATGAGGCATTCGAAGGCCGTGAGGTGATCGAATTGGACTTCGGCAGCAGCGCGTCAACCCTGAAAATTGCGGGGCTGCGGGCGATCGACTGGTTCAACGACGGTTCGTTCTACCTCCTCGAAGCGCCCGGACACACGGCGAACCACATCATGGCGCTCGCACGCACGTCCGCGGACAAGTTCGTGCTCCTTGCTGGGGCCGGCGCACACCACGGCGGCGAGATCCGCCCGACGCCACTCACGCCGCTCCCGGACACCCTCTCGCCATCCCCGTTCGAGCCGCCGACGTCAGCGTCGTCCTGCCCTTGCTCGCTCTTCCAGTCGACCCACCCGAGTCCGGAGTCCTTCCGCACTACGCCATTCTACGAGGTCGCCGCCTACCATATCGATGATCCTGTTGCGAGACGCCCCACACTCGACGCGATCAAGGCGTTCGACGCGAGCCCAGACGTCTTCGTCATCCTTTCGCACGACGCGTCCCTGCTAGACGTGCTCGAGTTCTTCCCCAAGGCAGACCTGGTAGGCTGGGAGAAGGAACCGTCGAGGAAGGACATGGGCCGGTGGAGATTCTTGAACGATTTTCGCAAGGGTGTGCTAAAGGAGTAGGATGCGAAAAAGGAAGCTGCGAAGGGTGAGTTGGCGGCTCTGGCTGTTACGCTACGTATGAATTGGACGTTCTCTTTTCCTCTTCTCTGTTATGACTCACTCGCATGACTCGGCCCAACCTGTTGACTCGACGTAATGTATGACTCGGCCTGATGAGGCTTATGAGGCCTCGATGAGGATCCAAATGTTTGTGTAATCACGGTTGCCATCAACCGCCTTACAGATTACCACTCAGACAAGCGTTGGGCCATACTGCGAACAGCGTGATAGCGTTAAACTCCGCAATCTCGTTCGGCTTGCACTTGCACGGGAACTACATACCGCACGCCACGCTTTTGCCTCCCCCGGGCCTTCAGGAGTTCATTTCAAAGGAGGATATAGCAACTCAACTGGCTAAATTCTGGCTCCCGCGTACTGCACACTCATCGGTTATTCTCTCGTACTGACCTTGTTTTGATGAAAAGCTACATATCGGGTATGAGGGGGTTATCGGGGCGCCTGCAGCCTCAGCCTCAGGTCATTCACTCAGACAGTTCTTGACACTTGCCTTTTTCGGTGCGTGCCGGGTGCCGAAAAATGGCATTGTAATCGCCAGGCGCATGCGGTCTGGGCGTGATCATTTTTATTCGATATGAGGATGATCACGACTCTGATGACGGTCATGGCGGCGTAGTGTGTATTACTGTAGCGGGAAGCTCGATAGCCTTGATTGCGTGAGCTAATTGCTCGCCTTCTAACCTCGAAACTCCAATACGCTCCACTGAACGTGACATCAGCTGCGATTGTACCAACGTCTGCTCACTGCCCGTTCCACCACATTCGATGTCTGAGGTTACATCGCCACTTCCTCTTCCCGCATTCAAAGGATCTACTGTCCGCGTTTTCGTCATGGATGCAGGACATCTGGTCGCGCCATCTGCCGTCTTTGTGCAGTCACCGAGACCTGGACACGATACGGTTGATGTACCCACCTATAGCTTCCTGGTAGAAAACGAAAGGGTGGGGAAGAAAGTGCTATTTGAGCTCGGTATAATGAAAGCTTGGAAAGAAAAGCTGCCGCAATGTACGTCACCCAGTCACTTCCCCGGTTTTTTCATCGCACCCTTTCCGATCATTCGCCTTTCTTCATCGGGTCTACGGATCGTTTCAGCGGATGTAAAATTCAGTATGCTGACTTGATGCCTCCACAGTGGTGAGCATGGTTCAGAGCGTCGGTGGTACCATCAATGTTACCGAGGACGTTCCTGACAAACTGAGTGCTGCCGCTGTCTCACTTTCGTCCATCAACTCCGCTATCTGGTCTCACCACCACCCGGACCACACAGGAGATCTCACCCTATTCCCGACAAGCACCTCCCTCGTCGTCGGTCCCGGTTTCAAGTCCCATCCCTCGACATATCCCGGGCAGCCCCTAGGCCCGAACGCCGAAACGCTCCATGAGGCATTCGAAGGCCGTGAGGTTATCGAATTGGACTTCAGCGCCTCGACTTTAAAAATTGCGGGGCTGCGGGCGATCGACTGGTTCAACGACGGTTCGTTCTACCTCCTCGAGGCGCCCGGACACACGGCGGACCACATCATGGCGCTCGCACGCACGTCCGCGGACAAGTTCGTTCTCCTTGCGGGAGACGGTGCGCACCACTGTGGCGAGTTCCGCCCGACGCCACTCACGCCGCTCCCGGACACCATCGCGCCATCCCCGTTTGAGCCGCCGACGTCAGCGTCGTCCTGCCCTTGCTCGCTCTTCCAGTCGATTCACCCGAGTCCTGCGCCCTTCCGCACCACGCCATTCTACGAGGTCGCCACGCACCATATCGATGATCCTGTTGCGAGACGCGCCACCCTCGATGCGATCAAGGCGTTCGACGCGAGCCCAGACGTCCTCGTCGTCCTTACGCACGATGCGTCCCTGCTAGACGTGCTCGAGTTCTTCCCCAATGCAAGTCTGGCAGGCTGGGAGAAGCAACCGTCGAGGAAGGACATTGGCCGGTGGAGATTCTTGAACGATTTTCGCAAGGGTGTGTTAAAGGAGTAGGACGTGAAAAAGGAAGCTGCGGCAGGTGATGTTGGCGGCCCTGGTGACGCATTTTGATGGCTATGTATGCATGTCCTTTACCGCGATCCGAAGCGCGGGAATAAAACGTGAATGATGTACTGATGGTTCACTGCAAGAGAAAGGAGAAAGGAGATACCAGAAGGGGTGACGACGATAACAGGCTGAGCTGGAGGTAGCGATTTTTGGTTAGAGCTAGTGACAAAGCTAGGGGATGTCTACGTTTTAGCAAGAGTTGTTGGATGTTTGATTACGCCTGCGACCTGCAGCTGGAGACTCGGAAATCCTGTGCCTCAAGTCGGACGTGTAACGCGGCGTGTGTGGGAAAATACACGTGAGGCGCGTGAGCCGTGGGAGAGTTGACATATACACTTTACTGTCCGCTTTTTGCCGTTTGCATCCGACTGTGTCTCTCCCTCCCAACCATTGTCTCTCCGACTGTGACCCTCTTGGTCACTTCTTCACTCTTCCTTCTTGGTCACGGGGTGTTGGCGAAGGCCCTCCGCAAACATTGTCTCTCTGTTTTGATTTTCTTGCGCTTGGAACCCCCTCGCTTTCTCAAGGTTCACTCTTCGTCTCATGCCTTATCGTGTGCTGCGCGGTCCGATGCGTCGCTGTCACTGCCTGCACGCTTTTGTGTTATTCGCAGTACATTTACTACTCTTGGACGCATTCACCTTTCGTGTGGACTCGTGTACTGTTTGAACTTGTCGCGTATACAGTATCATCGTGCACGAATACATATTTCATTTTTTGTAGGACAAATATCAAGCGCCTTCGGCGCCAGCGAGAGCAAGAGGACAGACAACCCCGATAGTTCACTGACAGATCAGGCATTCGATCAAGAACAAAAACTATCCCCTGCCGTTCTTGCTTAGCGTCGTCGACTCCAACGAAAAATGCCGTGAGAACTGGCGATTACCGACTTGCTTGCGCTCCAGCTCCTCCTTCCCTTAGCCGAAGCTGCCAGCACATCCGACGGACGAGAGTATGTCACCCTTCCACTCGTCTTGACTATTCTGAAACGCGACCCAGTTTCGTGCAGTCGATGCATCTCCTTCGCATCTCCTTCGCATCACACACGCCATATATGACACAACCGAATGGTATGTCTTCTTTCCGATAACGGATCCGAGGTTCTCGGTTGTCTTTAGTCTCATCGTAATCTCGATGTTCCGTCAGCGTGAGCGCACGACCTCGGGGGTCACCAGGTCTTTCAGAGACGACGATGACGACGACGACGAGTAACAGTAACGACAACGTGTAAAAAAGAAGCGCGTCGAACGCCGTACGGAAATAAGCAAGGTCTGAGACGCAAAACTCACACAGTATGATGATATCTAGAAGGCCCTAAGTGCCTGACTACGATTGTGGATCCTTCACAGAAGACCGTCACTCTTTTCGCAAACTGTCACCGCAACAGGTACGCTGTTCCCTCTCCACCGTCCCATCTTTCGTCTTGCTTTGTTCCACTTCGGACGTGATACGAGCCTTCAAGCTTCATGAGCGCAGCGATGGCGTCCCAGAAAGACGAGCAAGGGCCCTGCGCCTGGAAATGCCGCTCTGCGTTTCCGCATTGCGGAGGGTAAGTGTGTTCTGGGAGGTACTTTCCATCGCATTGATATCTTCTCCCTCGTACCCCTCTACATCGCTTTCGAGGAGAAGACTAGAGATGAGGTTTTGCCTCGCCGCTCTCCCCAATTTTAATATGGCGTCGTGGACCGCGACCACGTTTATTTCTGCTTTATTGGCTGGTGTCGGGACAGTCTCCGTGGCGTTTACTTGTAGGGGCGTCGGGGTTCCTTTCTTCGGACAGTTCTTCGAAAGGTGACCCTGTTGAAGACATCGAAAGCAACGTCCCTCCTTCTTGCACTTTTCCACTTCTTCTGGGGTTCGTTTCGCCCCGTACTGAGGTTGGTTCGGTGTGGTCGTAGCGACTGTATCGACGTCCGTTGATACCGGGTCGTTGTTTCGGTGAGTCGTGACTTTAGTAGACTGTGTTGGTCTTGTCTTCGGCTGTTTGTTTCCGAAGCCGCCTATGCAGCTGGCGATTGTGTGATATCGCTGCGATTCTTCTCGTGTTGCGACCTTCCATTCGCTCATTGTGTCCGGAATTGTAGGTCGTCGTAGGCATGCGAGGAGTAGTCCCCGCTTCAAGCCTCTTCTGAAGAACTCGATTGTACCCTGTGCGTTTTCATCCCACCCGGCCGTGTGTGCTAGCCTTTCGAAGCTCGCGATATAGTTATCGATGTCGTCGTTCGTCATCGCGAGCGTCATTAACTTTTGGTACGCATTCTGCTTACTCAACGTATCCGTCCATGCGTTTTTAAACGCCTCCTCGAACGCTGTCCATAGTACTTCGTCGGTTTCTGCTATTGGGTTTGTGGTTCTGGTGGTGGCCGTTTCGAGGTCCCGGTCTCTCGCGTCTACCCAGTCGTTGACCACGGGTCCTCGGATGTAGGAGAGCGCGAGTCCGACTCGCGAGAAAGGGTTGGTAATGAGTTCGTGAGTCCTATTGTTTCGTCGATACTGACGAAATTCTCGCAGGAACTGTTCGCTTTTTCCGCGGTCTCCTGTGAAGGTGGTTGGTGGTATACCGTTCAGGCTTCCCGTTAATGGGGCTGTTACTGCCATGGTTGTTGTCGGTATAGATAGGACGGTCGGTGTCTGTACTGTGCGTATTGCCTGTTTCTGTCGTCGTCGATCTCTTCGGCTGTTCGGTCCTTTGTTAGAATCCGAGTCGCTGGGGATTGTGTTCCGCCAAACGCCTAAGTCGTTCCGGTGAGTTTCAATCCCCAAATCTGAGGTGTCAAGTTGTAGGTATACCACTGACCGTTATCGTCTAGATCGTACCACTCGTCTTCCGCCTCGATATACGCGATGTCGATGTGGGTTCGATTTCCTGTGGCGAGGACGTATCCTCGACCTTCGTGCCAAGTGGATCCTCCTCCGGCAAGTTCGTCAACGTTGGGAACAAGTCGTCGCCGAACGTGTCCTTGTTCGGCGCTGTCGGTGGCAAGGTCGGTGGTGTCCTGCGCGGGTTCGATACGCGCGTATTCCATTCTTAGTCCTACGGCTGTAGTGGCAACTGTGATGTTCGTTCGTGCTCCGCGTGAGCTTTTATACAACTGACCGTGCACCCTCGTTTCCGTCGTTTCTGGCAGTTCTTTCGCTCCTCGGTTCCGGGTTCGCGTGCCGTGCTTTTCACGCGAGTTCGTTGTAAGTTGGTCTCGTCTTGTTACGATCTTCGCGGATCGTCCAGTGCAGGACGGGTCTGAGCTTATCAAGCCAAAGTAGCAGGTGACTCAAATATAGAGCACCTGAGTTTACTTGGGCTGACGAGGACTGGGGCTTTGCGGGGCAAAGGAGAAGGGAACTAGTAAGATTGCGAAGGATTCAAGAGACAAGGTAACTACGAGCAAGTACTACTCCTTTATATCGACATGACTTGTGCTTTACTGGTCGGTTTTCTACGAGACGCGTAAGTGCCAACACATACAGTCTGCTGGCAGTGACTCGAGCTATCAGCCAGCTCATTCGATCATGGAGTCACTTCGGATTCGGAACGTGCTTACGTGGACTGTCACGTGATCGTGACATACGCCTCTACGCTCGCTCGTCTTCGAGCGAGGTGCCTATGCGTCGTAATCTTACATCCTCATCTCCGGGGTCATTGTAGTCCTCGTATGTGGGGTCACGCGTCATGATGCGGGCGTGGTGGGGCGAGCCAGGGCGGCGGTACGGGTGAGATCGTGGGGTATGTGCGTCGTGGCGCGTGCTTCGCAAGTCCGCCCATTCACAATACGCATGACAGTGTACGTGAGAAAGCGGTACTGCGCATCGGTGACGGCGTATGCATTGGGCGTGCGGTGTACGGCATTCAAACGAGAGATGGTCGGCATGACACCAAACGCATGCCAGGAGTTCGTCGTCATGTGCTTCGTTCGCCGTGCGGTCGTGGTCTTTCGTGCTGTGTTCCCACTTGTATTGGTGCCGATGGTGCGCGGGGTCGGAGAGGCAGTGAGATAGGAGGGGGCCGTGATTGGTGTCGATGTGAGTACTATACCACGACCATTTCTGTCTAGATAGTCGAACGTTAAACGAGTAAGTGGAAACAGCAGCCGTGCTGAGAAAAAGGCATTACATAAACTCCATAAAAATAAATGGTGAAAAAGCCCTGACCTTTATTTGTCTTGTATAAAGCCTTAACTGCAAAATAAGAAAATGATAAGTGGATTACAAGCAGATAATCCCCGAGGCGTCTGATATGGCGCTCGTGCATGTCCGCGGACGAGTTCGTGCCTCCGCAGGGGGCGGTGCAAATCACCGTAGCGAATTCTACCCAATGCCGCCGGGACACCCTCCCGTTCGAGCTGCCAGCTTCTACGCCTGTCTGTCCTCTTCGCTCTTCGAGCAGGTCCACCCGAGCCGGTACCACGTCATTCTACTAGGGTCATCGAATGCTCGCGGACCGCAACCCGATGTCAAGTGGACATTCCTGGGTAATTTTCGCAAGGAAGTGGCTCTGGGAGCACGATACAATGGAAGTCGTCATGGCCTAGCGCCAGTTGTGCTGAGGGCAGAGGTCCTGACTAGCCGCCGACAGTTGACAGTTTCTAGCGTGGATCGGAAGTCTAAATTTCTCTCAGAATATTGTTCCCAGATCTCCGCGGTAGCACGACGGTAGGCCCACGTCGTTGCTGATGGAATGCCGTCCTTATCTGTTAGATTCGCAACTCGGACATGTTGCTCTCATGGTGTTCAACGTGATATGTTTGGAAATACCCTCAAAGGGTAGCCATTAACCAATAATACAGTTAGCTACTTTACCTATTACCGGACAGAATATTTATGGCTTCACGACTGAAGAAAGAAGCAAGAAACCACCAGGGCTGTATCACATGCAGAGGAGATAGCACGGGCTTCACCAGCGAGTGCGCTGGCAGTAAGGGCGGACGTGACCCTTGCCCAGAGGATACCGAGCAGTAAAGTGGGGTACCCACACCACATGTCCCTCGGGAGAGATCAACGGATCTAGGGACCGCAGCAGCAGATCCTCTGTGGTGACTCCTTGCGCGGACCTTGTGCCAAGGGGAATTGGAGGATTGGCGGTCTCCAACTGAGATTTTGGTTTATTAGTTCGGTGTTCGGATGATGTGAGCTGGACCGACCTGTGCCATCCTGACGAAACGGATTGCGTGCTCCGCGATAGCCTGTCCGAGATAGCAGCGCGCGATGTGCTGGCGCACGAAGCGCCCGTTCATCGTTCTGCGGCACGCTATGGTGATGTTGACGGAATAACGCATGTAGCCAGGCCACTGTAATGCTGACGATCAATCAAGAAGCGACGACGCACGTGGAGCTCCAGCACGATGGTGTTTCCTTCCCCTGCGGGCGTAGACGCGAGGGTGTATCGCAGGGTGCTTCCATGAGGTCGTCGAAGTTGTCTTCGAAGAACGAAGGAATGGAGTTTCCACGGGACGGAGAGGCTGGGTCCGGGTCGCTGCGTAAGCAGAAAGCGACGCTCTTGTGATTGGGCGCCGGGGCGTAATTTGGCGTTCCGACGTCCACATAACGTGCTATGGGGGCGCAATTGCTCTCCTCTGATCGGTTGATATACGCGGACTGGAGAGGGTCACGAGCCTCCCCTTGCCCTGAGGGATACCGAACGGTAAAGCGGACACCCTCGGGAATCGAGGAATCCCTATCGCGGCGACGTGGGAGAGCCGACATATACACTTTACTGTCCGCTTTTTGCCTGCGTCTCGCTTCCTGTGGGACTCCGCTCTCCCTCCGACTGTGACCCTCTTGGCCACTTCTTCACTCTTCCTTCTTGGCCACGGTGTGTTGGCGAAGGCCCTCCGCAAGCATTGTCATTCTGTGTTGATTTTCTTGCGCTTGGAACCCCCTCGCTCTTTTAAGTTTACTCTTCCTCGGTACTCATGCTTTATCGTGTGCTGCGCGGTCCATGCGTCGCTGTCACTGCCTGCACACTTCCCCCCTCGCTTTTGTGTTATTCGCGTACATTTACTGCTCTTCCACGCATTCACCTTTCGTGTGGACTCGTGTACTGTTTGCACTTGTCGCGTGTACAGTATCATCGTACACGAATACATATTTCATTTTTTGTAGGACAAATATCAAGCGCCTTCGGCGCCAGCGAGAGCAAGAGGACAACCCCGATAGTTCACTGACAGATCAGGCATTCGATCAAGAACAAAAACTATCCCCTGCCGTTCTTGCTCAGCGTCGTCGACGCCAACGAAAAAATGCCGCGAGAACTGGCGATTACCGACTTGCTCGCGCTCCAGCTCCTCCTTCCCCTAGCGGCCCTAGCCAAAACTGCCAGCACGTCCGACGGACGAGAGTATGTCACCCTTCCACTCGTCTTGATTATTCTGAAATGCGACCCAGTTTCGTGCAGTCGATGTATATCCTTCCCATCCCACACACCATATACGACACAACCGAATGGTATGTCTTCTCTCCGATCACGGATCCGAGGTTCTCAGTTGTCTTTAGTCTCGTCGTAATCTCGATTTTTCGTCGGCGTGAGCGCACGACCTCGGGGGTCACCAGGCCTTTCAGAGACGACGATGACGACGACGAGTAACAGTAACGACAACGCGTAAAAAAGAAGCGCGTCGAACGCCGTACGGAAATAAGCAAGGTCTGAGACGCAAAACTCACTCAGTATGATGATACAGTATCTTGAAGTGCCTGACTACGATTGTGGATCCTTCACAGAAGACCATCACTTTTCGCAAACTGTCACTGCAACAGGTACGCTGTTCCTGATTGGTGCTTATTCGATCACGTGGTTGGCGTCGCCATTGGATAAGCCAGTGCATATTCAGAGAGTCTACAACGCCCTCTCCACTGTCCCATCTTTCGTCTTGCTTTGTTCCATTTCGGACGCGATACGAGCCTTCATGAGAGCCGCGATGGCGTCCCAGAAACACGAGCAAGGGCCCTGCGCCTGGAAATGCCGCTCTGCGTCTCCGCATTGCGTTTGTCTAGAATGACAGCTAGGGTGTCCAAACCAGGCTCATGGGTATCAGCACGCCAAACAGCCCGCAGTACGACCCATGGTTGTCCAAGGGAGAAGTGCGCCCGTACCCCACACACACTAGATCAGCACTCGTGACTCTTAAAGCCCAAGAGTCTCGCTGCGGTCAACGAGTGGTTATCCGCCTACAGCCTCAACGTCACGGTTTTGTCGTCGTTCAGACTGGATCCGTTTCGGTACAACTATGTCTCGCGTAAACGTACACTGATTTCCCACTTTTGTGATCTGCTCCATCCTTCGAACTGCGTCAAAAGTCGTTCTGACGTTGTCTACAGCTTCATCTTCAGATGACATCGGGCCGCCGATCTTTGGTTATCTTGCAAAAATTGTGCCCGCCGCAAACCTACCTCTGCAGATGAATGCTCATCTTGCGACATCCCCGGGAAGGTCCTCCTCCCGGTCGCCTAACAAGCTTGCCGTCTCAAGCTCCAGTTTCAAATTTGTAAGTGGGTTGATCTCAGGGTATGTGCCAAAGTGGGTAACACCGCCCCAAAAATTAACTAAGTCTCCTTTCAGGG
Source organism: Lactarius sanguifluus (assembly GCA_021527775.1). Classification (NCBI taxonomy): domain Eukaryota; kingdom Fungi; phylum Basidiomycota; class Agaricomycetes; order Russulales; family Russulaceae; genus Lactarius; species Lactarius sanguifluus. The sequence goes on along the minus strand of JAKEYF010000030.1, from coordinate 63,751 downwards.
ATTCCTCCAGGCCTTCAGCCACCTTTACCTCCCAAAAAATCGATGACTAGATTCAAAAAAGACAATCGAGATGTTGGTGCCATCCCACAGCCTCGTGGCCAAGCTGATATCAAAGCCGTGAGAACTGTGAGGACCAAAGAAGTACGTCGGTTTTTCTTAAGGACCTTGACGTACAATACACGATCGGTTTTGTGTCGGGCTTTCTTTATCTCCGTTCGTGATCATGATCATGTTTGGCGATCGAGTACGGCAATCTTGGAGAATTGCTGGACCTCATCTACTTCTTGGACGGCGATGGACAGCGATAGTGCTCAGCTACAGGTCCTTACCACCAGCTACGGACGGTAAAAAATTACCCATCTCGCGTTGGCCAAGTACGAATCTCTTTCAATCCCGAGTCATACCGAACCCGTTGTTTAGCATGCTGTAATGCCTGTGCGTATTTGACGCCCGAGGGTGACGGCTTCCATCTTCTCAACTGGCAACGGCGGTGTTTCAGGTTTGCACGTACGCAACGCACGACCTTTGTGCCCACTTCCCCATCCAGTCGTCCATGACATTCCCACCCACACTATAGATCCCACTCACACAGAAGATCTAATAGAAACGGCTGTCTAACAGTCAGCCGACGGTTAGAAATGATTCCTGACCCTACCAGATCGTCATCGGCCAGCATGTGGCAAAAGCACCAGTCGACTGCGACCCGAGAAATGAAACCATGGCATTACACTTGGATGTGCCCCAGCAGGTAATCCAAGAGCGGCACTCTTGTCCCTTCTTATTCCAATTCCACTGAAATATTTCTTTAAAAACTGCGCGACCCATGGGCGCAGGCCAACTCATCGTCGTCCCCAATTGAGCCCCAGCATCCTGTGATGTCTCCAATCACACAGCGTCACCTCTGGGGATTAAAGGGTGTGCAGAGCCTTCGTGAGAGAACGTATTCTCTGGTGAGGGGTTACCCACTACGTCCAGGCATTCGAAATTCGGGTCACTGATGCTGGCACAACCAGGATGCCATAGGATCACAGTTCAGATCCGTCTCTGTCCCTTTGGGTCAGCCGCAGCGTCTATCTGGTTCGCTACACGAAGCAAGCTCAGCCCATCCTTCGGAAACCCAAGCGTACCCCGACGCTGCGTCTCAGTTTTTGCTGCCGGAGCGTGCGCTGTTTACAGGCGCCCAATGAGCTGAGCGGCCCGGGCATGGTAGCACGTCCGGCGGAGAGAAGCGTGTCTGTGGGCGCTGCGGGAAAGTCTTCAAACGGAATCAAGAAACCGCGCGACACGTTAGGGAAGCACACGAACCGCCGCGCCAATGCCCGCTCTGCCCCTTCCAGTGGAAGCGCCCCTGCAAAATACAAAAGCACCTGATAAGCGCCCACCGCAAAGAGCTCACACCAGTGGTAGAAGGGATCCGCGCCCTACGGGGCCAGGATGTGGTTGGGTTCGTGGAAACTTTCGAATTCCTACGTAACTTCGAACTACCAGAGACAACCGCATCGTTGCCACCCCCTTTCCTCACTTCTGAAGTCCACTAGTGCCAGTAACGCCAAAATTTCGGGTCAATTTCCGTAGTCATACCTAGTCTCGGGCGTTCTGGGAAAGCCTTGTTTTTTATGTATCGTATGAGTGAACCAAATTTTAGAGGTTTCTAGTTCTGTTATACCCGTGTCACCAGGCATACCTCACAAATCTGGCCTTCAGGTGGAGACGAAAGCCCAATGTGATGATACTGATGCAGTTTAAGGAACGGCTTATGATACATACGAATGCCCTGGACCGAAAGAGTAAAATATCAAATAATTGGGTTATTGAAAAGTACAAATGTCCTGCTTCGCAGTAAGGTCTGCGACGACAGTACACAGACGAATAAGACATCAAAAATACCCTGGATAAGGTCGGGTGGGATGGTGACGCAGATGACAGCACCATGCCCAATTGCGGCACCACTACCATGCATGTCACGGGGGCGTAGCGGCGGTACAGAGACAGCGGGGTGAGACCCCACATGTCCGCACATCTAGCGCCAGTTCGGAGACATCGGCACGGGATGGCCATTGTCAACTTGAGGGAAGAGAGGTGGCCATTGACATCGTTAATGACTTCATCTTCGTCTCTTGAGACCAGAAGGGGCGATACTCAGACGGCAAGTGTCAACAAAGAGGCATGATGAAGTCAGCCGAGACTTGAACAAGGTGGAACTCAACAAATTGGATGCATGGGACTAACAAGAGTCATATTAGCCGCATTGTAAACACCAATCAGAAATGAAGGAAGAGGGAATGGGATTAAGGTGCCAAAAAGTATCGGGGGGCCCTCTCACCCGGCGAGTTCCCTGGGCGCCTTAGACTTGGCGTGACACAGATGAGGTCTGATAGCTGGTCAAGCCATGTTGACGAGATTGAACTTTGAATTTTGAGGTGAATTAGCAGTAGATGTCTGTCCGGCAAATGACGATGGCCTGGCCAATTCGACTTGTCCTGCGTGCTTCCCAACCAATTGAGGCTGGCTGGGAAAAAAGAAAGTTTCGATATGAAAGCGTACTGAGCCGGGCGAGGTTGCCATGGAACGCCGCCCATCATTGTACCTTTACGTCCCTACAGCACTCCAGCCCTCCAGTCAGTACTGCAGTTGAAGTTAACGTTGAAGTATACTGTAAGGGTTTGACAACGCACCAAATCCTTTTCAAATTCATTTACAATACTGTAATCGCCGAGCTCCGCCACTTATGGCACTGGCTCGGTCAAGGGCTAGGCTCTTTTTTTTTTTTCAAATCCATTTGGCTCGGTTCCGGAGCCAGGAGCTCAGGACCCTGTGAATCAGGACACCTTCGCAGATATGAAGAGGGCACCCAGTTAACGGATCTTAGAATCCGTCTCAGGTACAGTACATTGATTCGGATATGAGTGTCTTTATCAGGTGTGTGGTGCCTTGGGTTGCACTTCTTTGTGGTCTCTCGGTTTTGATTCTCCATTAATTGTTTCGGATCTGAGGCAAGGTCCGAGGGATATTCTCGACCAGGATTCGCCAGAAGGTTCGTCACTATATGGTCACAAGTTGCTTGCTAGTCTGGTCCATCGTTTCGTCATCTCTGTAGGTTTGATAGGTACCTCCCAACACGTTGTCCACAGTCACACACGCACCAGGTTTTTGTTGTTTTGATTATCTAATACACTGGTGTAGGCCGTGTCGTGGCCTTGGTCGTGGCGCTGAAAAGCGAAGATGCCTTATACAGTCGTTAATCGTTATTCAAAGGACACCCACGCATGTACCCATGTGTAGGACCCAAGCCGGCGTTCGTGTGTTTTCCTACACACTGGGTCTTACTTTGATGTACTCATCTAGAGGTCTGAATCCACATTGGCTACATTTAACATTTAAACATTTTTGTCGACAGAAGGTAAAACGGCAGCACAACGGCAGCGGCTTTGAAGTCTGAGAAGAAGGCATTACATAAACTCCATAAAAATAAATGGTGAAAAAGCCCTGACTAAATAGGCGCTGCAACTGCAACCATCGATAGGTCAAATTTATTTGTTTTGTATAAAGGCTTAGAAGAGCTATCCAAAAACTATCGCAGATAATCCCCGAGGCGTCTGATATGGCGCTCGTGCATGTCCGCGGACGAGTTTGTGCTCCCCGCAGGGGGCGGTGCGAACCACCGTAGCGAATTCTATCCAATGCCGCTCCGGGATACCCACCCTTTCGAGCTGCCAGCTTCTACGCCTGTCTGTCCTGCTCGCTCTTCGAGCAGGTCCAGCCGAGCGGGGTTACCACGTCATTCTACCAGGGTCATCGAATGCTCGCGGACCGCAACCCGATGTCAAGTGGACATTCCTGGGTGATTTCCGCAAGGAAGTGGCTCTGGGAGCACGGAAGCCGTCATGGCCTAGCGCCGGTGGCGCCGAGGGCAGAGGCCCTAACTAGCCGCCGACAGTTTCTAGGGTGGATGGAAGTCTAAATTTCTCTCGGAATATTGTTCCCAGATCTGCGCGGCAGCACGACGGTAGGCCCACATCGTTGCTGATGGAGTGCCGTCCTTATCTGTTGGATTCGCAACTCGGACATGTTGCTCTCACGGTGTTCAACGTGATATGTTTGGAAATACCCTTCAACGGGTAGTCATTAACCAATAATACAGTTAGCTACTTTACCTATTACCGGACAGAATATTTACGGTTCCACGACTGAAGAAGGAAGCAAGAAGCCACCAGGGCTGTATCACATGCAGAGGAGATAGCACGGGCTTCACCAGCGAGTGCGCTGGCAGTAAGGGCGGACGTGACCCTTGCCCAGAGGATACCGAGCAGTAAAGTGGGGTACCCACACCACATGTCCCTCGGGAGAGATCAACGGATCTAGGGACCGTAGCAGCAGATCCTCTGTGGTGACTCCTTGCGCGGACCTTGTGCCAAGGGGAATTGGAGGATTGGCGGTCTCCAACTGAGATTTTGGTTTATTAGTTCGGTGTTCGGATGATGTGAGCTGGACCGACCTGTGCCATCCTGACGAAACGGATTGCGTGCTCCGCGATAGCCTGCCCGAGATAGCAGCGCGCGATGTGCTGGCGCACGAAGCGCCCGTTCATCGTTCTGCGGCACGCTATGGTGATGTTGACGGAAAAACGCATGTAGCCAGGCCACTGTGATGCTGCTCAGGACGTGCCCAAGGACAAACGATCAATCAAGAAGCGACGACGCACGTGGAATTCCAGCAGGATGGTGTTCCCTTCCCCTGCGGGCGTAGACGCGAGGGGTGTATCGCAGGGCGCTTCCATGAGGTCGTCGAAGTTGTCTTCGAAGAACGAAGGAATGGAGATTCCACGGGACGGAGAGGCTGGGTCCGCGTCGCTGCGTAAGCAGAAAGCGACGCTCTTGTGATTGGGCGCCGGGGCGTAATTTGGCGTTCCGACGTCCACATAACGCGCTGTGGGGGCGCAAGTGCTCTCCTCTGATCGATTGATAGAAGAGGACCGGACGTAATACGCGGACTGGAGAGGGTCACATGAGCACGTAAGTTTGTTGGTGACATAGGGGTGGATTGAGCGAAGGCCAAACGCGGCGCACTCACCCCAGGGCCAGAGGTGTTGTGAATCGTCATCCGAGGGTCTACAGACACGGTCTGTGGATTACCGTTCAACGGCAGGCCATAAGTTGAGTTGTTGCTAGGAGCAGATAAGGAGGCCATAGTAGGTGAGAAGAGAAGGTGGGAAGCTGATGTTGGGCTAATCCAGTAGGGAGAAGTGTTTCTTATAGTAGCACGGGGCCAGCGTAGGCGCAAGGACATGTGGCATGGCCATGAATAAGGTGCGGAGGCGGGCGGGAGGCTGTGGAGTGGAACAAGAGATAGATAGTGAGTCACAAGCCACCTGGATTGCCACAATGATGTCCTTGGCCGGCAAGACACAGCGTTCCACAAATCAATGAGCGGGAGATGTTGGTGGTTTTTTTGCGGTACCTCACACTACAATCATTCAAGTTGCGGTCGGCGACCGCAACCCAGCGGTGCTAATTAAATAACAGAGCGGGTGTCAGTTGTTATGTAATCAGAGCTCTTGTCTTGACCGTCAATCTCGCCCACCAGGTTGTGAAGCATTAGCTTGCTTTACAGCCTTCCCCTTCCCTTCCACTTCCGCCTTCCGCCCCCCGCCTCCCGTCTCTGTTTCACTTTGTAGGTCGGAGTCATGTCTCAGCAGGTCTCCCAGCAGTACGCATGTGCGTGAAATTTTCGCTCGGTGCTATATCTGTCTATTTCAACACAAAGGCACGCGCGCTGGATTCATCCTGCTTGCAATGTGTTGTATATTGGAGGCCACGCGTTGTAGTTGTGTATGTTGGATGGCAGGCACTGCGGTGCTCGATCCTACCACGCATCGCACGCAACTCATGATATCCCTTCTATCCCCGCCTATCCTCTCGGAACTTGGGCCCATTTCCCCCGTTCCATCCTTACGACCCTATTCTTCCCGTGCACTAATCACCGCCTTTTCTTCGCAGTCCGCACCCAAAAATCTGTTGGCCTCGTCGGCGGAACACCTACCTACGATCCCATCGAGGCTTTCCAGGCGCCGGACTCCACGGCCCGCACGTACCAATACAGCCCAGATGGGAGGTTTTTTGCACTCGCAGTGCCGTCAGGGTGTGTCAAGTCGCGATACTTTATCGATAAGCGCTCGCTGACACGCGCTTATAGCGTGCGGGTTCATCAGGCGGAAACGGCCGATCTCCTCCAGGAGCTCGCGATCCCCAACGTTCTCGAGCTTAAATTTTCTCCCCGTGGGACGTACCTCTCACTCTGGGAGCGCCATGTCAAGCTCGGAGACGGCGCGCAACATAAGAACTTGCGCATCTTTTCTGTCTCCACAGGCGAGGAGCTTATCTCCTTTTCTCAAAAGTCCCTAGACGGCTGGGACGTTCAGTACACCATTTCAGAATCCCACGCCATCCGTCTCGTTGGCCAAGAGGTCCACGTGTTCAACCCCGCAGAGTGGGGGAAGGGCATCGTTGACAGACTCAAGGTCGAGGGAGCGTCCAACATCACGCTCAGCCCCGGCCTCAACCCCTCCGTTGCTGTCTTCATAGCCGAAAAGAAAGGCCAGCCGGCAAGCGTTCGCATCCATTCCTTGCACAGCCTGAGCGCTCCACCTACCTGCCAGAAAACGTTCTTCAAGGCAGAAAAGTCTCAAATCAAGTGGAATAACCTTGGCACTCAGGTCCTCGTGCTTACGCAGACTGATGTCGACAGCACCAACAAAAGTTATTACGGGCAATCGGGACTTTACCTGCTTAGCGCCGCGGGTAACTTTGACTGCCGCGTATCTCTTGATAAGGAGGGCCCGATTCACGACTTTGCCTGGAGCCCCAACTCGAAGGAGTTTGGAGTCGTATATGGCTGTAAGATCGCATATTCTATGCCTTGATGTACATGTCCCCTCACGGCTTGTTTACAGTCATGCCCGCGCGAGTGATGCTCTTCGATCAGCGTGTTAGGACATTGCACGATTTTGGGACGTCTTTCTACAACTTCATCTCGTTCAACCCGCAGTCGCGGTTGGTCCTCCTCGGCGGCTTCGGCAATCTCGCGGGCAAAATCGACGTCTACGACAGGCGCTCGCTGACCAAGATATCGACCATCGACGCGTCCAACACGTCGCACTGCGAGTGGTCTCCCGATGGCAAGTTTATCCTCACCGCCACTCTCTCGCCGCGCCTGCGCGTCGACAACGGCATCAAAATATGGTACCTCCTCGGCCAGTTCCTGCATGTCCAAGACTGCGATGAGCTCTACCAGGCAAGCTGGCGACCCACCCCCGTCGACACGGCCCCGCCCTTCCCAGCCGTCATTCCGCCCGCGCCCGCGCCTTCCACGAGCGTCCAGGCCACGACCGCGACTGCAAAGCCGTCCCCAGCGCGGCCTCTCGGCGCCTACCGTCCCCCCGGCGCCCGCGGGCAGCTGGCCTCGTTGGCCTACAACCGTGAGGAAGAAAATGGCTCGCCGTCTGGCACGCCACGCGGCGGCAATAGCGGCACGGCGACCCCAACCCGCTCGACCCGCCCTCCCGCATCCCAGCAGAACGGCCACGGCCGCCGGCACGTCCCCGGCGCCGCGGCGGCGGCTTCCCCGAACGCCGACGGTGGAAAACAACAACGCAAGCGCAAGGGCCCCAAGGAGAAGGGGGGTGAAGGGGCCGCCGCTCGTCGCGATGGCGGTGCTGGGGCTGCGTCTGTGTCTGCGCCTGTGCCTGTGCCTGTGCCTGTAGCTGCGCCGGCTCTCGCGGTCGAAACGGGCGATCTTGCCTCCAACAACAATGAGGAATCGGTGCCGCCCACGCCGGGAGTGGAACCGCTCGATCCGGTGCAGAAGAAATTCCGGAATCTGAACAAAAAGGTGCGGAACGCCACTCTGGTGTTATGGGAGGGGGCTCACTCGGCGCTTTTTTAGCTAAAGGCGATCGAGGATTTGAAGGAGAAGGCGGCGCGCGGAGAGCGCCTTGAGGCTACCCAGCTCAAGAAAATCGAGAGTGAAGCAGAAATCCGAAAGGAGTTCGAGGCGTTGAGTGTGTCGTCCTGAGCTAATATCCCCCCACTTTATTTGTTGTTGCTTCTTTTTGTGTAGGATCTTTCGTCGGCGATGTTTTTAGACTCGCCTTCACGTTTCGAGTCTACTTACCGCGGACGATTGACGTTCGAGTTTGTGTTGTAGGGTAGGGTATAGTGTAGAGGGAGATCGATCTAGCGACGATGCTGCACATACGTGGATCTGATATCATACCTTTCGATTTGTCGGGCGGGGATAATTACATTGTGGGTGGCTATTGTTACTCCTGCCCTGAGGGAAGACCGAGAAAACCCTTTATTCCACTCCAAGGACACGAAAAAAAATACCGTCTGACGTTACAGATGTCGTATCTCTATGGGTCACATCGCGTAAGTGGGCGGATGCGCAGCCCGAGTTCGCTATTTTTGATCATAGTCAGAGTCGTATATACTAGTGGAAAATCTAATATGTCCACGGAGGCCAACTTGCTCGACTCGAACAATACCTAGCGGTACAGAGCGCTGTCTATAATCTAACCTGCGAGCGTACCCAAGTGCCCGTGGATAAGCGAACTCTGGCGAGAAGGTGAAAACATAAGAAAATAAATTTAAAAGGCAAAGAAAAACGCACCAAATTGGGCGATCTAGTAACCTACGGGTTCGGCAATATCCTTGCCCGCTTTCGCGTTGACAAAACTCAAGTAGGTGTCTAATCATGATCAGCACAGGGTCAGGGTCAGATCAGGCTTGACCCGGGACGGTGACGCACTCCAAAACAGGCTGACGGTGCTGACGAACACGAAGCGGAATTGAGGAGGCACGACGGTGAAATTGACGAGCTGCGTGGGGGTATACACCAGCCTTGCGGGACGACGGTAGGTCTCGAAGAGCATCATAGGAAGCCACAAAGCACGCACCAGCCCCGCAGGAGTGTCGGCGCATACATCTGGAGCCGAGCGTCAAAAAAAAAATGAGACAGGACCGACTACAGTAGGCGGATAGCAACGAGATACGCACCGTGCTCAGACTATCTGCGACGCCGGAGGTGCCCTTTCCCTCCATGAGGGACATTGATACGAAGAACGAGCCCACGACGACTGTAGAGCAGAATATGGGTTTCAGAGAGAGGCACAGAGACCGGCCGCAGGGGTAACGAAACGAAAAGGACGTACGCGGTGCCATGAGCATCTGATCCAACCACGTCTGAGGAGCATATATAAATATACGAATTGATGATGGAGTCGAAGGGAAGGGACGCACGCGGTAGATCACGGCCTTGGTGGGGGTGGCAAAGCGCAGCCGTCCGAGAAACGCGATCCATTTCGAAATGGGAGGACCGAGCAGGCAGCCTGGTATTTGCAGATGGCGAGGTTCGTTGTTAGCGTGTAAGGCCAGACGTGAGTTGTATTATGTGCTGCTTTGAAACCCCCCCACCTCCGAAAAACGTGAGACGCGCCGTCCTGGCAAACTAGAGAAACCAATAGACGTTGGAAACAAAGCCACAGGGGGGGAAATATGATCGGGATACATCATGTTTGGAGCGTTTTCGCTCGATGACTTGTTGGGCGATGACATCCCCCGTGGCGAAAAGGACGGCCGAAGTCGCGCATTGTGTGGAGAGCGGTCTCTTAAGGAGCAGGTTACTGGATTTTATTGAGAATTAGTAAAGGCAGGAGCAGGAGACTAACTTGAAAGCACGGAATAAAGACGCCATCGATCGATGTACCCCAGGTCAAACTTGAGGTGCTCGCAAAGCACCAAGCGCCACGAACAACCAGCGCCAGTCCCTTAATTTGGTAAACCTTTCCCACACGGCCACTGTACCGTGACTGTGTTAGTTACTAGCACCGCGCGACACTTTGCCCTCTGACTCTGCAAACCGACAGCCATGGCGTCAAATAAAAACAAGCTCGCGTTCTTGTCTATGCCAGCGCCAGCTTCATATGTCGCTGGTCTTGGACGAGGGTGAGAATCCATCCCTGTTGTCCCATCTGACCCTGCTTTTTCCTCACGTACGTCCCTAGCGCATCCGGTTTCACTACTCGTTCAGATATCGGTCCCGCCAGAGAAGGTCCCTCAGCTGAGGTTATCGCGTACGTGGTGTTCACTCGGGCTATTTCCTGGCTTTAAATCCTGTATTCGCAGCGAGGCGCAAGCCCGGCGGGGTGAAGAACCGGACGTCGATCCTGAACAGTTCCAGGACCCCGACAACGAGTACGGCCTCTTCGCCGGCACCACATACGAGGCCTGATGACGAGGAAGCTGACAAAATCTATGATGATGTCGATCGGACGATGGACTCGCGCCGGCGCGCCCGTCGCGAGGCCCGCGAAGAGGCGGAACTGGCGAAGCATCGCGCAGAGCGCCCAAAGCTACAGCAGCAATTTGCAGGATCTAAAACGCGGGCTTGCAGTTCGTGACGGACTCAGAGTGGGAGAACATCCCCGAGGTTGGTAACCTTACGCGAAGAAAACGAAGGAGGGACGAGCGCACCTTTGCCGTGCCCGACAGCATCGTTGTAGGCGACCGCTCGAAGGGGGAGTATGAAAACGCTTTGGATTCGAGGCAGCAGGTGCGTGCTTCATCTGTTCAGAGAGTAATCAAGTCCGTATGAACTTTGTATGCGCAGGAACAAGGTGGATTCGAGACTCCCGCTGACTCTGGTGTTTTAACAAACTTCGTCGAGATCGGTCAGGCACGAGACAAAGTCTTGTCCCTCAAGCTCGACCAGGTAGTTACCCTATCTCCGTCCTCGCCCAGTCCTTCTCGCGTGAAGGGCTGACTATCCTTTAGGTATCAGGAACAACTTCGACATCTGGTTTGGCCACATCAATAGACCCCAAAGGTTATCTTACATCACTCGAAAGCCAAGTTATCAAGACAGAGGCGGAGATTGGCGATATCAAACGCGCGCGCATGCTCTTCGATTCTCTTATCAAGTCTAATCCAAAACATGCCCCGGGGTGGATCGCGGCCGCTGCCCTAGAAGAACACGCTGGGCGTATGGTAGCTGCACGGAAACTCATAAAGCAGGGCTGTGAACAATGCCCTAAGAGCGAAGACATTTGGCTAGAAGCTGCGAGATTACATGTACGCGTCCCGATTTCGTTTTTATGTGACATGCTTATACCCCATCACGCAGCAAAATGACGATGCGAAGGTTATTCTCGCGAATGCCGTCCAGCATGTAGGACAAAGTGTGAAAGTTTGGCTAGCGGCCGCAGACCTTGAAAATGATGCAAAGGCGAGAAAACGCGTACTGCGACGGGGTACGGACTTCTTACACCTTTTTTTAAACCCTCGCTTACCATTACGCAGCTCTCGAACACATACCTAACTCTGTGCGCCTCTGGAAAGAGACCGTCAACCTAGAAACCTCGCCTGCGGACGCGCGTACTCTTCTTTCTCGGGCAGTCGAGGTGATCCCACTTTCTGTTGAACTTTGGCTCGCTCTCGCGCGCCTTGAATCGCCCGAGAACGCCAAAGCGGTGCTCAATAAGGCACGAAAAGCGGTGCCCACCTCGCATGAGATTTGGATTGCTGCCGGGCGCCTCATCGAGCAGGAAGCCTATGCAGCAGTAGACTCATCAGAAGAGAAGCGCGCCGAAGAGTTGGAGCGTGTTGACAAGACGCTGGTAGCCGCTGTCCGGGCGCTGCGCGCGCACGGTGTGCTCCTGACGCGCGAGCAATGGCTTAAGGAGGCCGAGCGATGCGAGGCGGAGGGTGCGCCACGTACGTGCGAAGCAATCGTGTCTGCGACCGTCGCGATGGAAGTGGAGGAGGAAGACCGTCTGGCGACGTGGCTCGGCGACGCAGAGGCCGCCGAGGCGCGCGGACGTGTTGGCACCGCCCGTGCGGTGCTCGCATACGCGCTGCGCGTATTCCCCGACCGTCGAGACCTCTGGCGCCGCGCCGCGGACCTGGAGAAGGCGCACGGCACACGCGAGAGCCTCGACAAGCTGCTCGCGCGCGCGGTCGAGTGCTGTCCGCAGGCGGAGGTGCTCTGGCTAATGTGGGCTAAGGAGAAATGGCTCGGCGGAGACGTGCCCGTAGCGCGCGAAGTGCTCGAGCGCGCATTCGTAAAGAACTCGGAGAGCGAGCAGATCTGGCTCGCCGCTGTTAAGCTCGAGGCGGAGAACGGCGAGCTGGCTGTCGCGCGGGAGCTTTTGGTCCGCGCCCGGACGGTCGCCGACACCGAGAGGGTGCGCTTACGCCAGATGCATCCCGCGCAAGCTCAACTCTGACTTATACATTTCTTCTAGATATGGATGAAATCGGCCGTGTTCGAGCGACAGCAAGGCCAAGCGGAGCTCGCGCTCAAGACGGTCTCCACTGCGTTGTCCAAGTACCCGAAATTCGCCAAGCTGTACATGATCCAGGGACAGATCCACCAAGCTGCCAAAGACTACTCCGTCGCCCGTGCGGCCTACGCTGCAGGGCTCAAGGCCGTACCGAAGGACATCACCCTTGGGTGCTTGCCAGTCGACTCGAGGAGGCAGATGGGAAGAGCATCCGCGCCCGCGCGCTGATCGAGAAAGCGCGGTTGGTCAACCCGAAGAGCGACGTGCTCTGGGCAGGAGGCAGTCGGCATCGAGGAGCGCTCGGGCGCGTCCGCGCAAGCCAAAGCGCTACTCGCGCGAGCGCTGCAGGAGTGTCCGAGCTCGGGCGTGCTGTGGTCGCTGGCGATCTGGGCGGAAGCGCGACCTCAGCGCAAGGCGCGGAGCGTGGACTGCGCTCAAGAAGTGCGCGGACGACGCGCTCGTGATCTGCACGGTCGCGCGGCTGTTCTGGGCGGAGCGCAAGATCGACAAGGCGCGGCAGTGGTTCGAGCGCGCGATTGGCGCGAACCCGGATGTCGGCGACGCAGTGGGGCTGGTGGCTCAGGTTCGAGCGGCAGCATGGGAGCGCGGCAGCAGGCGGAGGACGTCGCGGCGCGCTGTACGGCTGCGGAGCCGCACCATGGCGCGACGTGGCAGGCGATCGCGAAGGACGACGCGAACCGCGGTAGGTCGACAAGGGAACTTCTAGAGCTCGTCACCGCTGCGTTGCAATGAGCGTTCCGTGGGTCATGCATGTTAGGTGTGTGTGCATTTTTGTGGCGCGGTGATGAGAAGATCCCAATACTAAGACAGCTGTCATAGATCAGGTCGAGCCGAGAGAAAGGCGTCGATGGAAATGGGGTGGCCACGCAAGACGAGATGGGATGTCGGAGTCTCGGACACGGTTATGACTGAGAGACGAAACTTGGGCAAGACGAGAGAGGGACGGCGAGGGGCCAGCTACATCTACCGAGTTTCTTTCTCTACTGTCTTCCGACCCTCCCCTATTAGCCGCTTATTGCCCCTCACACTGAGATTAGGCACTCGCACAAATTGAAATTCAACAGTCGGCGAATGGAGTTCTGTCTTCTTTCCAGGCTCGTCGCGAAGTAGGTACGTACACAAGTAGAACCTGATTATGCGAAACGTTCCGATGGAAAATGGAAAGTGGGCTGTACACACTAAATGAAATTAACCATTCGCAAGGCTTTGCTCCACACATTTTATCCAGGGCAGAGGAACCAACGTAAACTCGGCCTGCGGCGCCCTATCACAGAACTTCTCGTGCACTGTACATGTTCCCTGGCCCGGGCGCGTGATTCCTCGATTAGCGCCCTTACAGCTGACAAGCAGCATGCTGTTCAGCGAGATAGGCCTAGGAAACCTGCTCGTTCTTACATGTAGCTACTCCGATAGCATCGGCATCGGTGGCTCAACAACTCGAGAACGCGAAGGCGTGGCCACTGGGTGCTTCACGGCAACCCTGCTTGCCGCTTGACTGCAATTGCCCCCAGGCCTTGATCCCAGTTGCTGCAAGTGAAATCCGCAACATTCTCGGACCGGCGGGGAACCGTTCTGGTAGTGGGACCCAGTATGTTGGCTTGTGGAAACAGAGCGTACAACCCGCATTCGGCCGCCCTCGGTTTTTTTTTCTTCTACGATAGTCAACACTCTGATACCGCAATATGTACATAATTGATACATCTGGAACTGAAAACTGGCTCTGGCACAGCGACATCTAGATCATATCCTGTTGGGGCCGCTTTTGATGCATTCGCATCTGAGTCCTTGTATATTTTCCGCGGGAACAGGGTGTATGAGCACCGGTTTGTAGATGACTATGACTCGATCGCACAGTGATGTGGTTTGGTGGCGAAACGATAACAGTGCCAATCATCATCCCCTTCGCACCCTAGGCCCGGATCACATTGGGTACGAACGTGTCCTAGAAGGTACATATAAGAGACCCTCTTTCTCAGTTGTGTGACCCATAAAAAAAGAGCCTCGTAATCACCTTCTACACAGTCCCAGTGAGACCAATCCATATCCTAGTCTATGAGGGCCAGCGACCGCCCGCCAGAACGGCTCGCCAATGTATGCACATCATCCGTCGCATTTCTTGCGATGTAGCACTGACATCCATCGCCATTCGTTTCGAAGCCATCCGTAGAGCCCCCCAAGGCAGAAACTAGCCTAGACGACGCTCTCGTCAAGTCGCACTATACCGGAGGGCCGGATCGCTCGAGGATCGCAGCGATTGACCGGGCTGCTGTTTCCGCGAGCAGACGCGCGTGTTGGTCGCCCGGGATTCCCAGACCGTCATCAAGAAGAAAGCGCAAAATCGGTCTCATCCACCGGTCCCGAGAAGGCCATATCCGCATCCACACACAGACCCCAAGGCAAAAACCAGCTCCAGAAAAACCATGCCCTTGTCAAACCGCATGTACCAGAGCACAGGATCTAATTGAACTCCCCTCAAGGAGTGACCACCCATTTCCACAAGAGTAATAGCCAGACCACTGAGAAGAAAGGGCAAATCTGTCCCTTTCAAATCGGAGGCGGCCGTGTCAACGGATTCGGAGGTGGCGGTCCAGGCTCCTCCGAGTCCGTCATCGCCTTAATCCGATTACATAATCAACTGCCACCTTCCCTTTGTCGCACCTTTCCTCTACATTCTTAACCTGGCAGCCTCCATTCTTGTTCTTACTTGATTCTCCTTATAACTCTCCTTGTATTGTGTTATGTTGAGCTACAGCAGGATATAAAATGCAACATCTCTATTATTGGAAAGCGGGCCTCGTCGGGTCCGATGCTCGCATCCCCTCTGAGTATCCCCTCTGAGTCTAGTAGAGGCAGTGCCTACCTGGGTGCCCTGACTACACCCCTCACTAACAGCTTCCGCGGGCAGCGTCAACACGCTCACACTCCTGTCACACTACGACCCCTTTAACACCGTTCATTTGTGAGTGTTTGTTTGTATTCAATCAAGCACTCCTCACTCCTCACCTTGAACAGGGCGGTGTATATTTCCCTCGCTTCTCTTCCCCCTCACACCCATATTATTATTATTATTCCGATTTTCGACAGACTGTCACCTGCAAGTTGTCACTCTTTTTCAATGGGTGTTGCAGATATGCCATGCAGCGGTATCCAAGACGGGGGTGAGCCATCCATCATCAATGCGCATTCTGCGACGTCTTTGTCCTTCGTGCTTAGCACACGCTCTCCAGGCCAACAACACGCCGTAGCAAAACAAGGCGATCAGACACGAGGGCCTAATGGGAACCTGGCGTCGCCGACTAGCACCATTCAACCTGATACCCACTCCTCCAGTAGCCAACGCCGGCCGACACCTGCAACTTCGAAGGTCCCCCGGGCTAGGTCGGGATGGTGTGGCTTCCCAGACTCAACGGGCAGCTTCTTACCTGGTCCACTTGGAAGGATACTCGGGCGTTAAGGGCGGATGCGAGCGGGGAATGGGACAATTCCGATTACTTACATCAACTGTAGCCGGACATTTGATTCGAACCGAGTACTGTAGGCATGAGCTAGACTGTACACAACGGCGGCGAGTACCGGAGGTGGAATGAAACCTATCCCTTAATGGAGGTGGCTTGCCCAAGCGTGCTTTCGTGAAGAACTCGGAAGGCACACACGAATCTGGCTCGCTCCGCCAAGGGAGGCAGCTAGCTGTTCGTGGCGCAGCGAGAGCTTTTAGTATGCCTCGACGTTCATTGACACCGAGAGGATGCGCTCAGGCTGGCGCTGGTCCTAAGTCTCCACGCGAACTCCACACACTCAGCCCTAGTGCCCTTCCTGATCTAGATGAAACGGGCCGCAGTCGAGAACATCAGGCCAAACGGAGCTCGCTCTGGAAATGATCTCCACTGGGCTGTACTGTACAAGTACCCCAATATTTCCAAGTATTACATGATCCCGGGATAGACGCATCAGAGCAAGTATCAGAGCCTCCGCCTTTTGCATAGCCTGGGCCATGCGGCTCAAGGCCACTCCGAGGACATCACCCATTGGGTGCTCGCCGGCCTCCCACTGAGAAGCACATCCTAGTCAAACTGAAGTGTGAAAGTACGATTGAAGTGGATACTACGTGAGCACCGATCCGAGAGGAAGACGTAGACGAAGAGGAGAATGGGGATAATGAGAATGGGGATGAGCAAGCCAAGGTGGCCCGGGGACGCTGGGATGCACTGGGTGTGCGGGTGAGCTCAGTAAGGGGACGAGTTCAGTTAGGCAAAGACGAAAATGACCCAATGAGTCATGAACCATCCAATTCTTGCTTCAAATGTCGTCTACCATTGCAAAACTAGGTCCCCGGCCACCCAGCTGCCGCGCCGCCATTCTGCATCGCAATGCAAGTTGTCGCCGCGGCGATGCATAGACTAGGAACTTGGTTATGCGCTCTGTGCTAGTGGGACATTGCCACCGGCGAATGATGTACGATAACATTGATAAGTGAATCAAGAACCACTGCGGCCTGATGGCTATACCGTGGTGCTATTCCAGTCAGCGCCCTTCATTCTTTTCATACGTATCCACACAGTCTCGGCTCAGTCGCATTCCCATTGTAGGGTAGGATCGCCCCTTTGGAGTGGCAGCAGCAGAGGTGACAAGCAACGATTCTGCCCAGATGCGAAAGCGCGCACTAACCGAAAAAACCAAAACTAAGGGCACATGGGACGGCGAAGTTGATGGACGTGTGGAGATTGCAGCGTCGGTGCCAAGATGGTTGCTCCGAATCTCAGAAGACCGGCACTTGGAAATAGGCGGAATGATACGCAGATCGCGATACAGCAGTTGGGACTCAAAGTGCGCGAATTCAGCTGTCCGTGGTGAACCTTGTGGTGAACGCAGAAAGTTGTCATCTTCAAAACGTCTGTTCCGTGAATGTGGTCGCGGAACTTGTTACTATGTCCGATTCCGGAAATCTCCTTGACTGACACCACCACTTCTATTGCAAGCTGGCGGTTGCGGCGGTGGTGCAACGGAAAGTCGAATGGGCTCACTACGGGCTCTTTGCTTTTCGCGGCCCGGGTGTTATCATCCACTGCTTGGTTCACTGTGCATTTCCCTTTACTGTATCTGCCAAGCCGAATGAACATGTGGTCTCCCGTTTCTATGTCCCGCTATATCACAGGCTCTCTGGGAACAACTTGAGGATCGTGTCATCACTAGGATTAGACAGACAGTCGAAACCAGCTCACGCGATCCCCGGTCTTCTCATGGTTGCACCAAGGCCCCAGAAGCCAGGTAATTCCCAAGTATGACGGGGCACTTATGGTGCTTTTCCAGTTAGAGCCACTATGCGCTATGCAACATTTGGAACACTAACGCAGACCACAATGGTGGATTCTTCACAGAAAAACGTCAAGCCTGTCGCAACCTGTCGCTGCTACGAGTACGTTGTTCCTAACTGGTGCTTATATTCATTCGGAGTCGCGTGGTTGTCACCGTTATTGGACCTTAAACATAATCCACTGATGTCCTTATGCTCCCGCCGTGGCGGCATACTAGTCATGGTAAACGCGCTCGCCGCTCTCCCGTCTTTCTTCCTGCTTGCACTTGCGTCTTCCCACTTCAAACGTGACATGTGCCTTCGTGAGCGTTGCGATGGTGTCCTAGACGGCTTCACGAGCAAGAGCCCTGCGCCTGGAAATGCCGTCCTGCGTCTCCGCATTGCGCTTGACCAAAATAACGTATCCAAACCAAGCTCATGGACATCAGCACGCCAAGCAACCCGCATTACGGCCAATGGCTTTCCAAGGAGGAGGAGCGTCAATATTGATGACTATCAGTTCATCATTGATTGTCAGACGCCGCCCAGGTTGGCACCTTCGTGATTCCTAAACCTGAGACTGTCACTGCGGTCAAAGAGTGGTTGTCCGCCAACGGCCTCAAAGCAACGGTTTTTTCGCCATTCGGAGACTGGATCTGTTTCGATACGACCGTGTCTCGCGCGAGCGAACTTTTCGATGCCGAATCTTCCACTTTTGTGCACGATAGATGTGGTAAGAGTTCCATTCGTGCCTTGGCATATTCAATCCCGGCATCGCTCAAGGACCACCTCAAACTCGACCACCTTACAATCACGTGTGTTATCTGCCCCATCCTTCGAACAGTGTTGTAAGGCGTTCTGACATCGTCTGCGGCTTCCCATCCCCTAATGACATCGGGCCGCGGATCTTTAGTCCACCTGCGAAAACCGTGCCCTCCGGAGATCTGATCTCTGCAGACGAAATCCCCTCAACTTGCAAATTGATGGACCCTAGTTCAGTGTTGTGCCAGTCGGGGACTAAGTCGGGTTTAGGCGGTCGCCAAGTCGGATTAGTTGGGCCTGCGACTGAACACGACTAAAGGCGACTAAACTCGAGGCACAGTACAATTATTTCATAAGGATATCTATAAACGGTACTGTTTTCTCGCGACATCCAAATTTAGCGTTATGTTCTCGTAAACGCTTACGTGTGCATCCTTGAGCTGCACCATTGTACACGTGACATTAGTCGTCGACTAACATTCCCAATATAGCAACAGTCGCCGTCTTAGTCGTCGTAGTCGAGTAAAGTCGCGACCCGACTATCGACTACCACCGTCGACTGGCACAACACTGCCCTAGTTGCCTCCAACGACCATATGGCACCCCGAACAAGCTTACTATCGTAGGTTTCCTTGAGCAATTTGCTAATAAGGGTGATCTCGGGGTATGCGTCAGAGCGAGTAGTAACTCCCTGCCAAAAATTAAACAAGTCGCCTTTCAGGGATTCCTCAGGATCTTCCGCCCTGATCTACCTCCACGCACCACCTTTACGCTTCAAACAATCGATGGCAGCAAAAACCTACAGTATCGCTTCCAAGCTGGTATCGAAGCGGTGAGTAACTGTTACAATTGTCTCGATCTGAAGGACCATGACGTACAATGCACGATCGGTCTTGCGTCAGGCGTGCTGACTGTCTTCGTCTCCGTTGGCGACCAATACCAGGACGGCGGTCTTGAAGGATTTCTCGACATCATCAACTTCTTGAAGACTTGAACGGCAAGAGTGCACCCCGCAGGTCCTTACCACCAGCTACGGACGGGATGAAAACACTATTTCCCGCGCGTTGGCCTAGTATCCGTCGAGCTCTCTTGAAATCCCGCGTCTCACTAACCCTGTTGTCCAGCAGGCTGTGCAATGCATACGCGTCTCTCAGCGCCCGAGGTATCACCATCCTCTTCTCATCTGGTGACGGCGGTGTTTCAGGTGCACAGAACCAAAGGTGCACGACTTTCGTGCCCACCTTCCTGTCTGGTTGACTATTGTTCGTCATTCCCTCCCTCACGGACCCCCTAGTCCCGCCACTCTGATCTGCTTCCTGCAAACCAAGCGTGAGTCGGACCTCGGTAGGTGGGACATAGAAATTCAACCCGGAAACCTTCGCCTCGTTCTCATCCAGAACTACTTTGACACACCGTCGTATCAAACCACCGCCAAAACCGCCTACCTGACCAAGCTCGGGAGCACCTATGCTGGGCGGTTCAACACCTCCGGCCGCGGCTTCCCTGACGTCTCCGCCGCGGGTACAACTTCCAGATCGTGTCGAGTGGCTACGTGATGAGTGTCGAGGGCACGAGCTGCTCGAGCCCGATTTTCGCAAGCGTCGTCTCGCTGCTGAACGATCGCCTCATCGCGGCCGGCAAGCCCGTGCTCGGCTTCCTGAATCCTTTCTTGTACTCAACTGGCGCGAGCGTGCTGAACGATATCACGACTGGCAGCAACCCCGGATGCAACACGAATAGCCTTCCTGCAACAGTGGGATGGGATCCTGTGAGTCTATCTCCGCTCTGTGACCAGTCATGTACTCATGTCTATGACTACAGGTGACTGGACTGGGCACGCCGAACTGGGCGAAGCTGTTGGCTGCTGTCGGGCTGTGATATAAAGCTAGCCGAAATGTCATTGCTGTAAGCAGGGATATTTGATCACTTTCACCTACTGGGCGACGAAATTACTACTGAGCGTAACCGAATGGACATGCAATTTTCTATTGTTCTCTCTCCGATTGTTGCGCTTGAAACTGTTTATTGTCTCTGTGCCTTGGTACTACCACGATTGTCCTCGCTCCGAACATAGAGAGACAACGCTTTCTTTGCTCGGTTGTACCATACGAAGTGGGGGCACCTTACTATACTAAGGACTAACGTGTTTCCCAGAATAAACATGGATCCAAAACAACAACATAGAGACATGTAAAATGGCTGCATGGAGGTAACGTGGATGCATTCGGAAGACGGTGACCTGAGTCAAATCTCCCTGAGGAAGCTGTGTTAGTGATATACATACAGCGAGTGAAGTAAACAGCGACTACTATGCGGACTATAGGGAGAACTGTTACATGAGGAACTAGAACGCAGTATGGCATTGCGAGTAAGAGACCACGTTGCGGGCAGCCGTGTGGGGCTGGGATCGGTACCAACCCTACCTTCTCCCTACTTCCAAAATGTTCGACCGGCTTTTGTACATTGCCCATATAGTTAAATACGGCGATGGCTATGAATGGCAGTTAGGATGACTTCGGCGATTATCAGTAAATGTAACCCTTAATGGTTAATAATAGTAGAGTAACCTACCGGATCTTATGATGATCCTTGGATGTAATTCATCCCGAACCATGTTTACAGGTCGCGAAGTGATGCCATAGAGATGCCTACACGCTGAGAAGGAGATAAGCTGCTCACCCGGTAGGCTATTCACTTCCGCTGGCCGAAGCGTCTACGTGAAAGTGGGAATGCGGAACTCACGAGCGCTTATATGCTTCTTGGGTGGGCACCATTCAAAAAATCACCGAGTCGGCGCCTGACAGGTGCCCAGGTTAATTAGAACGTATGGACAACACTTTTTGGCCCCTCCAGCCTTGCTTCCAATTCACTATCAGTGGTACCTTGACTGGACAGAAATGAGCTGCCACGTTCCTCAGGGTTACCTATGCCTGCTCGACCGCCACCTTTGCTAGCTGAGAGCTACGGTTGATCTTGAACTGGGAGCCCAAGTAGTACTACAGGAGGCCAAAATTACTGTGACGTGTTGTCGAACTTTATTTTATTTTATTTTATTTTATTTTTGGACAAGCGATATAGTGTTGTCGAACATTCTGTCGAACATTCCGGCCGAACATTCCGGCCCGACCGGTGCCATTACTTGGTTACATTGTTACTTGCCAGATCTACGATGACCAAGCAAGGCACTGGCACTCATCACAGTTGCCTTTTTCAGTGCGCGGCTGGCCTTGCTACATGGCACGGTCCTTCATGCCTTTGGCACTTTGGCACTACCCTACTTCCGGTTCTTCATTCTACCCTACAGGAAATTGGAGACTGGCACGGGTTGTACCACGATGATAGATATAAGTCTCAGTGGCCTCTTTCTCGGTTGTGATCTTTCGAAATCCCTCTGCCAGTACTGTCTCAGAGTCAAGTGATGGGGATGCAGAGCCCTCCCTTTGGAACGAATGTACGCGCATCTGTGGTATTTTATGTTGACCTTGGCTTCCAATACGCTGACTAGATCGCCTCCATTCAAAGCGTTCTGCAAAGGCCTCCAAGGCAGAAACCAGCTCCAAGAACGCTCCTGTCACGCGATCCGGTCGCACTCCCGCCGTGACTGCAGTTATGCCTCTCGTCCCGAGAGCGCCTTGGCCATCAGAAATTCCTCGACCATCGGGAAGAAAGGGCAAATCTGTCACATCCTCCAAATCTGGGAAGGCCATATCTACCCCTCCTACCACCAAGGAGGTGGGAATTCAGACAGGGCCGCCGCGATCACAGACTTTGAAGTGTTCCCCATCCGGCTTACTACACTCGCAGTTGAGCCGACCTCAGAAGGATACGCGGGAAGCAAATGTGCCCACCATTTATCCCGAGTCTGTCCTGGAATTTACCATCGAAGCCTACAACGTACTCTTTTACCTTCTGTGTAACATCAATTCGCATCTCGGCCACGTTCAATACAATCCCGTTTCGTGCGTCCAAGAAGATGGAACCTGGACATGGAAATGCGAAAACCAAGTTTCTAATACTAATACCAGTGTACCTGTGCGCTCTTGGAAAATGTCAGTTGACTACATGCTGATTATCGTGACGTATCGAGGTAGGTTTGTCACCCCACATTTTTACTGTAATACGGCGGACTCCATTCTCATTCTTATATTGAGCCACAGCAGGATATAAAATGCATACCAAGCTTTGTAAAGAACTGGCCCATCGGCCCGGGGATGGAGAACTAGTTTTCGGTTTTTGGTGCTGTGCAGTGTGCGCCCCAACTATTCGTTTTGTCGCAGCCTTGGTGACCGGTGCTTGCGGGCAGTACTGGCAATACCAGTTGGTTATAAGCGCTTTTAAGTAGAGTTGTTACTACCACCGACGAGCTAACGACCCCCTATTTGTGTCTATCCCCACTATAAAGGCTTTGTGCTATAAGTTGGTCGTACGGTCTCGTTACTTAACGTGCGCCTTCCTCGCTCTTCACCTTCTTCACCATATCTTCAACAACCCTTGACCCATCAAGTCGTTTTACTATGGGCATCGCAGATCTGCCATGCAGCGGGTATGTTCAGATGGAAGGTAAGCTGCGTTGTCTGTGCGCATCCTGATGTCCCTTCACACTCTGGCTTTGTGCCTAGCGTCCCTCTCCAAACAAGCAACGTGCTGCGGCTGCGGGGTGTACTCGAAGTTGGCACCACCAGCTACCATTAGCGCTACTCAAGCCAATGCCCGCAGCTCCCGTCGTAACAGCCGGCGCGCAGCTACGACGTCGACGGTCCCGCGGGCCAGATCGGGATGGTCCGGGTTTTCAGACTTCACGATCCGCTTGCCTGGTCCACTTGGAAGCGTGTTCGGACGTTCTTAGGAATGGGGCTAGAGCCAGTGATCGGGTTTGGTGTGGACCACCTCAGAGCTACGGGGACGATGGATGGCTATCCATGCTGTGGTTCAATTACGTGCAAATATTTTACGTGTGCCTTGGGGCTGGGTGCTCAGATGTACTGTATTATTGCGCAGATCATTGGTCTGTGTCATTCATCCTATTGCTGGTTACTTGAATGGCCACGTTGGTTATGCTAGGCGACTTGGCGACATTCGAAGTGGTGAAGCACCCGTGGGCGAAATCGATTCAACGGTCTCAGTGAAGAAGATTAGATTTTGACTTGGAGCCGATTCGGTCCTTGTGTGGAAAGTTCGCTTACCTCGTCGTCTTACGACTGTAATAGTTACAGTAACACTCTAGTCCAGTGGCTTGGGAGTCGTGTGGGGCCAGACAAGACGTGGAGATTGCTCATAAGAACTGAATACGACAGGTGTGGGTATGGTACCGTACAGTACTGCTGCGTGCGATTTCTGCTGCATACTATCTGATACCGCAGACCTTGCCCAAACCTTGCCGCGGACTGCCGGAACAGATAACTAAGGGACAGGTGTCATTTAAAACTGCAGACTCGCCTCCGCGGAGCTTCCGACCGTCATCTCCCACAAGTGATGTTCGTAGATTAACTGAGCACTCAGAAACTCTCTAGACCAAGCCCAAACCGACGAATACCTGGACTCAACTCGAGGGCAGGGAGATTCCAAGTGCGCTTACATCATGCCAAGCCGCGTGCTCCGACGGCTATCATCCGAATTTGAAAATAAATACTCAGAATAGATGCGCAGTTTTGAGCCCGAGGCAGAGGTGGAGAACGACAAGATGGCCGTCGCCTTGGAGCTCTGTTACGGCTACTGTGTGGGCGCTCCTTTTTCCCACGAGCTTGAAGTCGTTTGCACTCTTTCAGACTTTCAGTTATAAGTCAGCGAAGCTCGCTCATTGATATTGAGCTGCCCAAACTACGGATTCGCAAAGCCATAAAGAGCCAGGTCCTCTGGTGGTGGTGCCTGTTGGTAAACCTCGTGGCCATCACGCGGTCCTAGGGACGGCCAGGAGGATCCAAAAAAAAATTCGCCAGGCTGTACACGTCGATCAGCGGGTGATAGGTCGCTAAAAAAACCTACTCCACCGCCCGCATGGTCTACACTGCAAGGGTCAAGTGCCAAAGGTATTGTAAACGCTCTCGTACTTGCCAGGCGGATGAATAGCATATGCGCGTATATGCCGGTAGAATCAGCAGAACTCAACTCAAAGGGTGACTCGGATTTCCCCCCAAAAAATATCGCTCCGCACACGACGTCCTTCACACTCACTCCACAACTATCCCTTCCTTTATAGTTCCGGGTGCATGTTGCCGTACCCTCTTGCTACCGTTACCTTACGCACATCATACTAATGTCTTCGGATGACTCAACCATTGACCATCCCTTCTTGAAGTCGTACCACCACCACCTCCCCCAGAGACCCTGGTGCTTTAGTCGAGGCCGTTCACCTGGGGGTCGTAGTTTCTACAGGCTGCGGGCACTTTGACTCCTTGAGGGCATCAATTGCACGCGTCAGTCTTTTTTTTTGTCTTTGTCGCCAGCAGGCGATGTCGATACCACTTACCCTCGGGATTTAGCCCTCTCGACTTCACCTCTTGCCCCCGTCCCTTAGGGCCTGGGCTCTGGGCTCAACCCTTATCAAGATCACCCCAGCGTCCACCTACTGAGTCGACGTTTGTTGGATCTCCCCCCTTACCCTGAAGGACTGATTGTTTTTCACGGCTTTCGCTGACCACCATCCGATATCGTCAACTTTGGGAGTTCCCCCGGATGCAGGTCATCATTTTGTGCCGACTCCGTCTTCGTAAGTTTGCTTCTATGCTCATTCCTTCCCCAGACTGCTCTTCGTCTATTTTCCACTTCACTTCACCTGGTTTCTTTAGCAACTGTTCCGCTCCTACATTTATCTCCCCCCTTCCCGGGACCAGTCACCCTATTTAGTTAGTAGGGGTAGGGTTGCCCTCTTGGTTAGAGGCTTCGCATACGGGTTTTTTTCGGTGGCCAGAGGGATCAAGTTTGGTTTGTTAGGCTTTGTTGCCAGTTTGATGGCTGGTCCGTATGGTATAAATTTGATTCAAAAAAAAACCCCGACTATTATCTCAGGTACATGACTCCGTGTTTAAAAGTTTTTGGCTGTTCAGAGATAGTAAGAGAGCGTGCGGGTGCGTCCACAAGGAAAGCTGAGCTTGAGCTGTCTGGTAGATCGGGTCGAGGGGTGACGGTAGTGATTTGACCGTGCAAATGGCCTGTGTACGATATCAGATATTCCTTCTCGTACATATGCATGTGAATGCACTAGTATGGGGGAATGACGGAGGACACCGAGACAATTGTGATGGGCTGGGAGCGGGTAAAGTGATGACCCACCCAGAGGACGTAGTCGGACAAGGGAAAAGAGAACTTGAAGGTGGGGAACGAGGCGGGATAACTTTGACCAAGACGTGACGCGTAATGCATGCATCCATGATGCATGATGTGCAGTGACTCCGACTCGGAGTCGCAAGTAGGCTGACAGACGTGCTGAAATGAAAGTGCTGAAACACGAAACTCAGATGACACGAGAGGTTCCGGAGCAGCTCCGCAGAGCGAAAAACGAGGGGCTTACATTCTCTCCTACTGTTCTATCCAGACTGTCTAGCCTAGTCGACTAGGAATGGGTTGCCTTGGGTTATGCAACTGTCCCGGCTGCCAGAGAACGATCGAAGATTGAGAGCCGTCTGTTGTAGTACTTATGGTGCCCACAGTCTGGGCCTTCCTCCCATACAATTGTAGTTGCATTTTACGGTCTATTTTGCATTTGCCAAAACAGGAGTTACACAATGTCGTAGACGGGAGCGCGCTAACTTGAAGGAGGGTGCCAAGATGGTTACTCTAAGTACACAGAGCCGGCCCAGTCCCAGCAACTTTCAGGATGTGGCGTTCCCGGGCCGTTTCAACTGTATGGGCCCATGACATTTCCAAGATTGGTTCCCTCATCTTTTCCCACACGGAGGGCTGGTCTTACGTGAAGCCATGCATTTCTGTGGCCCATGTTGATGATAGCACTCGAATCGATTACTGTAAGCAAGACTGTAAGTCATCCGACAACTGGGGCTTTCAAAGTTGCCGCAGGCGGCGACTCAAATTCCAAACCGACCGATTCGGCTGAAATCGGTCAGAGCGGTCGCAATGTGACAACTCTGAAAGCCCCTAATAGCTCCCTATCGTGGCACGGCACCCAAGTGCAACCTTGAGGCAAGAGGGATATTGAGGCCGGAATGGCATGAACTCGATATATATTCTATTCCAACTTGGCCCTTCCCTTCAAAAACTCGTGGCCTTGAAAAAACTTGACATTGGCACAATTTTCGACGCTTCCTGACTATTTTCTAAACGTACGTAATGCATAAGTTATATACCAAACCAAAAAAAAAAAGAACTGAACCACGCGGTCTCAGGCTCCCGTGATGGGAGCCAAAAACCACCCAGAACCCTTTCTATCGTTAGGGTATCGTGTGTTGTCAATGCTTCTGTGAAGATTCTAGAAATAGTATTTGGCACCAGGATGAAGTCTACCCACGCATAAAGCTCGAGCGCCCATGTAAAGCGGCGTGAGTTCATTCGTCTTGAATTAGATTCTTCCTTCCACTCCTTACCCCCCCAACAAAAAGATGTGTGTCACTACTGACACCGCCTCGCTGAGTCTATTGAAGAACACTTGGGACTAGCAACAATCCCTGCCCATCAATCCCGTTGTGACGGTGCTTGGTTCTCACTCCAAGCATGCTACCTCGCGAAGTTTCCCTCTATAAAGATGTAACTAGTGTCTCGAGGGGTTTTCAAGTAATTTCGAGCTCTCGAAGCAGCCATGGTCAACGTGCGAACCGTTCTCCCGTCTTTCTTCTCGCTTGCACTTGCATCGTCCCACCTCAATAAACGCGACATGCGCCTGCATGAGCGCTGCGATAGCGTCCCAGAGGGCTTCACGAGCAAGGGCCCCGCTCCCGGAGATGCCGCCTTGCGTTTCCGCATTGCGCTTGTCCAGAATGACACTGAGGGCCTCCAAACTAAACTCATGGACATCAGCACACCAAGCAGCCCGCAGTATGGCCAATGGCTGTCCAAGGAAGAGGTGCGCCCATACTGACGGCTCTCCCTTTGTTGTGTGGTTGCCAGATGCTGCCAACACCAGGTCGGCGCCTTCGTGACCCCGAAGCGTGAAACTGTCACTGCGGTCAAGGAGTGGTTGGCAGCCAATGGACTTAATGCGACAGTTTTGTCGCCGTTCGGAGACTGGATCGGTTTCGAGACGACTGTGTCTCACGCGAACCTACTTTTTGATGCCGATTTTTCCACCTTCGTGCACGATGGAAGCGGGAAGGGTGCTATTCGTACCTTGGCGTATTCCATCCCGGCATCGCTCAGTGACCACCTCCAGCTCGTCCACCCTACGATCAGGTGTGTGATTTACCTCGTCCTTCGAAGGGTGTCTCAAAACGACCTTCTCACACTGCCTGTAGTTTCCCAGCCCCACTGGCAAATGACGTTGGGGGGCGGCCGGTCGTCCGTTCACTGGCGAAAAACATGCCCCGAAGTAACATTAGCGTCTGCAGTCACACCCACATTGTGTGATGCAGTGATGACCCCAGAGTGTATCCAAAAATTATACAAAATCCCCAGGACATCAGCCTCCCAGTTGTCGAACAAGCTTGCTGTCTCAGGCTTCCTTCAAGAATTTGCAAATAGGGCCGATCTCAGGGTACTGTGCCAAGGCAAGTGACTCCGTCCTGAGAATGAAACCAGTCCTTTAGAAATTTCTCGAGATCTACCGCACTGACGTATCCCCAAACAACACCTTTACGCTTCAAACAATCGACTGGCGGCACCAACCCACAGACTTCCGACCAAGCTGGTATCGAAGCCGTGAGTAAACGTTGTTGACGGGCCTGCCACATCGAATTACATAAATTGTCACGATCTGAAGGACCTTGACGTACAATACACGATCGGTCTTGCGTCGGGCGTGCCGACTGTCTTCATTTCCGTTGGAGACCAATACCAGGACGGCGATCTTGAAGGATTTCTCGACATCATCAACTTCTTGAGTGGCAAGAGTGCACCCCCACAGGTCCTCACCACCAGCTACGGACAGGGAGAAAACACGATCTCCCGCGCGTTGGCCTAGTATCCGTCGAGCTCCCTTGAAATCCCGCGTCTCACTAACCTTGTTATTCAGCAGGCTGTGCAATGCCTACGCGTCTCTCAGCGCCCGAGGTGTCAGCATCCTCTTCTCGTCTGGTGACGGCGGTGTTTCAGGTTCACAAAACACAGAATGCACTGACCTTCGTGCCCACCTTCCCGTCTGGTTGCCCATTGTTCGTCGTCCCTTCCCTCACGGGCCTTCTAGGTCTGCCATTGATCTCCTTTCCGCAAACCAAGCGTGACCTCTGTTGGGGGGACACAGAACTTCAAACCGGAAACTTCCGCCCCGTTCTCGTCCGGTGGTTTCTCGAATTACTTTGACACACCATCGTACCAAGTAGCCGCCAAGGAGGCATACCTGACCAAGCTCGGAGGCACCTATGCAGGGCGGTTCAACACCTCCGGCCGCGGCTTCCCTGACGTCTCCGCCGCGGGTACCAACCTCCAGATCGTGTCGAGGGGCTACGTGAATGAGCGTCGTGGGTACGAGTTGCTCGAGCCCCGTTTTCGCGAGCTGTCGTCTCACTGCTGAACGATCGCCTCATCGCGGCCGGCAAGCCCGTGCTCGGCTTCCTGAATCCTTTCTTGTACTCAACTGGCGCGAGCGCGCTGAACGACATCACGACTGGTGGCAATCCCGGGTGTCAACACGAATGGCTTCCCTGCAACGACGGGATGGGATCCTGTGAGTCTATCTCCGCTCTGTAACCGATCATGTACTCACATCTATGACTACAGGTAACTGGACTGGGCACGCCGAATTGGGCGAAGCTGTTGGCAGCTGCCGGGCTGTAATGTAAGGATACCAGAACGCCAATACACAGAATATTAATTACTCCATGAAATCAACATTGAATGTAGTCCTATACATTGCACATTCCCAAGACTATCTCCGCGATTCTATGAACTATTTATCTCTTTCGTACCCACGCTTGAGAGTGTATGCATTATCACTGTCTTTCACCTTTGTCATTTTCCAAGTCTTTAGTCGGTACCAACATTATCTCCCTTCTACGCAAGAAGTTGTAGGCTGGTCCGTTTGCCTCTATTGTTAGAGGCAACTGAAGCCACGTCCTATTCGACTACACGGCAGGCCGTCACCATGAGGCAGGAATATCGAAGTGTCCCACATACAACGTGCCAAGGGATGACAACGCTTCACACAGCATATGAAATTTGATTGACTGTGTGTTTTGCGACATTGCTAGGCTATCATTGGCGCAACGAGTACTGTGAGTTTCCAGTTGGCACCTGTGGCACTCCGCTATCAGACGAGAAACGTAACCCACGCACACACATTCTCCTCCGAATGCCGTCATAACGACAGTAACTGCACACAACAGCTTGAACGCGAGAGCCTGGGCACATAGTACCCCAGTGATGTTCCTAAGGGCTCCGTTCCGGCCATATCCCACGTCATCTGCCGTCACACTTTTGATCCCATCTCTCTTTGACTCTGGGGAAAAGTCCATTTCATTTTTTCCAACTCGGAGGGATGGGGGGATCAGCGCGTTAGGGTGCACCTGGCGGTCTGGGGGTAAGTGTGAGGGCCCTCAGCTCTCACCCGTGATAAAACCCTCGGCCTGGTACTGTTGCTGTTCTTGCGCCTTTGCATGCAACAGCTTGGCACCTGGCACAATGGTGCCAGTGCCAGTGGCACCGTCGGGAATCGGGATTCTGAATTGCTACCGTCTTCCAAGTTATCAGAAGCTGGCTTATTGGCACAAGTCTGGACGTAGCCTCGCCGTACGAGCCTTTTCGAAGCAAGCATGTTAGACCAACTGTACGTCGAGACACGGCAAGATAAATGGTGCCGCACGCTGCCAGTGGTATGCTCATATAAGCCCACAAACTACGAGACCATGATCAGTCGTGCGGCCCCTCAAGGCACCACAGTAAGTCAATTGCAAGAAGAACAAATCCACCTCCACGTTCAGTAATGGGAATCCCGAAACCTCCTTTTGGAACTCGTAAGTATATCCGTCACATATCTCGAGGTCCTGGCTTCCAACATTGACTAGTTCGTATTATTTCGTAGTTGTCCATAAAGACAATATTCCCTGCTCGAACTCGCCCACTTCCAAGATCTTCAAGGGGAAAACCAGCTCCGGTGATGATATTGTCACGCCACACCAGAGCGCAGGATCTATTCGCACCTCAGCGACGACAGCGATCAAACCTTCAGACCTGCAAGCGAGATTGTTATCAGAGATCGAACCCTCGGGACGAAGGGGCGAATCCATCTCTTCCGCTAGCCCCAAGGACACACCCGATCCTCCCGGAACCAAGGGGGTGGCCAAGAGGGTTGCCAGGAGGTGCAGCTCAGACCCAGTTGCCGTCACGTCCTTTGCGACCTTCCCCTATCATGTGGTGCCTTGTTACACTCGCAAATCCGGTAAATGCTACACATGCACTGGCAGGCGCGAAGAAAGCAGACGCGTAGCGCAACGTTTCTGGCTCCGGGCCATTCATCTCATCGGAACAGTCCGGGAACGCCTTGCTCAAGATCTTGCCAGCAGTCAGGTAAGCGTCTTGATCACGTGTCAGGGGAATAAATAATTAACCTTAAGCTTGCATCTAGCATTCCCATCGCCGCGGCCTCTGTTGCTCACTCGAACGATATTTCTAGTGGGATACAAATGCATGATCTGTCTTGAAGGTGGGCGGATCTGGCGCTCACGGTCTCGGCTCTCAGGCCTCGGGCTTGTGACATGACGCAGTGTGCCATCGATGCCTCTGCATGTACAGTAGTTCCCACCATCAGAACTCCGTGACGCTGTTTAGATGCAGTTGTCGCCATCGGCATGCTGAAGGTTCCTCAATCCATAACTACCACGTACCATAACTTGAAGAGTATCGTACAATCCTTCCTCCCCTGCATTACTATAGGCGCACTTCGCTCTCTACTCTCACCAGCGCCGTATTTGTTCTGTATAAAGAAGCATTGACTCACCGAGTGGTTCTACGATGGGCAGTCGCAGATCCATCATGCAGCGGCTATATCTACGATGTGGATAGGTCGCACCGACACCCTGGGGAGTCCTTGTACCGTGCTTAGCGTTCTCCAGACCAGCAAACCACATAGAAGAGTCAAGCACTCCAACACGAGGGGATACTCAGGACATAGTTCCACCTTCGGTCACTGGGACTGTCCAAATTGACCATCACACTCCTAATGACGCCCGCCGGCGCGCGGCTACGACATCGACAGTCCCGCGAGCCAGGTCGGGATGGTCTGGCCTTTCAGACTTCACGACCCGCTTGCCTGGTCCACTTGGGAAGGTACTAAGACGTTGTTAAGGGCGAAGCAAAGCCATTCAGGCCAATCTGGTAAACAACGATCATTCACATGCCGTGCGTGCCAATGTCGTTTAACACTCTCTTGTACTCGGCACGGCGACAGCCCACCTATCTCTCTCCTTTCACACTGATGTCGCCGACCAGCGTTCGGCTATCATTGGGGCACCGTATTAGCCTTTTCATTATCGCTGAGTTATCGGCGATTTCAGCCTCCGCCGTCACCTTTGTTTTAGCTCCAATCGCGGTATATTCGTTCCAAAGTCTGGTTTCCGATGGACGACACGTGTATTGCTTTTTGCCCAACAACGCAGACACAGCACGGTCAGCATCCGTTTGGGCTCAAGCCACGAATGGAGATCCGAAACCCCTTTCAAACTCGTTTTTCTCAACCAGTTACCGTAGTCGGTGACCGGTGACCTGTCATTCAGGCTCCCGGTGAGCGATGCCATACTCCCTGAGAAAGCGCCCCTGAAAGGTGGTTTGATGAACACGATGCACCTCCCACTCCTAAATATCACGACTATTACACTGGGTCAATTTTTCACTGCACCTTGCTCATGGCAGGCTCTCCTTTGACCGCTGCACGCTATAGCGAGTTTGTTCGACATTGCTGGCACAACCCACCTTTCATCGCCACTGTATTCGCTGAGGGTTTTCTATCTGTCATCCGACTTTCTCAACTTCCTCGTACTATGTGACTCATATGCGTACACACGCCGCGATCTACGTGCCAGTGCCTGCACCCAGCGACAATCCGGACAAGTACTCAGTTGTAAGCCATTCCGTATTCGCGCAACTGAAGCGATCTTCTAGTTCTACTACCACCTGCAATACCCATATGGTCGACAAGGTCCCCTTCATCTGTTGGACACAAGTCAGCTGACCCAGGATTCACACCAATGGCGGCCAGTTCGCTGCTCTTCCAATGACGACTTAGATTGATCTCGATCATGGTAATTACTAGTAGGGGGACATTCGGTCAAAGGGAGCGCCATCTGTGAATAGATATTCTGGCTTGTGATTTTACCACTACCGACAAGTTACTCTACGATGAGAATGTGCACATGTGAAGACTTTTTAGAACGCAGGACCCTCTTACTACGGGTAATAAAGGAGAGTGATCATTGTCACTGATCAAGTGAATCCCCTTTCTTGTGGACCCTCTCCCCGTATTGTACATACCAAGGACCTATCGTACTTGATATAACTGAATCAAAAACCACAAGCAAGGCGAGCAGAAGGCACTGAGCCGAACCTTGTTAGCCCGCTTGCTTAGCTCATCTCACGTCAAGGCACAAGTCGGAGAACACCGGTAGTGACGTAGACGATTACGTTACATATGCCACGCCCTCAACGTCTCAACGTTCTCAACTCCGAGTCCTCAATTACTGTACCGTCGGCCTAAGGGTGCCAGCGTATCCTTGAAAAGCCATTGCCTTGAAGTAGGGAACTCCGAAGGGACCAAGTATATTATTCCTGACTCATTCTTGACTCGGATGGCCATGGCGCCTCACGGAAAGCGTGCCCCCAATGACGTAGTACTATCCCACTTCAAGTTCGTCCACTCTCACGGACTTGAACGGCTCCGAGTCGGAAGTCGGAACAAAGACAATACTCTTCCCAGGTGCTCTTGCTCTCCTATGCTACCAATGAAGTCGTGAACTGCCTCTTTTACACACCATTGACACTACACGCAAAAGCTAGAGGCTATCACTGAGTCGCAACGCCCTCAAAATATCACGGTCACGGTTGGCGGGAACTAGTATGGCCAAAGTAGGAGATGGATTGGTCCCACTGGGACCGATCCTTCTTCTACTTCTGTCATAAGAACTTGGATTAAACCGCTTTGGAGCGATCCCACAGATGTGAGGGTGTCTGTCTCAGTTTTCGTTGAAAAAATACGCGGATTCCTATGCACTAACTACTAGTAGGTCGTCGCCATCCGATGCTCTCCCACCAAGACCTTCAACAAGGCGGAAAGTAACCCCAAAGGCGCTCTTGGTCAGTCACGCCAGAGCACACCATGTGTGATGTGTCATTTCATGCCTCTAGCGCGTTCCGGGATTGGTAGGCCTGTTTCTCATACTATCATAGTCTCGAGAAAGCTATAATCACTATCCACTCATTCCACAGCCAGTGTTATTCAAGCCTAGTGACGGTCACCGCAGAATCTGAGGCGTTGCTTATCGTGTCACATCCGACATAGGGTAGGGCACGGGTTCTCAGGGTCACACTTGGAGTGATCAGGTATCAGGTATGTCGTTGCTACTCCTTCCGAGTCGTCCCATCACACCTATTCCCGTCAGCTCTCCTTTCCCTCCTGGGATATGGTAGACTCTTAGCTCTCCATCAGCGTGTCCGAGTCTCCGGTCCATATCAGCTGATCTGCCAAGATGGGTTCAGGGGTTGGACAAGGCATGATTCCACATATCTCGGGCTCACCACCGCACCCTTACCCTTGCAATCTTTGTTCCTATTCTCATTCGACCGTATGCTTACATTGAGCCACAGGATATAAGATGTGCCATGTATTTCGTGGGACGGTGATTCGATCTGGCACTCGGATCATCTTAGTACGCTTCCTGACGTGGTGCAGTGCTTCCCTGATACTCTTGCTGGCACTCCATTTTTGTGCCATAAATGCCCCACTCAACTCATGTTCATTTTCTAAGACCTATAAGGTTTTTGTGCTTGGCTGGTGAGTCTCATCATCACCTACGTTAAGTGAGCACATTCCGTACTGTTTGCCCACACCGCTGTTTTTGTTCCGTATTGAACACACCCTCAACTCTTCAAGTTCAAGTTATTTTGTCATGGGCATTGCAGACCTACCATGCAGCGGCTATATCCTAGACAGGGGTCGGTTGTATTCCTGATGCTACACCCTTGTCCCTGTGCTTAGTGCTCTCTCTAGACCAGCAACCTTCCGCGGCCAAGAGAGGGAATCGGTCCCGAGGGCGAACTGGGCCACCAGTGACCCACACGGTCATTCACAGTAATGCCTTTGCTTCCAGCTGCGGCAGCCGACGCCGAGTTCCGACGTCGAAAGTCCCACGAGCCAGGTCAGGGTAGTCTGGGTCTCCATAACGGCCACAGCGGCCTCATCCACCCGGAAGGGTACTTGGGTTAAGAACGGGGTCGATATAGCCCGGTGGGCAAGCCAGTGAGGATCGCCCCGGGAGTGATGATAGATGTCTGTTTGTGTTCATGTCCGTCGCGTGGCAGGGTTCTCAGATGGAATGTCGATTTCATTGCATAGATTAGGGATCAGATCCTCTGAGGCTGCTAGTGGCCTGGGTTTCTCGTACTAATAAGATACTGAGAGTCCACTTTCCTGATATATCAGTCATCCAATGGGGACGTACTATACCAAACCGCTTCGTGAGCAGATATCTAGTAAGGGTATAGTACAGTAGGCTATGGCTGCAGTGCGCCTACTCCATCAGATTGCGTTCCATGTGCAGATGCGGAAAGTGACCGAAACGTCGAAGGCCGAACGGTTCAAAAAAAAAAAAAAACGTCGAAGGCCGAAATTTGAAAGCTGAGACCAGCAAGTGAGCGACTCGGATGAGGGCCATCATGAGGCGTTCTGCCACTGGCACGAGTGAACCAATCGAGGGCTGACTTGAGTCCAAGGTAGCGATGAACGTTCATGAAGCAGACGCCCATTTGCGCCCCATTTGTGGAGACCTCTGTATTGCCGCAAATTAAACGAAGCACAATGAAAACAGGGCCAGCTACTAGTATCGCAATATCCTTCGACACCTGCCTTATTTTTCTGGTAAGCGAAGCGCCAGTGAGGCCCCTTAAACTTTTTGGGTCGATACAGTAAGGACTTGACGTGCTGATCGCTACATTTGAATTGAATGCGGTCTGGACCTGCTCTTACAGTGAGCTTCAAAAAGCTCACTTCAAAAAGTGGCCGCAATCATATGACGTAAGTGGCGGATAACGGCGTCTGTTTCAAGTATCACTGTATCAGTAGTAAAGCTTCCAGAGCACACCTTTATCGGCTCAACTTGGCACTTCATGTCAGGTCATCATTATGATGGTGCCCAGGCCGTAGCCCAGACCTACGATATCATGAGTTTAGTGCTCACTTGTATTTCCCCACGAATATCTCCAAGTCGTGTATCTCGTTTCACAATTCTCGACGTACAGGATCATGGCGGTGCTCGCTACTAGGCCGTTCACGGAGGGTCCACCGCACGTCATGGTATGGTATACAGGTACTACAGGATTCTGGGACTACTCTCCTAGCCATCCAAGCGCTTTTTATTCACTTCGTGATCTTGCAAGCATGACCTTGAGCATGACTCACAAGCGTCAACGCTCTCTGGGGCCATCGCTCAACGAATCCCCAAATACACAGCACAAGTACGCGGCGTAGTACGTCACCTAAAACGTAGTACCTACTCCATGGGACCACCTCTCCCGAGTCTCCCCCTTCTGTATCGACTTCCTGTACTGATATATACGAATCAGGTAACAATACCATTGATGGGTGTTCGAGTAATCACTGTAGTCGGATCTGTCTCGTTGGCACTACGAAAACTAATGACATTCTTGCGAAGGTGGCCCGGCGTATCTCACACACTGTCACTTGCGAAATTGAGATCTTTTGCGTGTCATGCTGCGAATAGGTGGCAAACATCGTGGCATGTCCAAAGAAACGGGATTGTGAACCGTACAACCCATGATCTGCCCAATAGTGCACGTACTGCTTTAGATGGACCCTTCCTTTGCCACAAAATGCCCAAGTGTGGCTGCCATCCTCGCATTCCAGACATCCTGGCACGTCCACCCGCATCGCACCGAACACATTCGGGGACCCATAGCAATGCGCGGCGTAGTACGCCCTTCATTCCTGCTGTATAAGCAGGGGATAACGAAGTCTCCACGGTGGAGAGGTGCAAATGTACGATGATGAAAAGTGTAAGATACTCAAAGACTCGATAAACTAGGGTGAACTTTCTCGACCAGAGGAGTAAATGCCACGGATTCAATTGAGTGGCATACACAGTCCGCGCCTTGATCCACGCATCTCTGGAGAGACTGAAGCTATTCTTCCAAGGGTCACAGTGGCCAGATCAGGTTGTCCCATGGACGTGATGACGAGGAAATGACTTAGTTGTCTACTAAGCGGCTCACAGTAGTGAGAGACTTTGCCGGATCTGTAAAGTAGGTGCGAAACCGAGAGGCTCCACGATGGATGACATAGTGCTCTCATAATCAGCGGAGGGGAGGAACTATTGACCTATCTACCCCGTAGCACATCCCATATGCATGAAAACGTGAGTTGGTCAGCTGCCCTTGCACACCGACGATTGAAAACGAGGAAATGTATAGACTATACTTATGAAGCGTAGAGAAAATATTACAAGTTACATCACGCAACTCACATTGAAAGACATAAGTAAAGGCGCATAGGAATTGACTTCTCGAGGATCCCGGTCTTGTCGGTGCACTGCAGTAAAGAAGAGTCAGAGAGACGATGAGAGTAAGGTGAAGGGAACACCATTCGTCCACACCCGTTAGCCTCTATGGTGTCTGCCGCATCAGGGGCATGGGTAATCCCAGTTTCGCACCAGTTACGACTTAGGGTCGTGGCCACTCGATAGTGTAGTCCAAGGGCTGCTTTTTTCGGGAGCATTCACAAAATGACGGCGGTGATGGCAAAGGGCGGAAAAAATTGCGCTGATCGAATGGTCTGCTGGGGCACTGGCAGGATCCGAGGTGAGGAGCCTGTCACGGGGAGCTGTCACCTCTCCACTGCAATATCCCGCCCCGAAAGGTGACGCGGTGACGCTCTGACCTCGCCGGAATGCCTATCGCCCGGACGAATGACCCTGCCACCGGGGTGTACGGGACTCCTGAGGCACTGCCCACGGTGATAGTGGAGTGACTTGGTCGGAAACCTGACGTCATTAGGCTGCTCAAGTTTCTCGGAGCGGCAAATCAAGGGAGAGTGCGTGGGTCCTGTGAGGCAAGTTACAGTAGTAAGTTAGAAACTTCCGAAGACGTACACATTGAAACCATCCCTTGAGTGAGGAGGAGCAACGCTTCGGCAGTGGAAGGAGTTAAGCCAGTGCATCAAGGCCTCTCTTTTTTTAGTGCAACGAGTCATGCAGTCATGGCAGAAGAACCCCGCAATGCCCGATTCCTCGAGGTAAATATGACCAAATATTTTGTCCGGAGTGTCAAACAGGACGAGAAGGCGTGGGAAGCCCTCTTCACTAGCACGTTTGACCTGTAATTTATGATTGCCGATATGCTGAAACATGCAAGAATCTGGCAGCAAGACAATGCATTCTTGCGGTGACTTGGACAGTTATTCAAGCAGAAAGACCCTCCGGTAACCGCAATAAAACCCGAAAATTGTTCGGGTTCGGGCACGATCGACTCGGATCGAGGCACCGCTCACGCAGACGCGAATCTCCGTGACGTGTATAACCAAGCGAGCGCCATCCACCCCTGAAGGTCATGACTGCATTTACAGTAGTACAGGATTTGTTTCTCAGCTCACCCGAAGCTCGAGTCAGGCAGGCGAGCACAGCAGCTAACTCCCGGTTCGGCTTCCCGGACCACCCGAGAAGAGCGGCTCAAGAGAGTCTAGTATGGAGCGTCCTCGAGACCAGACGAGTGTCTACAATAGCCGGCACCCTAGTGCACGAGTGTGAGCCAGAGTGACTTGAGAAACGCGAGACTGCGCCTGTGTAGACCAACCTAGCCGATCTCCGAAACAAAGGGAGGACATGCATGAACCAGACTTACCCCCGCTTCTCCCCGGGCCGGTCCCCTTCGCCTTTTCGGTTCGTCTGTCGTATTGTTCCCCGGCGCTCCTCGGCCCTAAGTTACACTAACTGGAAAGAGGAGAAAAGTTGCAACAGCATCACGGCTGTGGTCTTCCCGTCAGCGCCGGGTACATGCTTTTGCCTATTGTGGCCACATGCGTCAATGTGACACGCCGCGGAACAAATTGGCCACGGCAGAAAGCAAGGCCAGCCGGGTCAAATGTAGGCTCGCCGCGGCGAAGCTTCCACTGACCGCCTTGATCGTGCAGTACAAAGTGTAGTCGGCACATTCCGAACAAAACAAATAGGCTGACTGGAATAGCTGTGCGCCACGCTGGCACGCCGCTGCCAGCGGCGTCCGATGACAGCCTCGGAAATATACAGTAAGTTGTACTGGGGTGAACTGTACAGCAATTTAATAAATACGTGTCACTTCGCATGAGCACGACGTGGCTGTTGTGTTATAGCATATTCGTTTTTTCAAATGGCAGAAACATTACACGTGTGAGTGACGATATGTTGCCATTCAGTAGAAGAAGAAAAAAAAAATTATCCGTTGGGCAAATGCCACCATTGCATTGTAGTCTCGCTGGGTTGGGCGCCTACGTCGATCTGGGCCCCTGTGCCCATCAGACCGCACGTCCTTTCCGCCATAAGGTTGGGTTGGGCCGGTTCCAGAGCCGGTCGCTGATCGCAAGATTGGTAGCGGCAGCGCGCGATTGTGTTGTTGCCGCTACCCACGGACCCACGGGGGAAGCTGCCAGCCTCTCCATTCTTCTGCGACTGCGACGACGATCTGCCACGCGCGCTATTGTCAGTGGGCATGGCAATATCTCAGGGCCACGTACCATACGTCTGTTCATATCTGCCATGCGACGGAGCTCGTACTGTACACGTACGGAAAGTATATCACCTTCTTTGCTCAAACTGGCCGCATGACATTAAGAAGATCTTAGCTCAGCTATGGTTCGGGACGGGCCATCAAGACCCGAGTTTTTGTGGCCGCTAAGCTGGCGACACGTATCCTCGTTTTGGCGAGATTATTTTCCTTTACTCGTTTTTTTTCCAACCTGAAGATCGTCTGGACCCTTCCTCAATCAAGAGTAGTACTATATCTGGGTCGTGAATTCATGGAGAAGCCGACCAGACCTCGTCCCGTTAGGAACAGTGGGAGTGGGAACTCACAAATTTTGAATTGTGCGGCAGGAGAAGGTTACCATCAGGGTGATGGAGGGTCAACGCCGCTTGTTAGATCAACCTCATTGGTACCCCTGGTCGAGGCTCGAAGGCGGGACCAAATCAGTAAGATTCGTCGACTGAGAACCGAGAGAAGGGAAGCGTTTTGAAAATTTGATGATGTCACATGAGGACCAGCTCCAAAGGCGAGAATCTTCTTAGTGTAGCGAAATTAGTAGGAGGAAAAATTTATTTCAGTAAGCGGAGGGCGTTTCTGAGTCAGGGTCGAGAGCAGAGCTGAGAACGTTGAGAATGAGCGCTATGAGCAACTAAGTTAAGCGGGACCTAAACCCGCCAAAACTCCAAATGGAAGAAACAAAGAATCCTGGTGATGTGATGCGTGCTGGAGACGTCATACTCATTTGTGTACTTGTACAACAACAACAACCAAGTGGGGGACAAAGGATAGACAGACGTCTGTGTTGGCAGACGACTGGCAATACTGGTTGTGGTCTACGATGCAAGACATCGAGATATGCGTGGGTGTGTAGAGTAGTGACGACGATATGCAATACAAGAACAATTTAACGTGAGTGTTGATAGAAGGGCGTGACGGGAACTAAAACGAGTCGTGATGATGTACATACAACAGGCACCTGTCCTGATAAAACATTATCTCAGGCCAATTCACCTTCAGAGTCTGATGCCGCGTCCTCGGTAACGTTATCGTCACTAGGGACGGTGCACATGGACAGACGACTAGGTTGATAACCGGCGCGCATGAACGATCCGCGACGTGCGCAACGCATGGGACGTGCACGGCCCGCACGATTGAGCAGCAAATTCGCCACCATCTTCGCCTGGTACTCCTTCTGCGAGCGCGGCACGCGGGCCGGGGCGAGCGAAACGACGAGAGGCGGGGAATACGAGATCGGCTTTGGCTCCGAGGTGTAGCCCGATGCTAGGAGGAGGGCCGGGCGCTGGCGCGGGGTGGGAGGTAATGCAGGGGGTGATACAGGCGCAGCAAGAGGCGTGCTCGGACGGACGGATAGGTCATCTGCCGCTGACCGTGAGGGGTGGTACGAGATGGCGTTTCGTCGCGAGGCCGTGTTACGCCGCGGGATGAAGGGTGGGGCGCTGGAACTAGGCGCGCACGGGGGTGATGTAGGTGCGGGTACGGATGCCGGTGAGGGAAGCGCACGGGGTACGAAAAATGGCAGGTTTGCTGCTCTGCGGGAATTTGGCGGAAGCTCGGAGTAGAGAGAGTGGATACGGGGGAGGGCGATGGGCGATTGTGTAGTCAGCATGGTGGAGTGGTCGATATATATGGCACTGGGATGGATGGATGATAAGTTACTTGTGTGTGCGAGGAGAGTGAGGTGTTCTGTGTGGGTCGTGGGATACTGGGGACGATGGGGGTGATGATATTAGAAGAAGGGCTTCAGATAGGAGGGAAAAGGTGTGCGGGACAGCGAGGCAGAGAGCGAAGCGAGGGGATGGGTTGGGTGAGCCCTTGTCGTTGTGTGTTCAAATAGGTATGGAAATTTGGGGGAAAGGGGCCGGATCAGCATGGACCCTGCTCCAAAAAGAGTTAACTGCTCAGTTTATGTAATTATCTACCACTGCCTCTTTACTTGTTTGCTGCCACCTTTTTGTTTTTTTTTCTTGTTTCGCCTTATGGGGCTCGTTGTTCGAGACACTGTGCAGCATGCCATTCGATTCCAAGCACCCGTACATGGGGGCGACAATTCCCCCTCGGTCCTCACACCTTTTCTGATTTTGGGCATTTATTTGTAAATTTCTGCCAAACATCGCTATCGGGCCCGATTCGGAGCCCCGCCCTCGGGCTTAGAGCTCCGCCATTGATGCATTGATGGCTCTGCCTTCTCACACAGGCTGTTGCAGGCACCACAACCGATGCACTCGAAGTCTCGAACGCTTCTCGTTGGGAATCCTGTCCCTCACTCTGCCCATGTTTGGTCCTGGCTATAGTGCCGCTCGTACTCATTTTGTCCAGCCTGTTCGCTTCTCCCTCCCCACTTAGGCTCACACGTGTGCCGATGGGCGTAATTGCTCCGCCTGGTGCCGTCACGTCCTCCCCCAGTGTTTTTGTTCTTTTGCCGGCATTCCCTTTTCTTACAGCGGTTTTCATATCGATAGAGCGCTTTCCCAAAAAGCGTTGATCTGGCGGGGTTTCGGGAACCCCCGCATCGAGGCTTACCAGTGGCTTGCCGGTTTTTTTGAAATCTTTTTGAAATAATAATAATAATATACCGGGAAAATGATAGAGTACCAACGCCTTGAGAAATAAGACAATAAAAAAATGTAAGTCTTATTTTTTTCTGATCGGATCTCGGATAATAGTTATCTTCATTGCCCGCTCACCCCGCCAGATCAACGCTTTTTGGGAAAGCGCTCTATCGATATGAAAACCGCTGTAACGAAAAAATTCCACCCTCCTTC
Organism: Lactarius sanguifluus; assembly: GCA_021527775.1. Classification (NCBI taxonomy): domain Eukaryota; kingdom Fungi; phylum Basidiomycota; class Agaricomycetes; order Russulales; family Russulaceae; genus Lactarius; species Lactarius sanguifluus. The sequence goes on along the minus strand of JAKEYF010000030.1, from coordinate 21,525 downwards.
GGCTCTTGTGATTCCGGATCCGTGCTCGTGTCCTATGTCCCTCTTTTGGCATTTCCCTAAGCGCTGTTCCTTTCTCCCCAAAGACGCGTGGCAAATCATTATCCATCTTCCCTTCCCCTACCCTTTCTACCGCCTTGTTTAACTGTTGAGCCTTCGACGGCAAAGCACTTTTGCGGATCTTACCAACCTTTCCTACGACAGTGTTCATACGTTTCCAATGATCTCTACCCTCTCTTCTCCTTGGAATGTCGATCTCCTCAGGCATAAATACCCCTTGAAGGACCCCGCTTCTCAGCAGCGTTTGCATGGAGAAGACCTTAGATTACCTCATCACCAGAATCACGTGAGCTACAATAGCTGTTGTGATCCTTCCTCCTCGCACACGGTTTGAAACAAGCTGCCCTCAATACTCTGTTTCGGAAGCCCGTCAACGAAGCAGAGGAACGGGCTGATAATATCTACCCAGCTCTCCATTTGTCATTCGAAATACTCTCATCGCTAACTCGAATTTACATGCAACTGAGAAGTTGGACCTCCCGACTCATGTACTCCCCCGACTCACGCGGCCTGCCTGTCACCGCTAAACGTAATACAACCGCCCACCGGCGAATCTAGGTCCTGCTGCGTACGCACATCCAGCAGGCAGGCGCGCGTGTGATCTCTCTCTAATGCACCTTGCCTTTGTCTCCAATCCCCTAACTAGATGTCAGTGGACTTATTATTATTCTCTGGAAAGGTCGTGGACGACCAGGTGCATGCGGTCACCTTGTTCTATTCTGTCGTTACTATCCATCCTGACAATGGCCGCAGTTTTGGTTATACGCAAGGCGTAGTCTGCTACGACGGCGTATCAAATGTCTGTCTGCTTTTCAAAGGCGTTCAGAGTCCCCGTACTCTTACATCCTACCCACATCCCACAGCGTGCTCTATCTGCGCCCACTTGCGCTCGTGTTCCTTCTCGCGCGCTTGCGAGTCCACTCGCGCGGCTCAGCACGATCGAGCTCCGCCGAGCGAACAATTGAACTTTCCAAGCCATAATTTTTCTCACGGTCATCTTCTCTCTCCCCCATTCGTTAGCATGACTTCTGTCAGGGCGACGACGGGCGTCTCACCGGGAGTGTCGGCGAGCTTCTTGTCTGAGGTGTTCTCCCATTCTCTCAGCACGACGTCCCAGCAATCGCTATGTACCTGAATGTTCTGGGGAAGCAAGAACCGTCTAATAATCTGGGCGGGATGTCGCTAGGCAAGATCGTCGAGATAATGAATCGCGAGTGCTCGGGCCTGACCGCGGGCACGAGCTTCAATGTCCCGAGCTCGATCTCCGCGATGGCAACTGCGCTACTGAACGACAAGCTGACCGAGGCGGGCAAGCCCCCATTCCTGTACTTGCCGGAAGAGGACTGCGGCGCTCACGGACATCACACGCGGTAGCAATCCCAGTTGCAGCACTAATGGCCCTCACCGCTACGGGATGGGATGTCTAATTTGCACTGGTTTTTTGTTGTAGGCCATTGTGCGTGACGGACCTCGCTTTGGCGAGTTTCGCAGGTTACTGCGCCGGACTTGAAAATCAAAGGATGCTGCATTCAAGACTGTGATTGCCACGACTTGGTCACGGTGCCCGACTCTATTTTCACTGAAAAAAATCCCGTTCTCTTGTGGGCGATGCTGTACACGGAGTATAAGTTACACGAAGTAGATGTAAATCAAAGTCCAATAGGGGTAGATCTCATCTGTCACCCGGTCTTTCTGCTACTATAATCGATCACTTGCCGTAAGAAGACCCACATTGATGGCCCTCTTAAGATTAAATGTGCGAGAGAATTTCGCCACTTCAAATATCCGTAAAACAGGAACGATGGGAGCTACTCCACTCTGTGTCAAGGGGTATGCAAGTCTGACTTCCAGAAGACACTGTCAGGTGTAGTAACGTCGACTGCAACTAGTAATTGATCAGCTCAGGCTCCAAACGAGTATGGCGACAGCACCGCCCACACTTAATGATCACACGTCTGGGGTTACATGCACGGCTTACAGATGGCAAGTAGGCTGCCAATTACTGTAACTTTGACGACCACGGCCAAGACCACGCAAGAGACCACCACGACTACGGCGACTACTGGCAATCACGGCCCGGCTATGTCCGTCGTCGATCAATCGATTGATCAATCGATCAAGCTCGATCAAGGGCCCCGGTTGCTCGGGGCGCTCAGCGCTCGAAAAAAACGCGAATGTCGTCTCGTCCCAACGACCGTAATTACTGTACTGCATTCTCCCTGACCGTCCGTTGAGATTACAGCATGTGGCACACCATTCGAGTCGTTCGCCCATTGCTTTCGTTACGTGCAACTGGTCATACGGGCACCACCTTGTGGACGTGAACCAAGATGTGAGCATTCAGAAGCCATCGCGGGCCGTCCATTCTGCCACGGTAGTAGGTGGTTGCGTGCATCACTGTCGCTGGGATCTACTGGCCCTTCTCGTTCTTCACTGCGAGCACCGGTACAGTGGTGGAGAACTCGTTGCCGAATTCGTTGTAGGACTGCGCGCTGCGCGCTTTCCTGGTCCTTTCCACTGGCAATTACTGATTGCGCTACTTGCGTTCCTGCATGAGGAGAGTCGGCGCGTCCGAAAGCGGAGCTGGGCGAACGTTGAGGACATCGACATCAACTAGCATCAACGACAGTTTGCACGAATCGCATGACAGGAGACGGGCCCGACGGCGTATAATAAGGAGTCTCCTACGTTTCTACCCACAGAGAGCGAGCAGCTGGCCCGATGCGTAATAGCCGACGCACACCCGAAACTGTAGGTAAAGCAGCCATCCTCGGGAAAGGCAGGCGCGGGATCGTGGCCACCACCGGGGGAAACGCCGAGGGGAATCGGACCGACAGGGCGCTAGCGTCGTACTATCTTGACCATAGCGTGGATATAGGCTAAGTGAAGATAGTTGGCGGCCGTTGGGATCTAGGCGTGTCCCACGACTGCGAGTTCTGCCTAGCTCGCAGCCAGCGTCTTGGGGTCGGCGAGCCGAAGGAGCGTCCGCTGTGCTACGGAAGGTCGTTCTGTCTGTACCGGCGCCACAGCGGTGCAGAATATTGGTGACTTGGACATTCATCGGATGCTACGAAGGGTCGAAATTACACTGTTTCAGGAAAGCGCGACTGAGTCTTTAGGAGCGAAAGACTATAACATTCGCTGTGTGACTTACTTTTAAAAAAAGGCGATGTGACTATGACTTCAATGCTAGAGAGAGTGGTGAAACCACGGCTTTTTTGGATAGATATGTTCGCTGAAGATACATCGTTGCAGGTGAACAGTTTGTTCTGTGTAGGCCCGAATAGTCACAGGTGATCATGATGGTCAGATGACTCCCCTGACCAGTCGCAGTCGCTGACTGGCACAACACCAGGGCCCAGGCATTACCCGAAGCAGCCGACTCGGTTGCCGCGGTATGCCTACTAAACCTAAGGATACTTGGGGTAGTACGCCACAACTTGAAGACACCTCAACCCAAGGCGGGCTGATGGGGGTCAGGGCGCAACTATCTTGTAGCTTAAAGGCGGACAGAGCCGAACCAGGCAACCAACTTGCGCCGACTTCAATGCCGACTCGATTTATAATGGTAGGGATTGGCATGGATTGGTACAACGACTCCGATCATGCCTCCAACCACTTCACGCGACGTAAGTTGTCAATACCTGACAAAAGTGCGGAGCTTACAGAGATCTACCGTACTAGCCCAACGAGCCCGGGCCGTCAGTCGACGATGGTTCCCAACCCCAAACTACACCCACACGTTTCGTACGAATGAGACAACGCATATATGACATTATATATGACCCTAAGCCCACCCTTCTGCAACTCCTCAGCTGGGTTTTGACAGTGCAGATATTCTCAGTGAGCGCTATTTGGTATCTCACTGTGGGTCACTTTGTCATCCTCCCCCTTTCCGGCATACTCAACCATTCACGCAGACTCTCCCCATTAGGATCGCCGCCAACCTCTACGAGCATTGGGTTAGGGCCTTGTTCCCTAAACTTCCCTCAGTCCGAAAGTTGTTAAATTTGCTGCGATCGGCGGTGCTGTCTGCCCTCCCGAATCCGGGCCCAGAACCGGCAGCTCCTGGTGCTACTTCGTCTGGTGCCGGTTCGAATTCGAATCGGTCTCAAGGCGCGAATCCCACTCCAACGCTGAACGTAGACCTTGACGCCCTACGCGGCGGGGGTATTTAACACCTTCGGGGTCGCGACTTTTGGTTGAAACTGTACTACGGCAGCCTCGGGGACAGGGGGTATATAGGGCCTCCCATCACACAGTCATCTGTACGCGACGTCTAACGACGTACACTATATAAATAAGTGTCAGCGGTGGACGTCGCCTTTCGCCCACCGATAATACAGGTTTTCTGGCTGTGGGGTGACTCGGAGGCCACACTGAGAGCATTGGCTCTCGCCGGGATGATCTTGATATCAACTACCCGCCTGATCGCTTGTTGAACTGCCTACAGTAAGGTCGAACGACTTCGAGGGTCACGATTCCCAACTCTTAAGGCCTAGTGCTGGCGCATATAGCACCCAATGACAACGCGCCTGCCTCAGTTGTCAACAAACATTTTGTTTTGTATGTGCGTGCCATCAGTCGTAGCACAAGTACGGATCGTGTCCAATCCCCTGCGCTTCCTCTGGATTTTCCGTTGACTCCTTCACGACGCTCGCTTGTACTACCGCTGAACTCTAACATGAAGATTGACTATGAAAACTGCGGTTACTAGCAGTAGGCATCTCCAAGAGACGTGTTTTGAAGGGCAGCATTCGAGGTTGCGCCGACGCGCCGACATTGTTTTTTTTGTTTTTTTGTTTTTTTTTAAAACCGCGCTGACATAGTTACTGGCACTACTGGACCCCCTCAGTTGCCTAACGTACTGGCGTGAACCAACTGCACGAACTGGGAGGTCTCCGGTAGATCGCCGAGAGCGCGAATGTGCAGGCGAGATGGGTCACTGCATGCTGAGCTCTGGTATATTCGGAGGGATAGCTAACTGAGAAAGTTTCGAATTCGAATAATTGGTGGGATGTCCCGGGCCTAAGCCACTATCGACACTATCAGTACACTATGACTGGATCCATGCACCGGTCGAAGGGCGGATGCTCGTGTAGTTGAGCAGTTTGGCAAAATACGGGGCTGGGACACGACCAAGTGTCCGCTGGAAGTCCGAGCGGCGGTTGCGTCCGCGCGTACCACGTTTGGCCTCGGGGGTTGCTTCGCACATGCCCGACTAAATTTTGGAGTGCCTCAGGGCAATGTATATTCTCAGTCTCCTTTCTCGCGCATGTTCTACATGACATGATTCGGTGTTTTGCAGATTCGGGTTCCTACCTATAGCCAACATGATTCGTATGTAGTAAAACAAACACGACTTGATGTACGCTTAGCTTTCCTATGCTCCAGCCCGACTCTCGCCGAGATATTCGTCGCCAGAGATATTCTGGTGGGTGGGTGGTGCTTCAGACCCCAGAGTTGTACATATAAATAGCCTGAGGTACCATCATTCAGTTCACATCGTTCGAGACTTTTCCTCTTATATAGCCCCCTCTCTTTGTTCTTCGCTGTCCTCTAGTACTGCCTTTCCATGTTGTGTGACATAAGATGGGACGCGGATATCAGTCATTCCCTCTTTTTCAGCTGCAATGCCGTCAGGATGTATCAGAATTGCTTCAAAAGGGAACATACGCGTGGAATGACAGAGGTAGACAACAAGCCCAGAGATAATCACTGCAAAAGAAGGGAAGTAGAGCCAATAGGGCTTGTAGTGCTGGCAGGGCTAAGGTTAGAAGTAAACCCAAAAGTCAAAAGTGAAACGTACGAAGAGGAAAATGCCTATGATACGGGTCAGACACAATCTGAATTGGAAATTGGGGACGCACCGAAGAGTAAACCGTAGAAGTTGGCGGAGCGCAGGCTCAGATTGTAGTACGTAGAAGAAGCGAGACGATATAGCAGTGGTGCGACAGTATACATGACGAACATCGCTACGGTGAGAATAAGGTTTATGTCTGTGTGGGCCACGAAATACACACCTGCTGTGTAAGCAAACACGAGTGTAACTGGAAGCCCAGTGTCAGCGCGAAACTCCGAAACGAAGACACAGCAACAGACGATTGGCACCGTTCCACGTGGACTCCCTCATTTTCTTGTGTTCAAGGATGGAGGCTTGAACGCCGTTGATGATCATTCCCCACATGCCAAGCTGGCCCAGGACCTCATATAGCGGTGATCGACGCACAAGAAACTCCTCAGTTGCGTTCGCTTCGAGCTTTCTGTCAGTTTCGCGAGTGCTAGTTACCGTACAAGACGCACTAAAGCCATAGAGCGTTGCGCCTACGACCATGAAGGCGTCGCCTTTGCCCTTGTCAAGCGCCATCCAGTTCTTGTTCGTGATTTGGTCAGATGCTACGAGAAGACATAAGCCTGCCACGCAGATCACTACGCCCTGGAAGAGTTGTGAGGGGTCGTGCTCGGAATCGCAACGAGAAATGTACAAGAATTTGGGTCCAGTGGAAGCGCGTCCGCATGTGCACGTACGAAAAGAACATGCAGACGGGTATCGCCCATCTAAAAGAGGTCATTCCAGGATTACGCAAGCCCCACGGATCAGAACTCACGCCTCTAGGAGCATGCACGAAAGAAGATCTGTGTATTGGTAGGCCTATATTTATTGGTCAAAACCAGGAAAGTTGTAGGGGAGTGGGCTGACCTTTACGACAAGGAAGTTTCCCTCGACGTCACAGGCCGCCAAAATTATGTCTGCTGAACGTGAGAAAGGCGCCCAAATCAAATTCAAAGTGACGTGAGTATACATTTCCAGCCGCGCTCATAGATGACCTTCAGCCAGCCATCAAAACCATCTGTGGCTTAGCATAAGGCCCATTTCTGTACTATATCGGGAACGGGGAGCATACACCGGTAAATCGTGTAAGGTGTGTAGGTCACGAAAAGGGAGAGGTATCTGTGTACAGTCACGTCAGATATGATTAACAGGTCGAAGAAAGGGAGGGCACAGGAAGAGGGTCTGCGTTGTAGGTAGAGCCCAGTTGCGGAATGTCAATTCCTCGGTGACAACGCTAGTACATGTTATGCACAACGAGACGATTTGACCAGCGAGCAGAGACAGAATGAAACGTTTTGTCCATATGCTCGCAAAACGCTTCCAGGGGCTGCGACAAAGGGCGCCCATAGATGAAGAGTCGATCTCTGGGTGGGTGACAGTTGCATCGCCGGGGATGGGGGGAGTAGATGTCTCGGCGGTTGACTGTTTGTCATCAGTTAAGTCAGAAGAGAGATACTGTACGCTAGACATTATGGTAGCGATCACTGCTTGCTGGCCGATCGATGGGAAAGAAAAAAAGAGGACAAGACAGAGGACAGAACAGGAGGAAGTCAATATCCTAGATTCTGTTGCCTTTAAGAGGGGAAAAGAAAGGAAAAAGTCCTTCTCACCGCGGGCGTGAAGCGGCCAACACAGAAACGCACTTGTGAACATCTACAAACTCGGAATTGATCAAAGCCCGTAAAGCACCGACCTGCTACCGTAACGCGAGTCAACACCCAAATCGCTGGTTCCTGAACTTCCAAGCCCTAGTCCGACAAGGCTGCATATAAGTCAATGCCTGTAGAAAAAAGGGGGGATAGCGCCACGGAACCACCATTTCTGATACAGCTCGACTTGCCTCTTCAAGTTGGTTCATTGAAACTCGGGTTAAGCCATGGCACACTGCTTCGACGCCGCAATGTCACGTACCACCACCAGAGGTGACGCGGTGACGCGGTGACGGCTCAAACACTAGCAGCAAATGCTGTGCTTTCTAGCATGAACCGCAGTTCGACATACATTTGCCCTTGCGGATGATTCGAAGCTTGCGGGCGAAACTCTGCAGGAAAATCGGACGCTGATCAATCAAAATGGACGTGGGATACAGATGGAGTATTTATCAGGTCGCTCTTCGGCCTATGTGCTAGTTGGCGGTTAGCGTTTATACAGTACCGCTGGCACGAAGATGGGGTTCCACGTCGGAGTAAGTTGAGATGGAGAAGAAAAGGAGGTTGCCGTGACATTGTTTTCCACGCCATTGTGATCGCACTTCCTGTGCAGTACTCTCGGCAGCTTACGTACAAACACACATGGGGGATAGCGTGAGCCTCGAGGAGGCCGTATCCAGGGAGATGGGGTGCCGAAGTCGCGCGCGCCAAGGAAGCGTGTGAGCATACGAACAGATCGCGCAGAAACGCCACGCGGACGCAGGAGAACAGCCCGGGGTAGTTGCGCCTGACGTGACTAAGTTACTGTTGACGAGCCGTGGTTCAAACGCGCTCGGAAGGAGCTCGGTTCGCCGGTGAAAGGCAAGGCAAGGGGCACTCGGAATTGGCCGAAGAACAATGTCGGATAAAGGGAGCCGATTATAACCACATAAGTTTTTATATTAAGTACATTATAAACCGATTATGAATTATAATTTATTATAGCAATTTACGGGTGTTAACATAGCTTTCCTTTTTTTGCGAACTCGCCGACGCCTGTGAGAGCGAGGTCGATGAAGTCAGGTCTTGAGGCCGCTGATTATATATAATACCAGATGATTACACGTTTCGCACTGCTTCGTGTGGGGACGCCACATCTCATGGTCGCGCGAGCCCGTCAACGAGAACGACCGCCGCTTCTTCGAGGATTTAGAGTATCTCTTCGCGACCCAGGATCAGTCTCATACTGACCAAGAAAATAAAAAAGCGCCGGTAGACAAACTGAGCAATAGGTAGCGGAACTGTAGCAATCCTATTAAACTAGTAAAGACTCAGAGGACATGAGTTTCGCGGAGTGTCAACACCACAGAGTTTTTGTCACGGCGACAATAGCAAAAACTTGACAGCATCATCAATTACAATGTGGCGACCCAATTTACAGAACCCAACACCATGTCCGTGCCCCCGCAGATGAAAGATGGTCGTCACCCCCGACTGGCTTGAGGGCGTGAGCGCTATGGTTCACATCGACTCCTCCCACTCCTGGCACGACGGATGACGTCAATCTCACCCCGAACGACAATGCTGTCGAGCCAGCGTTGGAGCCATCGATCATGCATCATGGGGTACGAGCGGGCCCGCTCCAGCGAGTTTCTTCCGCCAAAAGGCGGAGGCGGAGCATCGGAGGAAGGACTCAGGCTGCCACCTCGCGTATCAATTCGTACTACTTGTCATCCCAAAAGGCTGCCAGTAAGCTCGGTTTGCTATACCTTATACTACCGTACTACAGGAAACCATGCCAGTGTATCCTGCGTTATTGACAGATTTAAATACACAGTTTTTTCTCTCAGAGCACACGTCTCCTGTGCTCTTATCAGAATGCTCATTGCGCAGCACCCAGTGGCCTGCCCTGATTCTCATTTCCTTGTCCCGGTGTCTTCTCCTTCCTCAACTGGCATTTCTATTATCATTTGTGCATCCTCTCCGAAGCGCTCACGCCACGCTTTCATTCCGCCTTCGAGGATGAAAACTTTGCACTCCGAGCCCGGCGGGAGAGTATCTTGAAGCCATCCCGCACAGCGTGGGGCTCGTCCCAGTGACGAAGAACAATGAAAAACGACGATTGGAAACTTCCCCAGGATAGAAGTCAGCGTCGGAAGTAGCGGGTAAAACGTCTGTGCTGGCAGGTTAATGGCACCAGTGATCATAGCCTGGCGCGATGCATCGTCACAACACATATGAGGCACTCGATAGACCTGACAGATCACGAGAACGGACGCACGTCTATATCTGTGCGTCGCACATCGACGACGACGAAGTCCACGGCGGCGGACTTCGTGGTGAGCAACTCGTGAAGTGCCTCTGGCGACATTCTGAGCGGGTGTGAGCGCGGTTCTGGAAATGACAGGGCCCAAGCAGGCGTCGGCTTTGGAGGGTTCATCCTGACGAGTGGTAAGGACAACACGGCGCTCAGCCGCCCATGCAGCGATACAGTACTTGACTGTAAAAGCCGAATACAACCCCATCAAATTCGTCAAATTCATCAAATCAAATTCGGAAAATTCAGCAAATCCGTCAAATTATTCGTCAAATTCGTCAAATTCACGGAACCTTTATATAGTCGCCAGCCCACACTTCGACCCGTGCAAACTTTTCGCCCCATCTATGCGCAGACCTTTCTGGTTTCCGACGTGGCTCTTCCGCAAAGTTGATGAACGCCCCGAGGTTAACAGAAATGAAGGGCTACCCACGAATTACAAGGACGGAAGGTTAAGGCCCCCATTTGATTTGACCTGCCCAAGTCAAGCGACGTCTTACACCCGATATCCAAACCAGTGGGCAAAAATACGGTCGGCATGCATCTCCACAACATCACTTTTCCCTGCTAACACAAGGCGCCTCAGAGAGAATATTAGGGAGCCCGCCGCGGAACTTCTCGGCACAATGATCCTCATCCTCGTTGGAACTGGTGTAAACTGCCAGTTCGCGCTCAGTGCGGATGTAAATATCTCCCCCTCGCCACAGGGAAGTTATCTCGGTTTCAACGTCGCCTGGGGCTGCGGTATGTTGTGCACTCGAGTCCTCCAATGGCATATCCTCGCCATCCATGCCAAAGTTGAACACATGGCTAACGTTCCTGAAGCTGCCGCTCTAGGTGTATGGGTTTCTGGGGGTGTCTCAGGTGGGCACATAAATCCTGCGGTACGTTTTCATGTACCTCACCGTGCGGATATTCTCAGGTCGGTGCGCGTGTTCCATTTGCAGGTGACCCTGTGCATGGCTATCTTCAGAGGGCTTCCATGGTCCAAGGCGTTCACCTACATCCTCGGCCAGATTATCGGCGCATGGATTGGCGCACTCATCGTCTTCGCCAACTACTCTGGGGGCATCGACATCTTTGAGGGCAGTCCCGGCCAGCGGACGCTCAAGACTGCCCGCCTCTTTTCGACCTACCCAGTTTGTAGCTCATTTTTTCCTATTTGTCTCTTCTCATAAAGTGTCCCTGAGCAGCTCACCTACGTATCATCAGCCAACTGCTTTTTCGACGAAGTAAGCCCCGTCTATTACTAGGAGCATACCTACTTGTTAATCACCTGTCTCATGTCTTCTTTAAACTTGAAGTTTATTGGCGCGTTTATCCTCGTTTTCGTCGTGTTTGCCATTTCAGATAAGCAAAATACGGCCCTCCATCCTAGCCTCGTCCCCCTGGTTATCTTTTTCGTCATATTGGGCATCGGCGCAGCCTTTGGCATGCAAACAGGTACGTCCTATTGCCGCAGCCAAGACAGGTTGTCTTCCCACAGCAACGACACTGGGCTGACATCGCTCATTACTTGCACGCGCAGGCTATGCAGTCAATCCAGCACGCGACCTCGGACCGCGAATAATGACCGCGATGGTTGGGTACGGCTCGCAAGGTCCGTGCAGACCCCCAGAGACACTACCTCAGCATTCGATGGTTCTGACTTGTTAGTTATTAGTGTTCACGTTTCGTCACCACTACTGGATCTGGGGGCCTATCATCGCGTCGTGCTGCGGCGGGCTCGTCGCAGGTTTGTTATACGACCTCTTCATCTACCGTGGACCGGAAAGCTTCATCAACCGCCCGTGAGTGCTCTCAGTCACCATTCTCCGTTCACAGCGAGTTTATAACGGCACTCATCCAATAATTAAAAAAATGTTAGAGACGCAGGTGCTAGAGCGTCCTTTGGTACGCGCCAGGGGAGGAACAGATCTCCGGTTCAAGGAGAAGAGTCGCTGGTACCCGAGGAATATGTGCCACGTGACGCGTTCCGAGTCGAGGTCTGACTCGGACTCGGACCTACTTCCGAACCGCTCCTCTTGATGACATCGACGATGATCTATCCTACTGATCTTCGAGTTTATGCACTGTTGGCCAAAGTACTGTACAAACTGTACCGATGTTGTCACCAATTGGCCAACAATATCAGGGTCGTTAACGGGGGGGGGAAGTGGCGCAGCCGAACGGATCTGCACTGAGCCAGAAGAAATCTATTGCCGCATGGCACCTCTTGCCTCTTGATACTCCCATAGAGCGCTCATGCGTGAGTACATAGCAGATGTACATGAGGAAACATAGTCGATCTGATGGTTGCCAGCATTGAGGTAATGAATAACATAATCCAAAGCGATAACCATGACCCTACGGCGAACAATGTGGAACATGCGTGATTGTGATACTTGCAAAAATTATAATGATAAGCAGACCTAGTGGATGGGGCGGAACGAGCGAGCGATCTACGTTCATCACGACGGTTGCTTGCGACGCAGAGCAGCCTTCCTCTTCCCGTTCTCCGTCATCACCGCTGCGCGGGTACCTGGAAGCGGGACATACGGTGCCAATTGCGTGCGGCGGCTCTTCTCAGCTTGCGCGCGCGTTCCCGGTGGTGGGAATAACTCCTCGGCGGATAGCTCGTCCGACACCATCGCCATGGTTCAAGTTCCGGTGGGCTTTGGCCTTGGGCGGAGTCGGGGGTAGAGGGCGAGTGTCCAGCTTCTTGACGCGTGCAAGAAGTTCAGCGTCAGAAGAGTCCTCGTCTTCTTCATCTTGGTCTTCGTCAAGATCTACAGCACCTGCACCCTCCGCTTTTCGCAGACGCATAGACGTCTGCAGGTCGTCAGCGCTGAGGCTGCGAGCCTGAGAGTCCGCGTGTGGATCGTCTAACACGGTAGCACCCCGTTGTCAGCATAAGTTTCCGGATTCGTCTCTGAGAATTGACTCCGCACCGCCTGAGAAACCAGCCTCGATGTGCAAGTTTACCTCGACCTCCTGCATGTCACCCTCGTCCTCCGAGTGCACGACGAACTCGTCGTGGGCGGCATGGGGCTCAGATTCGGGGACGGCCTCCAGTGTCGCGGTTCTGGGTTTTGCCATGGCCACGATGGCCCGTGCCGCAACTTCGAGCGAGTCCACGGAGCTTGAACGCGAGCGCACGCGCGTGCGGCGCGGCGAGGGTGTGGCCACCACTGTCTTTGCACCTGAAGCGGTGCGTCGACGTGTCAATCCTGGAGTGGGTTCTGGGAGGTTTGCCGTGCCCAAGCGTGAACGCGCGCGGGTTCGGTGCGGTGAAAGACGGACCGGGGGCACGACTGGCCGAGCTCGACGAGCTGTCTGCTTCGTCGCTCTCCGGGTTTCAGGTTCCGCATGTTCGGGTCCGGGTGATGCTGATGGAAGACGGTGCTGTTTGGTTATAGCAGGATCATCCGCATCGACTGGCGGGGCACTGGATTCTTGGGCGACCTGATCATCGCCGTCCGGGTCTAGTAACGTCGAATCGAGATCATTGGGATTACTGACCTCTTGCCCCCACGCGGCCTTGGCTCCGTTCAGTGAGGGATACAAAAACACAGGAAGATAGTTAACCGACCGCTTTACGTCGCTTTGATGCAGAGGTTTTACCTTGCGAAACCCAACGCTTTTGTCTAGTCACTTTACTGCGCGGGGTTGGGCCAGCTTTTGACCGGCGTCCAACAGTCTGCGCTTCTTGGCCATCTTCCTCTTCGTGGTAAGAGTCCTGACTGCGTGGGTGGTATTCTTCTTCTCCATCCTCCTCCTCCTCTTCTTTTTGAGGTTGAGTACTCGCTCTCTTGGCCCAAACCGGGCCATCCTCATTGTCCGTTGCCGACTCTGCACCCTCCTCAGCATCCAACATGAATTCCTCACCCTCTAGTTCATCCTGATCAAGCCTCCCGAATCTCCTGGACTTGTATCGACCCTTCCCATCAGGTTCCGGGGGATTCTCCTCGACGATTTCAGCGATCCTTTGATCTAGGCGAAACCAATTTTTGCGATACCGCTCACGCCAAGCATCTTTGGTATGGCGTTGCGCCCAAGTGTATTGCCCAAATTGGTCTGCCTGAAAGGGAGAAGGTAACGGAAATGAGAACGATATAGATCAGTAATGTTACGGAACGCACACGACGCATCAAATCGGTGTATATGAAGTGACCCGTGCGTCCTCCTTCGCTCTTCTCGGGCAAAATTTCGGCTATATATTGGCACAGGTGTTCGTCATCGTCTTCGGTGAACTCGGTCCGGCTATGTTGGTCGTTGGTTCATAAGAGCAAGATTGGTGGATATGTTTAATCGAGTGCGTACCGTGCCCCAGGTATGCGTCCAGGCACCCCTTTCCCGGGGGTGGGCACAAGCACGAACCGATGTGCATAGATACACCTATCCACGAAACCCGACACGCGGACGTGCGTCTTCCTTGATATCGCGTATCTATCTTTCAAAGATCGGTATACATCTCGGCTTCTCGTCAGGATTACGTCGGCGGTGGTTTCATCATCCGTGACTTGTCCACCGTGCTCCTGGCGGAAAATTATGACACAGGACATTGAGAGAGGTAGGCGTTGTGGAAACCTACAGCAATACGCTCCTCCAAATTTGGGTCATCGAAGTCGTGAAGAAGAAACAGTGCCGGTTTGCCGTCTGGGAGCGAAAAGAGTCGATCCTAACCAACGGTGTTACAGTTGACCATAGAGTGTGGAGTTTGATCAGTAGCGACTAAAGACTGAAGATCCCTCTTACCTGTAAATCGTTTCCCTCCTCATCCCGTTCTGTTGGGTTACTACTCGTAGCACGAGCATGAGCCATAGTATGACCGTGTCACGGTCAAGTTGTTTGAGCCTGAGCCTGAGCCTGACGGTGCGCGAGCGCCGAATGAACCGATGTCACAAATTCACGTGATTTCGTGACGCCCGTGTATCACGCCTTTCTGCCTTCTGCCTTACAAGATTTTCTCTTTCTTGCCCCTTCTCCGGTCGAAAATATTCTTTTTCTCTTTTTCTTTAGTTACAAAGTTGTTCTTCTTTGCTGTTTTTTTTTCCTCGTGGCCTCACGCAAGTCCTGGACTCTGGGTCTGTACGCCTCTGCTCTGACTACCTGAAGTGATAGTGCCGCTGGGCATCTGCAGTTTTCGTCTGGCCTAGGGTACAACCTGGTCCTCGGAACTGATCTTGTGTTCTGTAGTTATTTTTTTGTGCTCCTCAACGAACGTATATCCGCATATATCCACCCTCGATCGCCATGCCGAAGGGCGAGAAACCTGGGGGCGGGTCTCTCAATATCAGGAATAGTAATAGCCTCTAACTCCAGCCTTCCTTGTATCGGTAGCTTAGGTGTTTGTAGGGTCTGCGCGGGTTGGTGCGGTCCCAGTCGTGCTCCGAACATGCCTTACCGAACAAGACTTGCGCGACTTGCATGTCATCTGGAGCCGGGACCAGCGCATCCCAACCCCCGGGTCGCGCCAGAAGTGGGCCCAGCACCGCGGACTCGCTCCCGCCACAGTAGGCGGATGGTTCAGCCGTCGCCGCGCCCGCCACATCCGACTCGCTGGTGACGAAGCAGCGCTGACGGGCTCATACGAACTGAATCCTAGCTCACCCTCGAATGTCACTCCACACGAATTGCCCGTGAAAGTGCAAGTCCGTGGCTCTCGTGCATGCGCTCGCGCTCGCACGGCGCGGGGTGCCAATTTCGAGTCCGGGTCCGAGCGGACGGATCAGAACCCGAGCTCTGACGACACAACGTTCTACCATCCTGGCCGACTGGACCAGGAAGTTAATTTAGTAGCAGAGACCGTAACAGTCATTGACTCCAGCGGCGGGGAAGCGCTGCCATTCCGTGGGCTTCTTCCATGTGATTGTGTACTCTGTGTATCTGGTGCACTTAGGAATATCCCCTCTGAGATCTTGGACGCGAGATGCTGATGTTTGACATAATGCAGCGCCGCCGTCGCCGCCAACGCTATGGTTTCCTTGGAGTGTACAGGCTTAGACAACGGGACAACCCTACCTGGCCTGAGCGGGACCGGCGGGTTGAAGTCGTTCCCCAACTCCGAGTTTACGCAAGGCCTTAGACATGGGCGAGCAACCCCTTCAGGCATGGTCTATAGTCTACAGAATAGAACCATGTTTTAGTTCGGTACTCTGTACATGTAAAAAAGAGGAATCATGCTGCGCAGTTGGGCCTAAGTTAGTAGTCCTGCACAACTGGGTTCCGGCATCGGGCTCGGCCGGCAACCGGAATAATCATAATGTGATGACTCCTCGCCGTCAGTTGTTACAAATGAAACAGGAGGCAACAGTTTTATGCGCATACGCAAGCCCGTCCCAAATCGACTGCAACAAGAATGGCGAGTATCTTTGTTCTGCCAAATCAATAACGATAAGGACTATGCCACCGTGCGTGGTACGTATCCGAAATGAAAGGAATGAAAGGAAGATGAAAGGACGGGCTGAGTCTAGAACCGGATGATAGATAATAACATAAGCAAGACCTCGTCTGGAAACCTTGTATGAAGCCTGTTTTAGCACGACGTATCACTGCCACCAAGGTATGTGTTTCACAGACATTGACGATTGTGACAGCCCATGGCCACTGGCAAGTGAATGCAAATGCTTTGTCTTGCAGAGATTCACATCACTCTATATAAAAAGGGTTTATAACAGCCCGAGACCCCAAATTGGATAGGCGTAGTGATCGGACGATTCGGAGGCGAAGATGATGACGCCAACTCAGCAACCGGAAGGAGGCCAGGCCAGGAAGGTCAGGTCATCTTCGTCAATATTATTAAGAGGCAACAACGCCATGTCACAGCCCCTCTTCTCTCCTTTTAACCCTCCTCATTTTCACCTGTCCTTAGCGTTTCATCCATCATCTTCCGCAGCGGCTGGACCCCCTCTTCAGACACCGCAAACATTTCCCACAGCTTTCTCTTTTTAAGTCCCACCTATTCTTCATCCGCAGCACCCAAGCCACAGCCCAAGATAGGACAGCATGGTCTTCAAGGGTGCCCTACGGGTTGTCAAGAACGTGACCAATGGTTACTCGGACGCGGAAGCGAAGGTCCGCACGGCCACAAACAGTGAGAATGTGATCCCCAGCGGCGCACAGATGCACGAGCTCGCACAGATGTCATACAATCAGTACGCCTCTCCCCCACTTTCCCCCCTGTCCCCATCGCAGCTAACACGACGTCACAGTGAGGAGTTTGTTGACATTGTCAGCATGTTAGACAAACGTCTGAATGACAAAGGCAAATACTGGCGCCATGTATACAAGGTATGTGCATCCCTTGTAGTGCTCCCACAGACTTCTCCGATGGCTGATTAATGTGCGCAGTCGCTCGTAGTGGTCGAGTACCTCCTCCACAGTGGTTCGCCAAAAGTCGCGCAGTACTTCCGGGACAACATCTACATAATCAAGACGCTCACAGAGTTCCAGCACACCGACGACTCTGGCCGGGATGTTGGCCGGGATGTGCGCGTGCGCGCACGCGAGCTCTCCCGCCTCCTCGCCGATGACAAGAACCTTGCCGAGACCCGCCGTCGCCGCAAGCAGATGCACGACCGCATGGCCGGCAGACGAGTTAACGAGAGTGGCAATGAAGAACAGGAAACGGAAAAGAAACGATCGGTGCCACCACGAAAGCAGCCTTCCCAGGAAGAGCAGGACGTTCAACGTGCGCTGAAGCTTAGTGAACAAGAAGAGGCCGAGCGCCGGCGCCGGCTCAGGGAGCAGGGCAAGGACGGGCTGTTGTTCGACGATCCGAAAGCCGCACCGAGGTAAGTCAGTTCGTGCCTGATAATCCCCACTCGCTCGCCCTCGCTGCTGTGCCTGACCCGTTATACTCTATTATATTTAGCAACCTCATTGATCTCACGGTCGATGAGTCTCAGCCTTGGCAGCTTCAGCCACAGTTCACTTCCATCCCACCGCAGATGACGATGGTGTCGTCTGTGTATGATCCTTCAGCGGTCCAGGCGCAGTTCACCGCATTCGATCCATACGCACAGCAAGCCCAATACGAGGCCATGCTGCAGGCGGAGTATGCGCGCCAGCAGGCCGAGGCAGCCCAACAGCAGCAGTATTACGTGCTCCAAATGCAGGCCGCACAGTTACAAGCTACGCAGTTTCAGCCACTCGTCCCACAAAAGACAGCAGTATACGGGTGCGTCTTTCCCATGTTTCCCTCTGCCCTTTGTACAGGGGTACTGACGTGGCACGCCACCAGCTCAAATAACCCCTTTGCCCAACCGCACCCCTCTTCCTCCCCAGTACTACCCACACCAAGATCCACGCACGCCTACTCCTCGCTGCCGCCGAGCGCGTCCGCAACACCCGCCCTCGTGCATGACCACCAACGCCCGCCCTCGAGTACTTCCATCTCGTCGCACGCGTCCTCGTTGCCCCCGCGCACCCCCATTTCCGCTCGTGCGGACGCGCTGGCTGCCGTACTTGGCACGAGCACCGGGCCGGGCGGCATTGACACTTTCGGGAACGTCGGGTCCCTCCGTTACGGGAGCTCTGCGTTTAGTAGCGGTACGCAGCAGCGCACCGGTGCGGCTTTTGCTGTGTTTTGATCGCGCCTTCGATTTCAATCTCGTCTCAATGCTCATAAAATATCTTATACTTGTATGCACGACCACTTACGACCACGCCTCTCCCTGTTACTATGGGTTTCTTTGTATTATGTCTAACACTCACTCTCCTCTCTCCACGGCCTTCTTTTGCGTACTTAGATGCAGACAGTCGCTAAACGGTCTCATGCCGGGTTATATACATAGTTGTTTGAATCACTCACTTGGAGTCACTTAACAGTAATAGACCTTGACGTATGCGGCGCTGCCACCGCCCTTAAGGCCTTAAGGTCCCGTGCTCCAAGCTGTCGGAGCGGCATCGTACCTCACGTACAATCTGATCAGGTCCCTCGCGTTGTGGCGTGTCGTGCCCTGACCTCCCCTGAACATCTCGGTGACGATGCAGCGCCTAGCGGCAAGCCTATAAACTAAGATTCCCGCGGCCCGGTGCGGGTCTCGGATGCGGCGGACATCACTTGTGTCGGGTCCGCGGATCGTTTTGCCCCTGGCCCCGCATCGGGCATCGCACGCAGCTCCGTTCCTAACGTCCTGTAGGGTCCGTGGGGCTACTAGGACGGGGCGCTATGGAGCCGCAAGAGGCCCCGAGTCGGTCCCGCCCCCGTACCAGCGTGGTTAGAGTAGCCGGTCCGTCGCAGGGTTGGTGCAGAGCCGAGCGCCTCGCTGTGCCGACAATTGTGCTCAGCGTGATGCGTGAGATCAGTGCAGGTGCTCGCAGCGCGCTCGGACACGCGGTACCTGGCCAGCTAATAAAGCGGTCCGCTGGAATGGCTGCCGCGTATTCCCGAGTCGCGTAGCGCCGAATTCTCCATGCCAAGTTCTCCATGCTCTTGTTTTCCCGGGACCCTAAGTGACCTCAAGTCGTTAGTACGCGTTAGTAACAAAAGTTTTTGTTCAAATCTGACTTTTATCGCGGGCTGTCAAATATTGTCAATCGCGGGTGGGACCGGAGACTTCTGGATGTGGGATATCGTAGAGAATCGTGGGGCTGTTACTGTAATACGCATTGCAGTGTGCGGTCAGCGTTTCCCTTCTCTCCCCCTTGAGAGCTTCTTGATTGGTAATAATTGCCAGCAATGAGTGCTTAATAACTACCTGTTCTGTGGCCTTTATGATAAAGACTGGTCATGCGTCTGAAGCATTGCGCAGCTTGCGCTGGCGTGTTGTGGCTATGTTGCGTCATTCGTCTTCGCGTGTAGTAGTAACCTCAAAGGCGACGTACTAGGAAAGTGCGCTCAACGCCCATGCTTCGCAGTTCTCTGCTTGCAACCCGAATTTGCAGATGTTATCATCATTAAGTTACCAATGGCTGCCACTGTCCCACTGCTGTGTACAGCGCTGTCAAGATGGATAGATTATCATCACGATCGCGGTCACTTGGCGTTTGGTGGTGATACTGATACCATTTTCATACCACGATGGCCGCGCCTATCAGTGCCGACCTACAGCTTCCGGTGCCAGTGCCATTGCTCAGCGCTCAGCGCTCAGCACTCAGTTTCTAATGTGCGACAAACTCGGACGAATCTAGATGGACGAAACTCTGGAAGCTGATGCTACAGTAGACGTGATAAATAGTTTTTCCGGGTACAGAATGCGCCGAGGTCCATAGTAGTCGTCACCACGCCACGCAAGTGGTACCCGTTGGCTACAATTACCATAGACGTCTCGGGCCCGGAGGTCGTGGGACGTCATGGCGCGCTGGTGAGCACGGTACGGGGAAAACCAATCAGAGCCCTTACGCCCTTGCGCTCACAATTATCATGATAAGTTTTTCCAGTGCCATCTGTTCGGGTTCTCGCTTCGCGCTCGCCTCCTCGGAGCATGTCCCGCGCCGTGCCGTTGGCAGTGTCACGAGCATGGTCATGGTATACTGCACCCGCATTCCATTTTCCTCCAACTAGAATAGGTATGTCCAGTTTCCAAACCTGAAGATCACGATACGGGAAAGATACGCCGCCCTGCCTCCTTCAGGGAAGTAGCTAGTCCTTTCCGAGCGTGTCTCCCAGCGAGCGTGGACTCTCTAGAGAATGTCCACGGTACTGGGTCTGGTCCCCTCTGGATCCCCTCCATTGTCACACTCTCAGGACTCTGATGTTCCACCCCCTTGTGCCTCGCCTGTTCCCGTTCGTAGCGGCGCTGTCTGCGAGACCGAAAAATCTAATAAGAAGACAGACCCTGGAGAAGACGCGAGAGACGATCATTTAGGCTCTTCCTGCGTTCCTGTATCCTGGGTGCGATGACATTTGCATGTAGAGAACGGGGCGCACATGGTCGACTGGGGTCCAATCATCGTCCCCGATGAGGCTACTACGTCACCGTTGTTCCACGGCGTGGGTCTGGGAACGTCACGTTCCCATCAGCGTCAGTCGATGGAGGGATCCTCTACCCTTTCCCCTTGTGTTCTAAAATACTGTCAGAGTCCCGAAGGAAGAAGGGCACCGGAAAAAGGCAACTTGAACTAGCTCAGTACCTGTTCAGATGGCAAACAGCTCGCCCTCCAGGAATAGAAGCCTGAGCTAAAAAGAGGGGTGGACATCCCTGTGGTCCCGCGTGGTGCAAACCCTTGTGAAGCTCATCTATATCTGGGTCTACACACCGACCCCATCGGGAGACTCAGATAGCGCCCCTCTACTCCCGGTTCGCTTCGCTTCGTCCGGGCTTCGCATCTTCCGAAGGAAGGCCGAGAACATCATGGCATACTGTGGGAGACTTTACGGTGTAACTCGCATGCAGTCGTACTGTACGCCTGACATGACCCCACGTGCCAAATGAGCATTTGACACAACTGGCTCCGTTCCTCTGGCGGCCCCCAACGCCGGCTGCATAGTGCCACTCTGGGAGGAAGCACGATTATCGGGTTTACTTGTCAGCACTATCACTATCAGTCGCTGTGCCACTGATATGTGTCACTGATACTTGCGCCCACGTGTCTCTCCCGCATTGAGTCGCACCTGCCCACCTGCTCGCCTACCTATATATCCTTGGCTCACGGCTCTGTTCCGTAGCTTGTGTACCCGAGCGTAACACGAGGACGAGACTATTGCGGGCGCTGTTAGTTACAAGGACAGTGGAGCCGAGACCAAAGCCACAATGGCTCGTCGT